>JAAAKM020073195.1:27446607-27468493 GCA_010016025.2 Alatinidae sp. Z8VKAUB7J3 | reverse complement strand
TTGATTTCGTCTGCATCAACCAGGTGTGAGTAGGACCCAAGGCCCTAGATTTGTGTTAGATCTAATGAATTAAATTTAACTCGACACAAATCCATGACAAATTCGACGTCTAAAGTAGGCCTAAGGTAATAAACCTTTCTACTGGTTGTAAATGAGGATTACTGTCAACAGCAGCATGAAATGAGTCCCAAAATTCTGCCCATTTAAGAATGGCCCCGTCGAATTTCGGAAAGTTGAGTTTTGGCAACTTTACCGAAGCCTCATAGGAAGGGCGTGTTTCCTCGTTCACGCTAGTCTGTGCTGATAACTTTAGCTGATCAAAATCAATGCGGCGTAGTTCGACTTCACGGGCAGCCTGTGCTTCCTCAAACATTGATCGAACCTTTCTTTCTCAATATCTAATTTAATTTGTGCGGTCTTTAACTCCGAGTCAAGATCTATGAGCGCAAAATCGGCTTCTTCGCATAAGATACTGGCCTCTGAGGCTTCATCAATAACTTCCTGTTTGGAAGTTTCTTTAGAACACTGAAGGAGTTCGTCATGAAAATTCTTTAGTTTCGGCAGGTATCGCGTAAATCGAGAATGAACAGTAAATAGTTTTCCGTGCCAGTCAGTTAAATCCTCGGTAGGGTTACCCAACAAATTTTCGACAGTAATCAGATAGACTGTTATCCGCTTTTTGTCGGAGCGTATCTTGCAAGCACATGCTCAGACATGATGGCAAAATTACCAACAAGAGTTATCAAACACAAATAATCATATAGCAACAAATCCACAATACATACCGTTCAATTAACCACTCTCTGCTACCATGTAACGCAGTCGCGCAGTAATTAGTTGAAAGTTCCGTATCTTTTCTCCACACTTACTTATTTCTTAGATATTAAATCTACATCTTCTAGTTCAAACTAAAAGTTCAAGTTGAAGTTCAAAGTTAAAGTTCCACGTAAAAGTTCATAGTTCCATTTCGAGTTCTAATCTGCATTCAAAGCGTTTCCCTCCTTCTTTGTTGTCGTTTTCGGATGAATAATCCTTTTGACGATGTCCCTGCTGCCAGGCAACTAGCCTCTAATCTATATTGTTCGGAAACGAGGCTGATCTAGTAATGACGCTAAAATTGATGATGTCTGGTCAACTGTGACATCACCGTGAATCATAATGTAATGTTCTATAATTATATAAGTGAATACAAACAATAACTCTGGATAATGGATAACAAGACATAAAAGCTAAGTAAACGTTATTTGTGTAATACGAAATTTATGTTAAACTTATGATTATAATAAACGGGGAGAGGTTACTAGCACTTCACCCAATATCAGCCAGGGGCCATATGCATAAAGAGTTCCTTAACTTAAGTGAAAATTCTTCCTTAAGCAGTGAGGAAAAATCCTTAGCAAAGAAAATCTCTTAGATGCAATGCATAAACGACCTTAAGAATTTCCTTTAGCTCAGGATTTTCATGACTGATAAGGAAATTGCCTAACCTTGTTCTACTTCTGGTATACAGTAATGAGCCAATGACAGTCATGGTTTCAACTGCTTGGCATTAAGAATAGGGGCTTCCCTAGACAAGAAAACATGCCAGCATTTCGTGTACTCACTGAGCGCAGGATTTCTTGTGTGTTTTCTTCGGTGGCGATAATTTACTAAATATGAAAACACGGCCTAATTGGAACTCTGAGGAAAATACAACTTTTGTCTGACGTGAAAATGCTTTATCCAAACTAAAACCATCGGTTATCAAGTACGATAAGGCCGAAGTGTACGTGTAGCATCCCTCTGGAATGGTAGCGTTACTGAGGTTCGTAATCTGTATTATCAATTGCAACGTAGATGTAAATCAGCTTGCAATAGACAATCAGTATTTCTCCCAGTGTGGGAGACAGTGGTGTTGACAGAAAAGGTCCCTTGCGCCATGGAATATTAGGCAGTATTAGAATTTGCGATTTGGCGGTTTTCTTATGCATTTTTTTATTTTGTATTTTCGTCATTCCAACTTTGTAACAGCTGGTCTTCTCTAAACGTCCATTTTGCGTTTACCTGATTTGGTGGTAACTTAATGAAATTTTTTATTTTCAATTACTGGAGCTTCAGCTTTGATTTGGTGGTAATTCAAGAAAATCGTTGATTCTGAATGATTTTTAGATTATTGTAACAGTTTCCTTTTTGTACCAATTTTTCCGTCTGCCGAATTCTGCTTTGAACATAGGTGGAGAATAGTTTTCTTTCAAACTGGTCAAGCTGATTAATAGCATCTTCTAAAATTTGTAAAGCCAACGTGGCAATAATCAAAATGCTAAAGCAAAGAGGTATTTAGATAATATTGGAGCACGTCATTAAAACTGCTATGGTAAAACGCGTAAATTAGTTACAAAAAGCGACAGTGACACTGGTCTAGAAATCCATTTTGCAGATATTTTGTACTCGCTATTTATTTTGAAAGTACGCACAAAATCCACAGTACAACCACTAAAATAAATAGTTTAGTTCCAAAAACTGGAAGGTAAAAACGAAATGGATGTTTAATTAAGAAAACTGTAAATACGGAACGTTAAGCGCAGAAAGAATTTAAAAATGAGCAATTCACTAGAGATTGCACTGTAGACTAAAAACTGGATGCAAAATAGACATGCAATGTAATAAAAGTGATGCTATAGAATTACACAAAGTACGCACAAAATAGAAATGCAATTCAATATGACTTATTGTCGCTGCAAACATTTTAGGGGCCGTAATATCAGGAAAGTTGCGCATAGATTTAAAGAATGGGTGCCAATAATAATAATAGTTATGCAGTGGGTCGTGGCAGGATATCAGTAGGAAAGCTGAGCACTAAACCGGTAGAATCTAGTCCTTGGAAGGTAGAGTGGTCTGAAACACTGATAGAGGTAAATGGATAGGCACTCAGGTGTAGGAAGGTAGAGGTGGTTGCTGGTAGTAGCGGTTGTAAGCAGTGGAAAGTAGGCAGCTTATTGTAAGTAGTTGGAAGTAGGAAATGGTGGTTGCCGTAGAAGGTAGTTTATTGTGATGAGGTAGTTAATTGGTAGTTGGCATCCGCTGCTCATCAGGGAGACTGGTATGAAACACCGGTAGTTGGTATCTCGTAGGTAAATAAGGTTGTGGTCAGTTAGAGGTAAGCGATCAGATGGCAGCATTTGGTAATGTTAGTTAGTTATGGTCCCACAGTGTAGAAATTGTTGTAGTTGGTTAGAGGTAGTAGCAGTTAGCGTAGGTAGGTAATTGTAGTGTAGATATTAGTAGTTAGTTTAGGTAGGTACGTAGTTGTAGTGGTAGCTAGTTGTAGTTATTGTAGGTACGTAGTTGTAGTGTAAATAGTATTAGCTAGTGTAGGTAGTTGTAGTTAGTGTAGGTAGTAGTAGTAGTTAGTGTAGGTAAGTAGTTGTAGTGTAGGTAGTGGTAGGTAGTGGTAGTAGTTAGTTTAGCTAGAAGTAGTTAGTGTAGGTAAGTAGTGTAGTTAGTAGTAGTTAGTGTAGGTTAGTAGTTGTAGTGGTAGTTAGTGTAGGTAAGTAGTTGTAGTGGTAGTTAGTGTAGGTAAGTAGTTGTAGTGGTAGTTAAAAAAAATATCTTTAAGCTCATTTTCAGTTCAGCCTTCGGTAAGAGGTGCGAGAGTGTACGGAATAGCAGTTGCTGTGACGTTGTAAGCGACTCAAAGGAATGTGCTTAAATTACTGTTGAGCTGAGCTTTACATTGTTTTCCAGCATAGGCTCAAATATTGTCCTTTTACATAGAAAAGAAAAAAGAAAATTTCGTTAAATAAAAATATTGCCCCTGGCGTGGCCATCTTATAAGTTCCAAAAAAAAACTCGTGTTTTAATTTTATTAAAATAAGTGTAGGCTCAAATAGCTGAGGGAGGGGAAGCTCAAGTATATTATGGAGACACTGATTCACTACTGTTAAAAGTTAAAACAGACACTATATACGATGATTTGGGAAATTAGCTCTCGAATGGACTTTACCCACTGGAAAGAGTCCATTTACCGGGAGCTAGTTAAGCACCATGCCCAAATAAAGTTTTATTTGTAAAATCTGAGACGCGGAGTGATGATTTTCCACGCTGTTCTTGCAGGTTCGAAGGTGTACTCTGTGCAAACACACGATGAGAAAATTCACACACTCTCTAAGAAAGTACCAATACTCTATGTGAAGGAGAATTTTGGTGTAACTGTTTATAGAAACTGTGTAGAAAATAATCTAGTTCCAAGAGTGAGTCAGGGCAATTTGCTCTTTAAAATTTAAAAACTACATGATTAGACTAGAGAAAAATCCCAATTCCATATCGGACAAAGTCAGTGTGTGTGCGGATGGTGGGAAAGTTCTACATGGACACTACTTTACTTCGAACCGAGATGAATGTGTCAAATACAGGCAACATCTTGGTCTGGAATAAATTCAGTAGTAGGTGGGACGGGGTTCTTTTTTTCATTTCACCAGTGCTTTTTTTTACATGTGTATGTTTGTTCCGTGTAAGGCAGAGTTTTTATTGTTGTTTTTTATGTGTCGGTACATTTTTCTATATCTTGACATAAAGTGTTTAATATTATACTATTATTTACCTGGAATCTGCCACTGCCTAGCTCCGTCCTTTAGCCACCGAGACGACCACCGTGCTTTCCAAGGTCCCCTTTCAAGAACTTTTATATCGTGTCGCTGTTTATTTTTCTCCTAAGTGTCTATTTTATCTAAATAAAAATGTTTGTTGTTTTCCCAAGTGCCTACTGTGTGTTATTAAAAATAAATGTGATATTCGAATGTCATTATATTTTTTGTAGTGAATTTTTTGTCAATAAAGAAACCATTTATTATTCTTAATTTTTGTATTCTCAAACATAGGAAATTAATATTTATTCAACAGATTGAGGCATTTTAGAGTTAGTTGTATTTTAAAATTGAGAAGAGCAAACTCTACATTCAGATCGTTTCTTTGTGGGCCATCAATATCTGGCAAAACAAGATTTTTAACGAAAATCATTCAATATCGTAAAAAAATATTTTATAAAATTCGAAAAATATCTGCTATTTTTATAGCGTGTGGCAAGAGTCGTATGATAAAATAAAGACCATTGCACCAGACACAAAATTCATACAAAGGCTTGATGTATTTAACGTTATTGAACCAAACTATTTAACTGAACCAAATGATTTATCTGAATCTATTGAAGAATGGTCTCAAGAGATGCTACAATTATTCAAGGTCCAATCTCATCATGAAAAAATATCTGTAAAAGCTGTCCTCCACAAACTCTTTCATCAGAACAAATTTATGAGGTCACTTGCTTTGAATTGTACTAAATATATTACCTACAGGACTGTTCGTGATGCCCGCGCCAGCGCCACCGTGACGGCGAACAGCGCACGGCCGGCGACCGACCCCGGGGGCTCCCGACCGGGGGTCGGGTCGGGCCGGAGCGAGATCTCGCGCGAGGCGAGCATCGGGATCAGGGTGAGCGCGATCAGCAGCGAGGCCACCAGCGAGAAGGTGACGGTGAGAGCCTGGTCGGCGAACAGCTGGCCGGCGACGCCCTCGACGAACACGATCGGCACGAACACGCAGATCGTGGTCAGCGTGCTCGCGACCACCGGCCGGGCGACCTCGCGGGTGCCCTCGACCGCCGCCAGCCGCTCGCCGTCGCCGCCGTCTCTCCGGCGCTGGATCGCCTCCAGCACGACGATGGAGTTGTCGACCAGCAACCCGATGCCGAGCGTGATGCCCCCGAGCGACATGATGTTGAGCGAGATGTCCGCCGCGTACATCAGGAAGAACGTCGCCATCACCGAGATCGGGATGGTGAGCCCGATGATCAAGGTCGTCTTCCAGCTCCGCAGGAACAGGAACAACACCAGGATCGCCAGCGAGCCGCCGTACAGTGCGGTCTGGAGCACCTCCTCGACGGCCGAGCGGATGTAGCGCGCCTGATCGCTCACCGTCGCCAGCCGCAGGCTCGGATCGACGGCGCTCAGCCGCTGCTCCAGCTCGTCGAGCGCGGCAGTCACGGCGTCCGAGACAGTGACCGTGTTGGCCCCACCCTCCTTGAACACCGAGATCTCGACCGCCTCCTCGCCGTCGACCCGGGTGATCACCTCGCGCTCGACGTGCCCGCGGCGCACCTCGGCGACGTCCTCGAGCCGCACGATCGCGCCGTCCTGGACGGCGATCACCACGCCATCGAGATCCTCGGCGCGCACGAACTCGTTGATCGTGCGCACCAGGAACTCGGTCTGCCCTTCACGCAGACGGCCGCCGGTGACGTTGACGTTCTCGGCCGCGAGCCGCTCGACCACCTGACCGACCGACAGCCCGAGCCCGGCGATACGACGCTCGTCGAGCTCGACCTGGATCTCCTCCTCCAGGCCGCCGCTGACCACCACGGCCGCCACGCCCTCCAGCCGTTCCAGGGTGCGCTGCACCCGCTCCTCGGCCACCCGGCGCAGCTCGATCAGGTCGTCGCCGCCGTACAGGCAGAGACGGAGGATCGGATCGAGCGCCGGGTCGTAGCGCAGCAGCACCGGACGCTCGGCGTCGGCCGGCAGACGCAGCACGTCGAGCCGCTCGCGCACGTCGAGGGCCGCGAAGTCCATCGCGGTGTCCCAGGCGAACTCGAGGGTCACCTCGCTGACGTCGGTGCGCGAGCTGGAGGTGACCCGGACGACGTTGTTGACCACCCCGACGGAGTTCTCGACCGGACGGGTGACGAGCGCCTCGATCTCGGCCGGCGCGGCGCCGTCGAACTCGGTGCGGACGGTCATCGACGGGTAGCTGATGTCGGGCAGTAGATCGGTGGCGAGCTCGCCGAACGCGACCAGGCCGAACACCGTCGCCGCCAGCGCGAAGATGAACACGGTGACCGGGCGCCGCGTCGACAGCTCGATGATCCTCAACGCGACCCCGCCTCGCCCGTCGCCGCCGGTGCACCGGGTGCGGTCGGAGCGAGACCGCGTCGGAGCTGCTCCAGGCGACGCTCGATCATCTCGTCCGACAGACCGCGGGCGCGCATCCGGCTGCGCAGCCGTTCGAGCTGCTCGGGCGTCATCGACGCCGGGTCGAGACGCCTTCCCCCCTCCGACGGCCGACCTTCCGGCCCTGCCACCCTTCTCCCTACAGTGGACGTTATCTCACACACACGTATCAAAATTCAGGTTCAACTAGCAATAAATTCTTATGTGAACATATTTAGTACCACTAGAACTGCAACTTAACGTAGATTAGCATACTAGATACCTGAAAGTTTCTAATATGGCCAAATAAAATGGCGTATGAAGTCGGTATAGTCAGAGAAAATTCGCTAAATGTCAGGTTCAACTTGCAATACATTCTAATGATAAAACCGCAATTTCATGTCTTAAATCATTTCCTTTCGTTTCTTGCGTAAAGCAAATAAACTGGCGGGCAAAAAGAAGATGGGGGCAAGAGGAAGAAAAAATTACAACAAAATTTTGTTTTTGTAGGAAAGTTGATTTGCAAGAGTGTTACAATAACTTCGTGTTTTTGAGGTAGTCTTTAAGACATTTCCTGCAAAATGTCAAAAACGTTTCTGTCGTTGTCAAAGGCATCGTGAAGAAGGTCTACACTCGCATTATTTGCATTGCTACAGTCTTCGCCCCTGCAGTTTCGACAAGCCTGAACACAGTGAATTCCATTCCTTTTGCAGGAGCAAGTGTTGGTGCTGCACATTTTCGTAGCTCCACGCTTGCAGTTGCAGCGTATGAACTTGAGTAAGCTCACGGGAGTCTGTCGGTATTGGTAGTTGCAAACCATCAATGTAGCGCCATCCCCATTTCGTTGGATTCAGACAACATGTGCTCAGCAACTTCCACTGTTGTACTTGAAGATGGACGCGACGTGCACTGAAGTGGGCAGCCCGTTCACTTGGAGGTAGCTTAGATGGTTCAACTCTGGCTGTGCCATTTAAGCAGATTCCTTAGGGGTGCTTAGCTGTAGGACACTACTAGAAGGAGCTCAGACCAGGGTCCACCAGTCATTCTACAGACATCATCACCACGGCTTCCCTTACAGCTGTTATTCTTTCCTCAGTGGCAGAACCTGATATGATCTGAATTTTGCACGAAAAGAAATTTCTTCAGCTACTGTTACGGACACCGCGGTTAGATCATTGGAGAAGAAAACTGTTCTACTTCCCGTAGACGAAGTGTAAGCAGATTTTAAGCAAAGAGGAGAAGCAGGTAAATATAAGAACTGTAACAAAAATGAATTGAATCAATCAACTATATACACATTAAATATAATTACATTGAAAACAACTTACGACCCCCTGAATGTCTCTGGCGTGTTTTAGGTTGATGAGTTCATTTTGACGAATAATATCGATTTGATGGTAGAGAGAAGTATTCATCTTGGAAACTCGAACTTTTAGCAGTTCGTCAAGCAAAGGTGATCTTTACTTCCCGAGCCAGTCCTTCTGGAGACTGGCATCGTAAACCACAGATCCAGCGTCTCGATCGATCTCCTTAACTCCTCTTCTTGCTAATGCATATATCTGCATCGAAACTAATGCGTTGTCAGCATGCTTTTACTGTTGGCCAATGAGAATACTTCTTTCTGAATTCATGTTCCCCTTTCGAAGGAGTGTGGGTTTTCGATTCTCGGCAGGATAGCAAAAGCGGAAAGATGCGTACGGAATGGGAAGATTTCAAATCTTGCAAAAGTTTCATAACACGCCCATGGATAGCATACCATGACACTACATACAGCCAATAACAACAGTTTCGAATATCCTTCAACTCTAGTCGAAAATGTTGACAGTTCATATAAACAGGATGTGACAGGGAATAACTCATATCAAGTGCTAAACCCATCTGTCTATGATTTCATGTCAAGAGAACAATATTTGGACCTATGGCCATGTTGATAAGATCCCAGTCTTGTTTTAGTGGGAACTGAGTCCTCATCAACATAAAAAAGGTTTTGTAATATTCGTCTTGTGTGATAAGAATACATTTCGATTATGGCTGTCAAATATTGATGCCAATGGAACGGTGAAAGCCAATCAATTCATCAAACTTTAAAATAATTGATGAAAATCAGTAAAATGGTTTAGCGATACCAAATGAAGATGAAGGTGTAACCTGTACATAAATACATACACGTATGTTTCTTCACCAATGGCGGAATTTAAGGACCATTCTGTAAAGGCCGGTTTTTCCACCCAATTTCTGTAATTTTCTTAATAGGTCCCGGCCGTATTAAATTTTTATGTTGTGGCAGCCCTATGAACCTAAGAAGTGTCCAGTCTATTTAAGGTTGCCGTATATAGGGCAAGTGTCTAGCAATTTTGAGTCCCAGTAGTAAAACTGTTGGTCGTTGTTTTGGGAGCAGTCAGAGTAGGGTTGTGTTCACGGCACAACGCATGTTGCCTAGATTCTACAAGGATGTCATTCCAACCAAACAAAATAGTAATGTTATTTATGTATTGAGATGCCAGTGTGATTTTAGGTATGTTGGAAGGACGTCTCAAAGACTTACAGATCGTAACATATTCCATTCGCGTTGAGAAATATGAAGGCAGTTCGTGAGCATCAACAACCCTAACGAAAGTGTAAAGCAAATGTGAGTCTGATAGATGGTGACGGTACGGTGACGGTAGACGGTACACATTTACTACATCAGCACGACCGTTTGTGGGCCTATACGAATGATTGTCTTCGTATATTAGCTAAAGCTAGATCAGCTTTCCATCTGAAAGTTTTAGAAGCGGTTTTCATCAAAACCCGGGATCCTTTACTTTGCCGACTAAAGGAGTTTGTGTTTTCTCTGAAATTGTTCTAACAATTTTGGCGCCTACAAATCGTTGGTAGGTCTTTTGTGATTGTCCAATCAGTGATCGAATAAATTTTGCTTCGATCCCTTTCTTTGTTCGCGAGTTATCGTAAATGATGCTTGAATGATAGAAC
This sequence comes from Alatinidae sp. Z8VKAUB7J3, assembly GCA_010016025.2. Lineage (NCBI taxonomy): Eukaryota > Metazoa > Cnidaria > Cubozoa > Carybdeida > Alatinidae > Alatinidae sp. Z8VKAUB7J3. The sequence continues at coordinate 27,458,561 of JAAAKM020073195.1, read as the reverse complement.
AACTCGTTCTTTGCACGAGTCTATCTGATGAGGGTGCATCGAAACCGGTCAATGGCATTTCACTAATGATTCCGTTATTAAATACTATCTACACATTCTACCCGCTACAACAAACATGGTACATAGCGATTATGCGATCCGCTACTATAGAAAATTTATGAAAATGCACTCTTAAAGCCATTACGCTGTTACATGTGCTTCTTTTATGCCTCAAGATGATCACTTTCTATTTCCTTTAAACTTAGAAATATGTACGCCAACAGTAGCCAAGTGTCAAGTAATAGTGCGGCGATGACCATACCAAGTAACGGCTATGCGAAGGACAGACCTTTTAGCATCATAGTTCTCGAACGGAGACAACTGTTTAAAAACACCCTGGCAGTAGGCCTATGTTGCTTTTCTGAAGTAATAAAAATAATTTACAAGAAAAAAAGAGATGTTTTGACATCAATGTGCTGCCATTACATAAAAAAATTTAAGATGTAGTCACTATGTGATTGGGAGTAGACCAAAATATAATAGTATAAAAAGTGCATAATTTGAAGTTTTTGTGGTTCACTTATACTGTGACAGAATTATAATTCTGAGTGCCAAAGAAAGTTGTGAACCAATGCTATTTGTGAATGCTGGGAGACACCAACCCAGAATTCAGTTCAGTAAGTTTTCATAGCGTATGTCAGGGGAATAAAAGATGTTCATTGAGGATGAACAAATTGGTCTTACTATCAAATACACCGGAAACACATAATAGGTACATCAACTAGGAAAAGTTGCTAACCCCTCATTGCCGAAGATTATTATGAGCTAACAGCCGACTGTTGCTTAAAACTCTCCTATATATGCCACAATTGATATCAGCCTATTTCTGGTTTCAGTGTATACCTTACTACTGAAGTTGTCAACCACTTTAAACTTTCAAACTGCTATATCTTATGAAGGAATTTTTCTACGAAAAAATGGATGACATATACTTTGATCAGCTCATCAAAAGATATGGACTGCCATCGAAAAAAAAATCTATCTGTCTTAGTTCAAAAGTTGACTTTTTTGCCGTAGGCCAAGTTTAAGACGTCATCATTTAGAAAGGAGCAAAGGAATTTCTTTAACAATGAGAGAACTTTTGAAGTTTATGCCATTTCTGTATCGGCCTATTTTTGGTTTCAGTGCGTGCCTTATTACTGAAGTTGTCAACCCCTTAAGCTTTCAATCTGGTATATCTCATGAAGGAATTTTTCTACCAAAAAAGGATGACATATACATTGATCAGCTCATCAAGAGCTATCGATTGCCGTCGAAAAAAACAAATTTATCTGTCTCAATTCAAAAGTTGACTTTTTTACCGTAGGCCATGTTTCTAACGTCGTTTCTTAGAAGAGAGCAAAGGATAGACTCTAATTTCTTTAATAATGAGAGAAAATTTAAAGTTTAACAGCCACATCTGATACCATTTCTTTACCACAATCCCCAGTGCGAAAAATCGAATGATAAACTCAGCTGAAATCACGAACAGAAATGGGTAGAAACACAAGCAAAAACCATCCTTTTTGGCCCCAGGTAAGAGTTCTACGAAGCTTTCCAAATGCAAAGTCATATTCATCAATCTGGCCTAAGGTCCACACTTTTCGTAAAAATCGCAGAGATTAGATCCTTGCCACTTTCTAGGAATAAGCTGAAATTGGGGTGCTAGGGGGGAAAAACACGACAAAACCAAAGTGTTGCTGTCGCAGCACAAATATTGCAAAATTATAACTGTGCCTACACGCATTTAGTTTGCTTTTAATCGCAGAAAACGTTGGTTTATATAGTTCTTTTACCTATCTTTGTTTTCACGTGAGAAATTTTATCAAGGGGGGGGGATGCAGAGTTAGGCTAAATTTGTTGCCATTATTTCCAAACAAATATAATGAGCATACATTATTCATGAAAACAAAAATATACGTTACGAAAACTGGGAAATACTAGATATTGTCTACTCCAAAACTTTCACGTTCGAAATGTGTTGCAGGGCACTACTACTTTTGCAGTTCCTTCTTTTTCTTAGCATGTTCAATAGTCTATATTTTGGGAATACTGAAAATGGAAGCTCAAAATATTCCAGGAATGGGAACTGAATAAAAGATGAAAAGTTTTTCTGAAATTTTGTAATTTCCTGGAATATTTTTTTCTGAAACTAATTACTATAAAAAAGAAACAAAACTATCCTTGCACAAAAGTAAACTCTTATGGGATTGTATAACATCAGACGTAAAGAACATAGAATAATCTATTCACATTCTTAGAACAAAGTTAAACGCCTTTTCTATATTTTCAGGAAAATTGGACCTTAGAAAAGTGGACCTCCAGTTCCTAGATCAAGATTGTTGTTGTTATTATAAAATCTTTGAATTTGACAAGATTTTTTTTGTAATTTCTTTTTTGAATTTCAAAATTTGTCCCAGGCTATAATGAAAAAAGGTCTGGTTGCAATCAAACTCGGTTTCGTTGCCTCTCAGCCTCGACCCGACAACGATCATCAGATCGCTGCGGTCGTATATCGCTTGCGCCTCGGCGGTCATGTTGAACGCGCCCAGCGTGGCCGGATTGTCCTCGCTGACAATGGCCCGGCCGTTGGTGCTGGAAACGGCGCAGAAGCCCCGCGCGACAAGCTCCTCCGCCTGCTGTCGAGCACCGCGCGCGCCACCGCCCAACCAGACCATTGGACATTTTGCCTGCAGAACGCGCTCGGCCAGCACATCGAGCGCGTCCTCATCGACAGGAACACACGTGTCCGGCTTATCCCCGGACTGTCGGTTACCGGCCACTGGTGCGCGCTGGATGTCGACCGGAACTTCCAAACTGACCGGTCCTGACGGTGGACGAAGCGCGGTTGCAACGGCATCCCGGATGGCCGCGACCGTCATATCGGGTTCGACGAGGCGGACATAGGCTTTCGAAATCGCCCTCAGCATATCCGGCTGGCGCGGCACGTCGTGAATGGCGGCGCGGTCGCGATCCATGAACTCGCTGTCGACCTGCGTCGTGATGTGGAGAACACGGGATCCGGCTGTCAGCGCCTCGACCTGCGCGCCCGCGGCATTGGCTGCGCCCGTTCCGGTCGACGTTATCACGACACCAAGGTGCTCGGCGACGCGGGAGTAGGCGTCCGCCATGTTCATTGCGCCGGCTTCGCCACGAGCCGGCACGAAACGGATCCGCCTTTGGCGTGCAATCGCATCGAGGATCGGCATGTTGTGGATCGAGATCACGCCGAACATCGTCGTCACCCCGACCTCGGCCAGGTAATGCGCGATGTAATCGCCGACGGTTTCGGTCTTGCTGATGGGATCGTGTTTCATGGTCCGCATTCCTCAGATGTGCCGGGACAACCCGCCCGAAACTTCGAGCTGGGCACCGGTGATGTAGCTGGCCGCTCTGGAGCCCAGAAAGGCGATGGCATGGGCGGCTTCCTCGGCCTCGCCCAGACGGCCCAGCGGAATGCGTGCGGCAGAACGTTTCTTGGTGGCCTGTCCCACGGGATCGTCGCTCCACATCCAGGCGGTCAGCTTGGAGCGAAAGACAGTGGGCGCAATGGAATTGACGGTAATGCCGTGCTGCCCCCATTCGGTCGCCAGCACCCTTGTCAGCGCATCGGTCGCGCCCTTCGACGTGCAATAGCCGGTATAGCCTGAGATATTGCCATGCCGCCCCCGGACCGAGGACATCATCAGCATCTTGCCTTTGATCTCGTTCTCGATCCAATAGGTGCCGATCGCCCTGGCCATGAACCACGCGCCGCGCACGTTGGCATCCATCACCGCCTCGAAGGTGGCCGGCTCCATCTCGTCGATCTTGGCCACCTTGTTCATGCACGACGCCACGACCAGGATGTCCAGGCGGCCGAAAGCCTCCACGGTGCGCGCGACCATGTCGTCGCAGGCGGCTTCCGAATCCGGCCTGGCATTGATCTGCAGCGTTTCGCCGCCGCAGGCATCCGCCACCTCCGCCATCGCGTCGGCATTGCCGGCCGCCAGCGCCAGTTTGCAGCCGGCACCCGACAGACACCTTGCGGCGACGGCGCCAAAGGCCCCGGACGCGCCGGTGATCAGCGCAACCTTGCCGGACACATCGAAATAGGACAGCGGATTGTCGAGAGACATGACGTCACTCCGGCCTTTTGCCGCCGGGATACGGGATCACCACCAGCATCTTGCAGACATGGTTGGACTTGTTTTCGATCCGGCGCACCTCGTCCGGCGCGATCGTGACTTCCATTCAGTTAAAAAAGAACACCTCTGGAGCCAAGGCATCATGAAGAGTGGCATCGTCAAAATATGTTTTTCCATAAGAGACAATAATTTCAAAATAAAGTTTAAATCACCAAACTGGAAACCCTGTTCGGAAAATAGGCCAATAAGACAGCGGAAAATAAAAATCATCCAAAAAACATTGTAAGACAAAACAGCTCTAGAAAGGGAAATAAATCCCAAGGATTGACAACCCTTCTTTCCAGTCAAGTACCACTAAATTGATTATGAAAATGGGGCCTATTTCGGCACTCCTTGAGTTAGAAGTTAAGGTCATTAAGCACAAAACCATCAGCGTTCTAAAGGGGGTTCCAACTGCTATAGAAGATCGAAAAGTTGCAACATCAAATCTTTTCCTGACAAATACAATAGAAGAGGGATATCTAAAAAAAAATCCTTCCTCTAGAGTACCTGAATGGACAAGACCTTGATAACTCGTAGGTTTTTCTGTAACTACCCCGTAAGGTACTAAGGAGTGAGGTTAGATATTCTCAGGTAAAACCAACACTCGAAAGTACCTGTGGGGGGAGTAAGAAATCTTTCTATTGGTGATATTGAACAGCAGAAGGAGTACTTCGAAAAAGCCTTTCATACAGGCACACAAAAACGCTGGCTCCTTTTCGTCAAACCAACGTTTCAGAGTACCTGAACAAATGGCATTCTGGTTAGACAAGCTGTGGTTTCATTAATTGTTACCCTTTACAGACATTGAACAACCGTGTTACTTTCTGTGTTCCTAGTAGTGCTAAAGGGCGAGTGGGTATTCATCTTTTCAAAGACCATTATTCATTTCAAAGATCATTTACCCTTCAAGTTAGAAACATTTTACGTATTATTATCAAAACTTTGATCAATTTAAATCTCTTCTCCAAAAATAAAATTGCCGAGGTTCTCGGACCAGGATTGTGATCTTGACATTGCTCTTATATAACAGCAATTTATTCCCTGTGAGTCGATAAGGTACGAATATAGAAACAAGAGAAAACGAATCTCCATTTTATAAATAATACAATTAGATCGCTGCTTGTATATCCTGTAATGGAATATTTCTCTACTTTTAAGGGAAACCAGCATCAGAACTTTCTATAGAAAGTTATAATAGAAAGTTATAATAGAATATAATAGAACTTTCTATTATATGCATCCTCTGCGCTAGCTTGATCAAGGCAACAACAAAAACAAGAAAACCTAGGTTAATAAAAACCTTTGGAAGCAACTCACTTTGGAACTTTAATCCAGCCTTCCACATTTCCAGCAGTTCCTGTTCGCATTGATGAATCAGAAGTCAATACATCTGAAGCAGTTGAGCTTTCTTCAGCCCTCAGAGAATAAAAATCACAATTTGCAGGTACTTTGACAGCACACTAAAATGTATTTAAATTTAGAACACAGTATGAAAACTTATATTTCCTTTGCTCATAAGTTTTTGCATCATACCAAGTTTATTGAGTAAAATATATACTTATTATAAAAGATTTTTTAATACCTAAAGCAACTAATTTAAGGAACAATTGAAAGACTAAATATAATTTGGCAGCAAAACAGGTTGCATTTTTAGAAAGCCACGAAAGTTGGACAGACTCCGTAATTCAAATTGACTCCAAATGCGACTAACAAAGCTGACTGTTTCGTATCGCAAAATACTAATTTTAACTACTTCACATGCTCGAGAAGTTAGAGAAATTCTAGCAATGATAGTTATGTCCAAGCTTGACCATTGTCATACACCGATCACACATTTCTGCATATTACTGCGGTGGCTGCTGTTTGAATATTCAAGCTGTTTGAATGTTCAATTTCATTTTATCTCACCTGAACTAAGTAAATAGCTTCAATCGAAAGTCCTATGAATAAAGCTGCGTATCAACCCATAAGACAATTCTGGGAAATTAAAGCATATTTAATTCTTTCAATTCGATTTCATGAAGGGATAACAACATTGCTGTTGTATTTGTGTAAGTGTGGTTGCAGAAGCTATGACCCTTTGCTTGTCGGTTTGACCCAGTTTGCACACTAAACTACTATATCAGAATAAAGTCCTTGCCCCTTAGCCAGTTTCAGGTCTTAAACTCATCCTCTCAGATGCTTTGCATTGGTAACGTGATTGTGAAAATGGTTTTTTGTATACTTGGAGATGTTTTTAAGTCTGCTAAGTTTCTGCAAAGAAAATCCGGCTTTTAATAATTTTTTTTTAATTCCAATCATTTCGTAAACAAATCTTTTAAGTTTTACATTCCTGATAGGTGGTGTTGGTAACGAGTAATGAGCTTCTGAATTCTAGCAATTTGTGTCTAAATTGTATTTGCTCTTGTTAGATTTTTTTGCTGTTTGTAAATAGAGCCCTATCATTTCTCTTACGCTCATAAAGAGGAAAAGTGTGACGGTCGCACAGATATTCATCGTCATGCTTGTCAGAGCAGGCGCCCTTCTCACGGTGTTCCAGCCGCCTTTGGGTTGATCTGTGTCTCAATTTTCATCGGTCACTTAGGATTTGGCAGTTATAATATTTCATTTTCTGAAACGACCTTGTTTATGCAAGCACAGTTTAATGGTTCACAGCTGGAAGTATCTGGAACAATTCTATAACCGCTAATTTAACCTTGCCTGCCCAATTTACATTCTCAATGACAGTTGAACATCATTTTATGATTAGTTGCTAACTAGCTGCCCCCATCCCTAAAAAAAGGTTTTAGTTAGTTTATTACTGTAATGGAATGAGACTAAAGAACGCTAATCAATTAAAGTACATACTAAGATGTTAAGTGAGCAGAAAAAAAATCTATTTATTCACTTGAACCAGAATGGAGATAAGCTCTAGTGATATGCTATGGTAAGACTAAATCAGGCTGTGTCCATATGAAATGAGGCTCCATTAATAAATGAGAATGTATGAGTTGTCTTCGTTTTTAGTTCCAAATAGTACGGGGTTTCCAAAGCTAGCTAACAGTTAAATATAAGCTAAAAGCGTGTGAAAAATGTAATTTTAAAGTGGATAATATTTTCGGGAGCCATGGAGGACATGCTCTTGTGGATGACCGGAATGAAATTACCGACAGGGACATGCTAGAAATTGACCTAGGAGAGTTAATAATGCTTAGCCATGAAAATAAAAGGTATATGAGAACAAATGACGTATTTTACCTGAAAACAACTCACGTAAATTTTTATTTTAATCTGTAAACATTAATATTTCGTTAAAATTAAAGACAATTTAAATGTCAAAGATAAATTATTATAACAATCTATTAAAAATTGCCGATTTTAACATGGTTTACCTATTACTCTGACAATTAAAGATACATATTGTTGTCCAGGAATCGGTTCCCCCACTGCCAGAAGCTTGGGCGACAGGCTTGCTGCCTGTCCCTATAAAAAGTCCGAGCGAAATAAACGTCGATTCGACGTTTTTTGCATCATTAATGGCACTAAAGGGTATTTATCCTTTATTTCTTGAGTGTGTCGAAAGGCAAGTTTTTCTTTTATATTTTTTGGGAATGGCTGGTTCACTAACCGACATCACTGAAGATCGAATCGCGGAGCTTGCTCTTGCAGAGGCACGGGAACACAATGAGTTACTAGCCCATGCTATTGAAGCTTCCCCCATTGGTATAAGTATTGCCGATGCAAAACAAGAAGATCTCCCCTTGTCTTACGTGAATGATGGTTTTCTCAAAATGACTGGTTATCAGCGGGAAGAAGTGATTGGGAAAAATTGTCGATTTTTGCAGGGCCCAAATACCGATAATGACGTGTTAAATGGTTTTAGAAGAGCGATAGAAAAACAGAATCCTCATGTAGATGAAATGATTAACTACCGTAAAGACGGTTCAACCTTTTGGAATAGTCTTCACTTATCTCCAATTTACGATGAAAACAATCGCCTAATCGCATATGTTGGGGTGCAAAAAGATATTACTGAACGTAAAGCTTTTGAAAACGAATTACAGCTTTCTCGTATTGAGGCTGAATCGGCAAACCAAACTAAAAGTAATTTCTTGGCTAGTATGAGCCATGAAATCCGTACCCCAATGAATGGGGTCATTGGCATGCTGAATCTATTGTGTAATGAGCCGCTTACACCTAATCAAAGACAGAAAGTTCGCATCGCAACAAATAGTGCACAGTCACTGTTGTCACTGATCAATGATGTGCTTGATTTCTCAAAGATTGAAGCGGGCAAGTTGGATATAGAGGAGATTGAGTTCAACTTAGTAGAGCTGTTTGAGGATTGTGTGGAAAGCGCCTCTATATTAGTTCAGGACAAACCGCTGGAGCTAATTGTGGACACCGCTGAGGTTGCACACCCCATGGGGGTTGGTGATCCAAACCGCATAAGGCAAGTCATTACCAACATATTGAGTAATGCCGTTAAGTTTACCGCGGAAGGAGAGGTCATCGTTGCGGCGCAAACAAGTCTGTCTGCACACAATCATCTTTGTTTACAATGTAGTATTAAAGACACCGGCATAGGTATTCCTGCAGAAAAGATAGAGGGCCTGTTCGATTCATTTACTCAGGCTGATGCCTCCACAACCCGACAGTTTGGCGGCACAGGATTAGGGCTGGCTATTGTTAGAAAGCTATGCAACATGATGCAAGGAGATGTGCGTGCTACTTCAGAGCCGGGTCAAGGTAGCTGTTTTGAATTTTGGTTGAGATTAGAACCACCCAAAGAACGAAACGAAAGTAAACGAAGTTTAGATGAACACTTTGGAAAGCGAGTGCTTGTTTTGGATAGTTGTACATCGACACGTAATACGCTTTGTAAAGCAATTGCTGATAATGGTTTGAAAGTGATTCAAAGTAAATCAGCAGAACATTTGTTTACCTTACTTGCTGCGTACCAAAAAAATGAAAATAAGTCGTTCGATGTCTTTATGGTGGCGGATAATATAGATGAAGTAAATTCAGATGCCTTCCATTCCAAACTCAAAACCTTTCCGAGTGTTGCTTCAACTCCCGTTATCTTAACTACCAAGCATATTGAACAAAGTATCTTAAATGATTATCTCCGATTTGGTTTTGTAGGCTATATTCATAGGCCTGTAACTACCAGGGATATAGTTGGCGCAATGATGATTGCGCAAGACTGGGAAGACGATATTCACAGTGATTTAGCTAACGTACGGACAGCTATTGATAGTAAAGAACTTTCTGCTGTCTCAACTCAAAACAATATTGCCGAATCTACCTTCGACGCAAAGTTACTTTTGGTAGAAGACAATGAAATTAATCAAGTAGTGGCAATGTCGTTACTGAAATCCCACAATGGCCCCAGGGTGAGAAACGCCAGCACTTTCAGCGGCTCCGTCATACCACCGACCACAAGTCCAACGCCAAAAATAATTCCTGCAAGTAAGGCTGAAAAATTCTTCATGTCAGCCCCACACCCAGGGTGGCGGCAAGTGTCGCGGTAATTATCCCAACCAGTAAAAAAGTAATGGTTGCGGTAATGGAACGCCGGGACAACCTGGCCATGCCGCACACGCCGTGGCCACTGGTACAGCCCGAGCCAAGACGAGTGCCAAAACCCACCAGCACGCCGCCAACCAACAGCCACGGTAGAGAGTCGCCGCTCAGCACCGCCTGGGTGACAATCTGATGGGTATCGCTGCCCAGATAGGCCCGAAAAAATTGCGCCAGCCAGCCACCGGCGCCCAGGCCAACAATGAACAATAGTGGCCACCACTGCCGTGGTGCACCAGCTTCCGTTGCCTTAGTTTTCGACGGCGTAACCAGCGCCAGCGCCTGGGCGGCGACACCGCTGATACCGGCAATCCGCCCGATACTCAGATACAACCACACGGCGCCAAGCCCGATCAGGGCGCCACCGACCAATCCGGACACGACGTTCATAAACCTAACACCTGTTTGGCAATAATATTGTGCTGCACCTCCGACGACCCTCCGGCAATGGTGTAGCCACGATGATGATAACGACCCGAAGCCACATACTCGGTTAGTTCAGGGCCCACCGAGGCCTGCTTGCGACCGGCGCTGTCCAACGGCAGTGACAGATATCCCACCAGCTTGAACAGCAATTCGTCCTGGGCCTGTACCAGTTCACTGCCTTTCAGTTTCAGCATGGACGGTTCCGCGCCAATCTGGTCACCGGCGTCGGCTTTGTCCAGAATACGCAAGCTGGTCATCTCCAGCGCCTGCAGGCGAATGTCCAGCATATGCAGCTCGCTGTGCAAACCAGCGCGATCCAAAGACTGTGCAACATCCAGGGACGAACCATCCGCGCTCGCCAGCAGCTCGCGCAATATGCTCAGCACCCGCTTATTTTCAGCCACCCGCGATACCAGCAGCCGTTCGTCACCCAATAGACTTTTTGCCACCGTCCAACCCCGGTCCTGTTCACCCAACCGTTGCGCCACCGGCACCCGCACATCTTCAAAAAACACCTGATTCCACAGACGCTTACCATTGAAGGCGTACAGTGGCTGCACGGTCACGCCGGGGCTGTTCAGGTCCAACAGCAGAAAACTGATGCCTTTCTGTTGCTGCACCTCGCTGTTCGTGCGTACCAGGCAAAAAATCCAGTCGGCATGCTCAGCACCCGAGGTCCAGATTTTCTGACCGTTCACAATGTAGTCGTCACCATCGCGAACTGCAGTGGTCCCCAGGCTGGCCAGATCGGAGCCCGCCTGGGGTTCGGAATACCCCTGGCAGAACCACAAGTCTGCGTTGCGGATTTTCGGCAGAAAGTCTTCTTTCTGGGGGTCGCTGCCGTAGCGGGCGATTGCCGGCCCAACCATGTTGAAGCCAAAACCGGAGAGCTGTGGCGCATGATGCTGGCGGCAGGCGACATCAAAGATATGTCTCTGCATGAGATTCCACCCGGTGCCACCGTATTGCTCCGGCCAGTGCGGCGCCGCCCAACCCCGGGCATTCAGCACACGGGTCCAATCGGTAAGCTCTTGTTTTGACACCGCTGCGCCGCGCTTCACTTTGAAAGCAAGTTCAGGCGGTAACGCCGTGCGCAGAACGTCTTCCACTTCCTGCGTGAAGCTAAGCTGCTCGCTCGTAACCTCTTGCTATCGGGATAGAATGCTCTAACCCCGTGTGACCATCAATCAACATGGAAAGGTTTTGATGTAGTTTACCGCCGCCTTCTGGCACTACCATCATTCCAAGCTCATGGGCTGCGGCTAGTACTTGTTGCCTCTGGCTTCTAGCCGGCTGATTGTAGCTTTTCACTGAGATTGCGCCTACATCCTTCATTCTTTGCATGTGGAATAGCGCATCTTCATAATTGTTAATAACGGCTTTATATCCGATTGCTTCTGCACCATATAAAATGGTACCTGTGGAGTAGATACGCGGCGCTACAATTTTCCCTGCTTTTTGTAGTTCAGATGCTGCGAATATTTCGGTCGTATCATTGGATGGGTCATGGATGGTGGTAACCCCAAAGGCCAATGCTGAGTGCATTGCCCAATTTCTTTGTGGGATAATTTCAGAGCTACCCTGACTTCCGTGCGCATGGGTATCAATCAACCCTGGAATCACCGTCTTTCCGCCAGCGTTAATGACAATCGCGTCTTTTGGAACCTCAACCTCTGTATCTTTTCCTACTGCAACAATGCGGTTGTCTTGTACCAACACGGTACCATTCTCAATGACTTCCTGCTGATTATCCGCATCGCGCATAGTAACGATTTTGGC
>JAAAKM020073195.1:27421219-27442709 GCA_010016025.2 Alatinidae sp. Z8VKAUB7J3 | reverse complement strand
AAGCTTGCCTTAACATGTTGGAAGAAATCGGTTCAGTTGACAAAATTCCAGAGTTTATCGCCAAAGCGAAGGACAAAAACGATCCTTTCCGCCTAATGGGCTTTGGACATCGCGTTTATAAAAACTACGATCCTCGCGCAACAGTAATGCGTGAAAGCTGTCACGAAGTATTAGAAGAGTTGGACGTTAACGATCCATTACTTCAGGTAGCAATGGAACTTGAGAAAATCGCTTTGGAAGACGAGTACTTCAAGTCTAAGAAGTTGTTCCCGAACGTCGATTTTTACTCAGGTATCATCTTAAAAGCGATCGGTATTCCTACTAATATGTTCACTTGTATCTTTGCATTAGCAAGAACAGTTGGTTGGATTTCTCACTGGCATGAAATGTTGAGTCAGCCAGGTCAAAAGATCGGGCGCCCGCGTCAGCTATATACTGGCGAGCAACAAACCCCGTATAAGCCGATTAAAAAATAAAGTTGGTAAACAACTATTAAAAAGCACCGCCTCGGTGCTTTTTTTATGTTTACCACAATACACATGCTAAACATCACATTTTTGTTGACCATTTGGTCAATAACTGTATTGTTATTCGCCAAGCATCTGTAATTTAAAACAATTATCACTAGTTATTAGCAGCGAATTGCTATAGCAGAATTCTTCTTATGCTAATTTGGCATAAAGAAACACAAATTGAGGAAATGGTTTACACTTACCTCATGAACTAGAACGGATACAGGTATACGTTCACGGATGATAATGCCCAATTGGCACAATCACAACTGGATGCCCGCTTTAATGCCATTTACGAAGAAAGAAGCGAAGATCTTGGCGCGTTTACCCAGGTTTTGTCCCAGAAAATGGAGGACCTTGAAATCCGCAATGCACAACACTATACGGTCCTTCAGGAAAACCTCCGAAAAGAAATCAAATCCATAGAAGCTAGAGGTGAATTGCAATGATTGTGTTATTGATGGGGCTCCTCGGAGCATATCAATCTCCGACGGGGCAAGATCTGGTGATCTGGGAACAATTGGCGGAGGTTGAGGTCAACGTCCGCAAGAAGTTGATTGATCTGCCCGGCGGTTTCGGCATTTCCAACAACGATCCTGTACGCGGTTACTATGTAGACCGGGTCGGAGTGGTTATTCTGGTGCCTACTCGCTACAGGGCCAGTACCAATCCTATGAAAGATACCGATGAAAAATTAAAAGACAAGTTCCAGGAATCTATCGTTTTAGAGAAGGGTCGTATCCTGGGCCGAATGAAAGAATGGCAAGAACAAATCAAGAAACGAGAAATGCTTAAGGAAGCCGATTTTGAAAATTTGGTGGCCAACCTCAAGCAAATGATTCCCGACATTCTCGGTAGTTTGACTTCTTTGCCTGTAGGCGATTCCCTTACCCTCATCATTGAGGAGCGGGTACCGGCATGGTTCTTTTCGGGTCTGAGCTTGAATAAGAACCCTTCACGGAAGGTGGTTACTCTGACCGTGAGCAAAGATTTAATTGCCGATATCCACGCTGAATCCACCGAACTGCCAGGCGAGTGGCTTAAGCGGGTGAAACGAAGTACGGCCAAGCGCAGTATCGAATCGAGCGTAATTCCCTAGTACTTTATAGAATGACATAAAAAAGGCGGGCCAAGTTGCCCGCCTTTTTTGGTGTGTGATTGTGGTAGCGTCTTAGGCGCCTGCTTGTTTCGCAACTTCTTCAGCGAAGTTATCCTGACGCTTCTCCAGGCCTTCACCCAACTCGTAGCGCACGAAACGCCGCAGTGAAATTCTTTCACCAATGGATGCGGTCAATTCGTCGATAAGGGTTTGGATGGTTTTACTGCCATCTTTAACGTATTTTTGATCCAAGAGGCAGTTTTCTTCGTAAAACTTACCCATTTTCCCTTCAACGATGCGATCAACCACTTGTTCCGGTTTGCCAGAAGCAAGTGCCTGGTCGCGAGCGATTTCCCGCTCAGAATCCAGAACATCTTGGGTTACATCTTCACGCTTGAGAAAACGCGGGTTTGTGGCCGCGGCATGCATGGCGATTTCTTTGGCCAAGCCGACAAATTGCTCATTGCGGGCTGTGAAATCAGTTTCACAGTTCAGCTCGAGCAAAACGCCGATTTTCCCACCGTGGATGTAAGAATGAACAGTACCTTCGGAAGCGATCCGGGTGGCCAGTTTCGCAGACTTAGCCAGACCTTTTTTCCTTAACCAGGTGATGGATTCTTCAATGTTGCCATTGGTTTCCTGAAGTGCCTTCTTGCAATCCATCATGCCCAGGCCCGTTTGATCTCTGAGTTGTTTAACGAGTTTTGCGGACACACTCATGCCAATCTCCTCAAAAAAATAATTCGATCACGTTAGTCTTAGGTATGAATGTTAGGTGCGGAACCAGCGCGGTGGTATGCGCTGGGGCCAGGTGATTCAGCGACGTCCGTATCATCGGCGTCACCTTCGTTTTCACCAGCAGCTTCACGCAATTGGCGACCTTCCAAAATACTGTCGGCCATTCTGGACGTGAACGGTTTGTATTGAAGATCCCTTAAGGCTAGGCTAAAGGTTAAGAATAGAAGCTCTACAGACTCCAGAAGGAGACATGCTAGAAAACAGCATATGCATTTTTAGATTTTCTAAATTTATGCTCCTTTTCATAGTTCTGTTCATTCACATTTTTGACAATACATCCCCTAGCCTCTCCCACTCTTTATAGTGCTAAGCTATAGGCCTCTACAAAATAAAAGTTGTATCTTAAATTACTTTATATTACAGCTTGGCTTAATATAAGCATATGACCTAGTAGAGCTCAAGAGTTGATGATCTAGGTTGTGTTCAAAATTCTTTAGTGATGAAATGCTGTACATTGATCAATAGCTTCACCATTGAGTTTACATTTACTAGAGGACAACAGTGGGAAAAAGGTAATTGTTTAGTTTCATCACAATCTGTCTAAACTGGAAACTATGCTTCAAAACAGCATAGTTTCCAGTTTAGAGCACTTAGAAAATTTTAGAAGCACATTCATTTCTAGTTGACCCTCCTCCTCCATGGGGCACAAACTAAAAATGTGTAAAGTAGGCAAGGTTTTGAAGCTGAGGGAAATGTTGAGGTTGTAGAATATGAATGAAATTATATTTTAAATACTATTTCCAGTCATCACTGGCAATTTCTCTATAGTAGTAAGTTGAAATATAATTAAAAAACTTACACATCCATTAATGCTAATTATCCATTTTCACTTTTGAGTTTAAACTGGCCAGCTGTTTGAAGAAAACAAAGGTAAATGTTTAGTTTAGAGCACTTAGAAATGCTAATTCTAGAAGTGCATCCATTTCCGGTTGACCCTCCTCCATGGGGCAAACTAAAAATGTGTAAAAGTGGGCTTGCTTACAGGTAACATTACCTATAGAACGAAGCGTATTAGCCCATGAGCCCCGCGGGCAGCAGAGCGAGGTCTGCATTCTATATTTATTTAACGAGGTTCTTTTTTAGTTTTATCACTCTTTGTTGAATAAATATAAAATGCAGACAGCTGCTCGCGGGGCTCATGGACTAATACGCTTCCCTCTGTAGGTAATGTTACCTGTAAGCAAGCCCACTTTATGCATTTTTAGTTTCGTTGGAGAAGGATTTTAGAAAGCTAAAAAATGGATGCGCTTCTTTAATAATCACAAAGAAACAATATGCGATCATCAGAATCTTAAATGTATGCAGTAATTCGCACTTTGGACAGCTTGAGACGAAACTAAAAAATTAAAAACTATTTTAAAATTTTAATCATCATTTTTAGATTTTAATGTAATACACAATCCTCAATTTTTTCTAGTTTATCAGCAGTCCAACTATAGACCCCCACACAGAAATTGCCTGGGGTGTAGATAAGGCAAACATTTTTAGGGTAGAATTTTTTTTAAATAGGTAAATTATAAGTAAATATACCATAGGAGGGATGAGGGGGTGTACGGACCAGCACATGTTAGGGTTTGACTCTGCTTAACGAATGCTCTTTACGCTTTATTCAAAACGATTTGCATTTCGAAATGTGTTAGCCTATATTTTTTCATAACATCAACAACAGAACAACAAATGTGAGAATAATCAAGGTTTACAAACAAAAGTCGTGCTAACCCTCTTCCTCTCAAACACTCTAAACAGCTTGGATGTCGTTAGCGTTTTATTGGAATAAGATATGTATTTTGGAGAGGGTGGTTTTTCTCAGAGCCAAATCTCAGCATTTATGTCGGGGGGGGGCAAGAGGGCTCCATATCCGGATAGTCAAGGGGCATGGACTATTAGGTACTCATATAAATGAATAAATAAATATTAAAACGAGTGAAACTTCAACTGAATATGCAAATTAAGCTTGAAACGAATGAAAATCACTGCAAACACGAGTTGGGTTTTGCCTCCTTTCATCAATGTATAAGTCTAAAACCTACTGCGCCATTGGCACTTTACTGAAAACGAATTATATTATAAATATTATCTTTTGTACTTATTACAACATTGAAAATAAACAAAAAAATTAGAATAGAATCACATTTTGGAGTGATGAGCTTTCAGCAATTAATATTATTATATATCAAATATTCAGTTTAATTTTATTAGTTCTTTCCAAGACTGTTCAAGACAAATATAGTTTCACTACAAACAAGAGTTCGGATACAGTCCCCTTTTCCAACTGTGAAAGTCTAAAGCCTACTGCGCAATTGTTGCTTCACTGAAAACAGATTATATTACAAATATTTTCTTTTCTGGTTAATGCAGCATTGAAAATGAAACTAAAATTATAGTGAACTAAAAATGTTGGACTGATGATTTTTAAACAATTCATAACATTACCATATCAAACATTCAGTTTGACTTTATTTAGACTTGCAAGGCTTTTCAAGACACATATAGTTTTCATTAAAGCGCCAATGACGCTGTAAGTTTTAGACTTTTACGGTGAGAGAAGGAGGCAAAACTCTTGTTTACAGTGATATTTGTTCTTTTCAAGCTTGATTTGCATATTGAATTTAAGTTTCACTCGTTTTAAGATTTATTTACTCATTTATAGTAGAGCCTATTGAATGTTTGTTTGCTATGATTGTTTACTTAATTTCTGTTCGTTTTGGATTTTATTGATATTTCAATAGCAAAATATTCTTGTTTGTTTTAAGCTTGATTTGCGTTTTCAATTTAAGCTTTATTCCTTTTAAGATTTATTTATTCATTTATATTAGTACTTGTTGTATGTTTTTGGTATAATTGTTTATTTGATTTCTTTCCGTTTTGGGTTTCATTTATTCTTTAATAGTTATTTCTGATCATTTTGAGTTTGAATTTTAAGAGTTTTTTTGTATTTGCTGATCTTAAGTTTAATATGGCCCTTACTTTTCTTTGAAAAACTTTTTTGTCGGAAAGTTTTTTTTGATGAATTTTGCTTTTTTTTATTGCGGAAAGTTTTTAAAAATTTTAAGTTTTTGGAAATTTCTTTATTTCAAAATAAGACTTTTTTTTTCAACATCGATCTTTCATCAGTGCATCAAAACTAGTATCAAAGTGACAATATCAAAGTAAGAAAGTATCACAGTAAAGAAAACATCAAAGTAAACAAGGTATCAATGTAAACAAAGTATCAGAGTAACAATAACCAACTTGTATAACTTAAAGTCCTTGCACCGTTAATCAAAGATATCACGCAAGTCACTAAATTTAAGCATCAAAGTAAACAAAGTATCAAAGTAACAATAATTAAGTGCCGTAACTCAGAGCCATTTCCCCGGGATTGGGGTGTGTCAACTCCAGAAACAAAGTTATTTGGCCTTTGAATTATTTTAAATAAAACGGCTAAATTAAAATTTTGACGGGATACCCTTTGGCAAAGTGGGGCGTGGGCTAGTTGCTTATTGATCACTTTTTACTCTAAAAAAAACTAGGAAGTTTCAATTTCCGATCGAATGAGCCTCCTCCAAAGTTAATACGACCACCGCTACTACAAACAGCATTTTCTAATAATCAGCAACTTATATAATTTATAATCATCACCCTGGGGGCTAAGGAGGATTTCTCAACCCCATCTGTTGGATAACCGTACTGGATTTCGCTCGGCTCCTGTTTCGACATCATAGCAACGCCATAGTGTCCTTTTTGACCGTGATAATAGACGTTGTAACCCAGCGCCTGGACATCTTCCAAAGGAAACATGTCATTGTGTACTTTGGTTTCTTGTAGGCCAATGACATCAGGCTGATGCTTTTCTATCAGGGCCGCCAATTGATGCATTCTTGCGCGTAACCCATTTATATTAAAGGAGATAAATTTCATATTGTTATTGAGTGCCTTTTTATTTGAAGCCGTATGCTAACAAAACCTCAATTCAAGCGGTAGTGATATCACGGTGAGGATCAATTAAAATATCTTTTTTATCGCAGTTTTAGAGTTCATGGAAGTAAACAAAAATCCGCCAATGAAACAGGATTGTCACCAGTCATGCCCCCTTTGTCGAGCCGTTGAATTGATCCCTTATCACACTGATAAAAAACGAGAATATTGGCAATGTGGAAACTGCCAATTAGTGTTTGTGCCTGCCACTTATCATCTTAGTGAAGAGGATGAAAAAGCGGAGTACGACAAACATGACAATACTGAGTTAACACCGGGGTATAGGGGATTTCTCAATCGAAGTCTTGAGCCTTTGGCTAAAAAACTGAACGCAGACTTTAGTTCTCCTACGGTGGGATTGGATTTCGGGTGTGGGGAAGGGGCTTTTCTTAGCACTATGGCTGCGGAAAAAGGATTCTTGTTAAAAAACTACGACTTGTATTACCACTGTCACTTCTCTGTTTTAGACGAGCGTTATGATTACATCGTAATGACAGAAGTTTTGGAGCATATTGCTGATCCTGCGTCGTTGTTTCCAGAGTTACTGGCTATGTTAAAAGCAAAAGGCTTTTTACTGGTCATGACTAAACGCGTATTGTCCCAATCCCGATTCGCGCAATGGCATTACAAGCAAGATCCTACTCATATTTGTTTTTATTCCGTCGACACCTTTGAATGGATAGCCACCGCTTATGATTTGGAATTGGATATTGTTTCAGATGATGTTGTCATTTTATCTCGCCCTGACACTAATTAGTTAACCCCTCATTCGAATTGCTTTTCAACCCAGTTGAAGTGGTGTTTAGGTGGTCTTTGGTAACCAGATTTATCTATTTCAGGCAAGGTTATTTCTGACAGCTGTTGCTTTTCATAGGGAATTTTAGATAGCAAATGGGAAATACAGTTTAGCCGAGCGGCTTTTTTATCATCTGATTCCACTACATACCATGGGCTTTTTTCGGTGTCGGTATGTAAAAACATATCGTCTTTTGCCTTTGAGTAAGCAAGCCAATGGCTGCGAGAATAAATGTCAGTTTCAGAAAATTTCCACCGTTTTAGCGGGTTAGTGATTCTTTCGTTAAACCTTTTTTCTTGTTCAGCATCAGAAACTGAAAACCAGTATTTTATCAGGATTATTCCGGCATTAATGAGCATTTCTTCGAACAATGGACAGGAACGCAGAAACTCTCGATACTGATTGTTAGTGCAAAACCCTAACACTCTTTCTACACCGGCTCGGTTGTACCAACTGCGGTCGAAAAGAACCATCTCACCCGCACTAGGCAAGTGTTCCACGTAACGTTGAAAGTACCATTGAGATTGCTCTTTTTCTGTGGGTTTTGGCAAAGCTGCTATTCTCACTATTCGCGGATTTAACCTCTGTGTAATTGCCTTTATTACCCCTCCTTTCCCAGAGGCGTCCCGGCCTTCAAATACTACCGCCACTTTTAGCTTGGATTTGGTGGCGCAGTGGATTTGACCTTAGCTTGGTAATACGGGACCCAGAGATCGAATCACGCTGCAGGAATGCACTGCAGAGCCGACGCAGGGACCTTAGTAGTCAAGAAGCGTCGTTAATTCTAAAATAATAAAAAGACACGTTGGATAGAGGAAGAAAGGTGAAGACACAGGTCCAAACCTCAAGGGATATGAGGTGTGGCAGATAAATAATGAGACAGGTGATACTGCAAGCGATCTGGCAACCTTGTGCTTTTATCCTTGAGAGGGCACGTGTATCAGAACCCTCGCATAACTAACTACCAAGTTTTTACTCTGTCTATTCACTATGTGAATTTTTAGACTGTGATTAACGAAGTTGTGCTTTCACTGGGCAGCAAGCAAAATGGAACATCAGACAATGGAGCAATGTTGTACCATTAAATGGTGTGCTAAGTTTGGAGAATTGGCAAGTGCGATGTTTCAAAAGTTAAAACAGTCCTAGGAGGACCATTGGGTCCTCCAAATGAGCTCAGGAGGACCTGAGCTCATTTTTTCACTGACACAAAGGTATTTTTGGAAAGTGTAAAGGATTTTGAAGATGAACAATGTTCAGGCAGGCCTTCAACTTTGAGAGCTGACAAAAACATCAAATGTGTGAAAATTCTTGTAAGATCAAACTGTCGTTTATCGTTTAACATTACAAATTTTTAAGGAACGATTAAATTTCAAAAGATTTACCCTATTCTTGTAAAACTAACCTTGAAAGAATCAGAAGAGACATTCGCGTGAGACAAGACATTGCAGAGAAATGGTTGCTCCGTCCTGACAAGCTCCATGTCACACTGCCATCTCCACAAGAGAATTTTTAACTTCAAGACATTCTTGTTGTTCCCTATTCCCCTGACCTCAGTCCCTGTGACTTCAGACTGAAAAACTACATCAAAGACCATCATTTCAGAACTTTTGAAATCATCTGAGAAATTGCAACAGACATACAGAAGAGCATGATTGAAGACTTCCAGCACTGCTACAAACAGGGGAAAAATGTCTCCATTGCTGTGTAGCTGCCCAGGGTAACTGCTTTGACGGGGATAACATGGATGTTTGAAAGAAATAAAACCTTTGCTAAGTTAAAAATCAGTCTCATTACTTTTCTGTCACACGTTGTATATATCAGAGGCCTGTGTTTGGTGAATTTTTATATACAATATACAAACATTATTCTCTTTGATAAATCATCTTGAATCCAAGCTCAAAGTCAATTGCATGCCAGAATTGAACCATTTCCCTCAATATCTGGATAATCTATTTCATAAAAAAAACCTTTCATCAACAATTCAATGTTGAAAACCCATAACAGCCAAGATACCAGTACTTTTCTCCAAATTTAAATAAAAAAAAGGGCATTGATTTTCAATCCATTAGATGTGAGGGATAAAGTGGGGTCTTGGTACCTCAAACAAACCCCCTCTACCCAACAGCTATTTAGCAAAAAGGTGGGTATAGCATCTTGTTTGAAGCAGAATCATAATAAAAGAATTCAATCTCTAGGATTTTATAACCAAGTAGGTTGCAGCCTTCACCACCTCATGTCCCTCTCAACTGTCAATTCTTTAGAGGAAAGATGGGCAATTTACATCTTGTTTAAATCGAAAACAAACAAGGAAAGATTTTAAGCCGAACTGGCCAGCCATGACAAGGAAACAACAAACAGCAACAATCAAAGCAAATCAAAGTCAGTTGCTTTTTTGTTCTAATCGAAGCAACTATATCTGTGTTTCTGTGACCATCCTAGATGCTTAACACGCCCACCCTTGCACTACAGTGCGTTGAATCGCCAGGAGGAAGAGGGCAAAGACATCCGAGACATTGTGATCGATCGCGTTTGCCTTCCTCAGTTAGGTTTCGAAGAAAATGAGAGAGAAAAGTTGCAAGGGTTGTTTAGGCTTTTCCCAGGAGAGATCAAAAGCTTTGAGTACTCTCAGAAAACCAAGAAATTTCGCTTAGCTTTCAAAGACAGTTGGAAGTTCACTCTCGATTGGAAAAAAATTAGTGAGCGGTTTCATAAACTTCCAGAAAAAATTGGCTTTAATGGGATCCATCTCGACTTATATGACGTTTCGATTCAAACTCAGAAAGTGATTGAAGGGCACGTTGTTCATGAAGATGAACGGTCCTATTTTGCATTCGATCGAGGCTCTGTGCGAGCAACCCTTCCTGCGACTTTCAATGCGGCTCACATTGATATCTTGGTTGATGCGCTTCAATGGGGAAGGAGAGATGATGGTTCTATGACATTTAAAATTGATGTCAGCACTTCATCGAATTGGTTTGTCGATCAAGCTGTAAAAGTGATTGTTGCA
This sequence comes from Alatinidae sp. Z8VKAUB7J3, assembly GCA_010016025.2. NCBI lineage: Eukaryota > Metazoa > Cnidaria > Cubozoa > Carybdeida > Alatinidae > Alatinidae sp. Z8VKAUB7J3. The sequence continues at coordinate 27,432,540 of JAAAKM020073195.1, read as the reverse complement.
GCAGGGTCTACCTTACTATTCAAGCAAGCAACATCTAGTCCCACCTTGCCTCCTGAATCAAAATCTATTCCTGTTTTTAATTCAGAAATGTTACATAAAATTAAAGATATTCCTAATTGGAATAAAGTTTAATTAAAATAAAGTTTATTATTTCTATTTATCTTCTTTCTTATTATAGTTTCTAGCTTAATTAAGTACTGGAAAGATAGATATGGAAAGAATAGATTTTATTCGTCTTAGTTGGATCCATGCGCCTAAATTGGAGCTTGAAGAAGCTCAAACTCGCGAAAGTGAAAGGCGAGGAGGGCTTACAAACGCCATGGGACTTCTGAGAAAACAGGACGATTCAAATAGAGATTTTACAAACTGTTGTACATTCGTTGATCGGGACACGTCGGATGAAAAAGAAATTTGTCAGTTTGAACGCTGCCGCGCCCTCTATCTTCAAAGCGTCTTAGGTCATGCACGTTCTTTGTTTAGTGGTGAGATGTATCCTGAAGAAAGTTATTTTAATCATGGAAAAGAGCGATTGCGAGCAATAGATCCTGATCTAGTCGGAGAAAGCCGCTGTCGAGCAGATGACTGGTCTGTTGTCAAAATTTACAAAATCGCATGTTGTTTTTTGAGTCGCGAACTTTACAGCTGGATGACTGATGAAATCTCCGCTTGGAAGACCCGTTGCACAGTCTTGGAATGGGGAGCTACTCAAAATCCGCACACAGTGATGTTTCCCAAAACTCGGGATCTGGGTGTAGATGAGTGTCATGAATCTCAGTTTGTACCCAAAACAGTCTGCGATCATTTGATTCGTGATGTGTTTATACAAGCCCTCGGATTCAAAGAAGAAGATGTGAAATCACTCCAAGGAATTTTGGGGCTATTACCGGGAGAGATAAAGGCGCAGGGATACAATCCTACGACGAATGAAGCTCAATTCACTTTAGACAAAAAATGGGTCGGACGTCCCAATTGGGAGGTGATTGATAAAAAATCTTCAGATCCAGTGCCAAAGGTTATTGCGCCGATCAGTTTGGTTGTAGAAAATCTGCAGTCTTCTGGAACGGCTGTTCCAGATATTCTGAAAACAGTGGGTGACCGTTTAGCGATTGTTCCTAGAGATGCTCGGTTGGAAGTTGCCCAAACTGTGAAAGGCACCATAAAGAAAGTTTCAGATGGTATCGCGCCCACGGTAGGCGCGGCGAAACGCGCCCGCATCGCGACCGGGCCTGCTGTCGACGCCGCCGGGCTTGCGCCCCGGGGCGTCCCCTCTTTCCGCGCCGCCAGATCTTGCGCGGCCAGATCTCGCGACGCCAGATCTCGCGACGCCCGATCCCCGCGCGCCGTCCGGCCGGAAATCCCGTTCGGGCAGCCCGACAGGCCCGAAGCCGACGCGGCCGGATTCGAGGCGGCATCTTTACCGGGTCGCGTCCTGAAATCAAGCGGATGGATCGCGCCGCCGCGTCGCATCCGGAAATTGGCGCCGCATTGCAGCAGAAAACGGCGAGTTCCTCTATGCGCGGCGGGTCGCCCATGCTATGGCGGGCCGGTTTTCACCGGGGGCGCGGTCCGCCGGGCTCACGCAGATGCGCCGGAAACCTTCCCGCGCGCCGCCCTGACGCATGGATTCATGTTCATTATCGCGATGAAGTTCCTGGAGGTCGCGTTCCGCGCCTTCTTCGTGGTCGGCGCGACCTACCTGCTGCCGCTGGCCGAGGCCGGGCAGTTCGGCCTGATCGTCACCATGCAGGGCCTGGCCTCCTTCGCCTTCGGCTATGAGCGGCATGTGGACATCCAGCGGCGGATGATCGGCGGGCCGGAGGCGGATTTCGACGGCGCGGTGGCGCGGGCGCTCGTCCTGTTCGCGGTGAATTACGGCCTGCTCGCGCCGGTCTATCTGCTGACGCTTTACCTGACGCTCGAAATCGACGGGTGGCTGTTGCTGATGTGCCTCGCGGTGGCGATCGCCGAGCAGGTGATGAACCAGGCCTATCAGATCTCGATGGTCAACCGGCGCTATATCCCGCTTCTGGTGGTCGCGGTGGTCAAGAACGCGACGATCTTCGCCTGCGTGGCGGGGGCGCTCGCGCTGCCCGGCGTCGATCTGAGCCTGCATCTGGTGATCGCGGTCTGGGCCGGGGTCTCGACGGTCTGCACGCTGACGATGATCGCGCTGTGGCTGCGCTTCCGGGTCGCGCCCGGGACCCCCGGAGAGGGGATGAAGTCCCCCGGCCTGTGGCCGGTGCTGCGCGCGCAATATGCGGCCTCGCGCACCCATTTCTTTCTGGGCCTGACCGCGATCGTGATGCTGCAATTCGACCGGCTGAGCATCGGCGCGATCCTGCCGCTTGAGACCGTGGGCGTGTATTTCCGCCATGTGCTGCTGGTCTCGATGGTCTATCAGGTGTTCAATATCGCCTTCTTCAACCGGGTGGTGCCCCATGTGTTCCGCGCCGCCAGGACCGAGCCGCTGACGACCCTGCGCGGGATCGTGTCGCGCGAATATGTCCGGGTGCTGGCCTTTCTGGCGGTCGCGACGGTCTTCGGCCTGTCCGTCCACGCCGCGACCGGCGGGGCGATCGCCGAGCGCTACAGTCTCAGCCCGGGCTATTTCATCGGGCTTCTTTGCGCCACCGCGATCCGCATGCGCGCGGATTTCAACGGGCTCGTATTCAATTCCCTGCATCTGGAACGGGTGATCTTCCGGTTGCAGCTTCTGTCCTTTTCGATCACCGCGCCGCTTCTGATCGGGTTGACGATGGCCTTCGGCATCCTCGGCACGATCGCCGCCGGGATCTGCGGCGCGGCGCTGTATTTCGTGTTCACCACCGTCGCCCTGCGGCGGTTGCCCGATGAGAGGCCCGCATGACCGACGCCGCCGGAACCGTCCTGATCTACTCCATTCACCGCACCGAGCACTGGTTTCGCCATCTGGGGCGCAATATGGGCTTCGCGCAAAGCCTCGTAGCTTTTACCCTCGAAAACTAAAACTTTTGAAATAGGAAAGAGCCTTTAATCAAATTCTTTACCATGTGCAATCATAAAATTGTCTAATATCTTCATTTTTTCCACAGACGTAGCTATTACCCCCGAAAACTACGGGTGGCCGACGGCCTCCCGGGATCGGCGGAGGGAACCACGACGGAAACGGGTACAACGGCGCCCATGAAGGACCGCACGCGCATCCGTTCCCTGGGCGACCACGTCGGCGAGACCATCCTCCTCTGCGGCTGGGTCCGCCGCCGCCGCTCCTCGGGCTCCAAGCTCCACTTCCTGCAGGTGGACGACGGCACCGGCGCCGTCCAGGTCGTGGTGAAGAAGGGCAACGTGCCCGAGGAGCACCTCGAGGCCGCCGGGAAGGTGCCCTACGAGAGCACCGTGATCGTCCACGGCGAGGTCAAGGAGGACGCGCGCCAGGTGGGCGGCTTCGAGGTCGCGGCCACGGAGTTCCACGTGCTCAACGCCGCCGTCGGCGAGTTCCCGATCGGCAAGAAGGAGCACGGCGTCGGCTTCCTCATGGACAACCGGCACCTCTGGCTTCGCAGCCGTCGCCCCCAGGCCACCCTGCGCATCCGCCACGAGATCATCAAGGCGTGCCGCGATCACCTCGACGGCCTCGGCTTCACGAACGTGGACGCCCCCATCTTCAACAGCGCCGCGGCCGAGGGCACGGCGACCCTGTTCCCGGTCGAGTACTTCGGCGAGACGATCTACCTCTCGCAGACGGGCCAGCTCCACATGGAGGCCGCGGCCCAGGCCCTCGGCGACGTCTACTGCTTCGGCCCGACCTTCCGCGCCGAGAAGAGCAAGACGCGCCGGCACCTGACCGAGTTCTGGATGCTCGAGCCCGAGATGGCCTTCGCCGACCTCGACGAAGCGATGAACGTCATGGAGTCGCTCATCGCGCACATCGTCGAGCGCGTCCTGACCAACTGCCGCAGCGAGCTCGATGCGCTCGAGCGTGATGTCAGCAAGCTCGAGAGCTGCGTACCCCCGTTCCCGCGCATCAGCTACACCGACGCGCTCCAGCAGCTCGAGGGCACCGAGGCGGAGATTCCGTGGGGCGAGGACTTCGGCGCGCCGCAGGAGGACCTCGTCAGCCGCGCGTTCGATCGCCCGATGCTCGTCCATCGCTTCCCGACGAAGATCAAGGCGTTCTACATGCGCCCCGATCCGGAGCAGCCCGAGGTCGTGCTCGGCTGCGACATGATCGCGCCCGAGGGCTACGGCGAGATCATCGGCGGCGGCGAGCGCTCGAGCGATCTCGACTACCTCGTCGAGAAGATCGCGGAGCACGGCCTCCCGCAGGAAGCCTACGAGTGGTACCTCGACCTGCGTCGCTACGGCGCCAACCCCACGGCCGGCTTCGGCATGGGACTCGAGCGCGTCGTGTCGTGGATCTGCGATCTCGGCCACATCCGCGAGGCCTCGCCGTACGCGCGCACGATGGCACGAACGTACCCCTAAGCCCGCCTCCCGATTCTCCCGCCTCGCGAACCTCCCGGCTCCCGGCGCGTTGGCCGGGGAGGTATGTTCTCCCCCATGGCCGAGACCGACGCAGACACCACCACGGGCGCCGCCGCGCGCATCCGAGCCATCGAAGCCGCCATCGGCACGACGGTGCTCGGCCGCGATATTTTCAGCCAGATCCTGTGGGGCGCGCGGCCGGCCATGCTGGTCGGCGTGCTGACGGCGCTCGGCGTTGTGCTGATTGGTGTGAATGTCGGACTGGTTCCGGCCAGCGGTACCTGGGCCATGGCGGCGGCCTCGACGGTGAGCGCGACCAGATCCTCCGGCTCCAGGTTGAGCACGTGACTCTTGCCGCAGGCCCGGGCCAGGGTCTGCAGCTCCAGGACCATGGTGGTCAGGTAGTTCTTGAGCAGCCGCGCGCCGCGCTCCGGCGCCAGGCGGGCCTCCAGCTCCGGATCCTGGGTGGTGACGCCGACCGGGCAGCGGCCGGTGTGGCAGTGATGGCAAAAGCCGGGCGCCGTGCCGAGCTTTTCGTAGTCTTCCTCGTAGACCGGCTTGTTGCAGCCCAGCGCGATCATCGCGGCGGTCCCGATCGAGACCGCGTCGGCGCCCAGGGCGAGCGCCTTGGCGACATCCGCGCCGCTGCGGATTCCGCCCGAGACGATCAGCCGCACCTTGCGGTGCAGGCCCAGGTCCTGCAGCGTGTGGACCGCCTGACGCACCGCCGGCAGGGTGGGGATGCCCACGTGCTCGATGAAGACGTCCTGGGTCGCCGCGGTGCCGCCCTGCATGCCGTCGACCACGATCACGTCGGCGCCGGCCTTGACCGCCAGCGAGACGTCGTAGGCGACCCGGGTTGCGCCGACCTTGGCGTAGATGGGAATCTGCCAATCGGTGATCTCGCGCAGCTCGGCGATCTTGATCGCCAGATCGTCCGGGCCGGTCCAGTCGGGGTGGCGGCAGGCGCTGCGTTGGTCGATGCCGACCGGCAGGTCGCGCATGCTGGCGACCCGTTCGGTGATCTTCTGGCCCAGCAGCATGCCGCCGCCGCCTGGCTTGGCGCCTTGGCCCACCACCACCTCGAGGGCGTCGGCCCGGCGCAGGTCGTCCGGATTGAGGCCGTAGCGCGACGGCAGCACCTGATAGACCAGGGTCTTGGAGGATTGCCGCTCTTCCTCGGTCATGCCGCCGTCGCCGGTCGTGGTGCTGGTGCCCATGGCGCTGGCCGCTTGACCGATCGCCTCCTTGGCGTTGGCGCCCAGGGCGCCGAACGACATGCCGGCGATGGTGATGGGGATCTTGAGCTCGATCGGCTTCTTGGCGTTCTGTTCGCCCAGGACCAGATCGGTGTCGCAGCGCTCCCGATAGCCTTCCAGGGGATAGCGCGAGACCGAGGCGCCGAGCAGCAGCAGGTCGTCGAAGCCGGGTACCTTGCGCTTGCCGCCGTAGCCGCGAATCTCGTAGACGCCCTCGTCCGCGGCGCGCTGAATCTCATGGACCACATGGGGTGGGAAATTGGCCGAGGGTCGCAATGCCCGATCGTGAGAACTCATGGCGTGATCCTTACCAAACGCCGGGTCAGTAGGACGCGGCGTGGTCGACGTTGAAGTTGTAGAGCTTGCGGGCCGAGCCGTAGCGGCGGAAGCTGGCGGGATCGGCGTCGCTGCCGGCTTGGCTCAGGAGCCGCGTCAGGGTTTCCAGATGCTCGGGGCGCATCTCCTTCTCGACGCAGTCCGAGCCCAGGCTTTCGACCTCGAAGCGTACGAAGAGTTGCGCCTCGTAGATCGAGTCGCCCAGGTCGCGGCCGGCATCGCCGCAGACCACCAGATGCCCGGTCTGCGCCATGAAGGCGCTCATATGTCCGACCGAGCCCTTCACCACGATGTCGATACCCTTCATGGAGATGCCGCAGCGCGAGGAGGCGTCGCCTTCGATCACCAGAAGGCCGCCGTGCCCGGAGGCGCCGGCCGACTGCGAGGCATTGCCCGTCACTCGGACCAGGCCCGACATCATATTCTCCGCCACGTAATATAGCGGGTCGTATTGCCCAGCTTGGCTTCAAGACCGCTCAGCGTCTTGAGTGAAGTCTGGTATGCGGCATCGGTATCTTCGGTATCCAGCCGCAATTTTGTCAGTTCAGCGCCGAATTTCTGATCGGCTTCGTATGTCGCTTGCTCCCTGATTAAAGTCGTTGCCGCCTCCCGGTCTTGATGATGAACCAGCCTGCGTAAAAAATTGGGCGAAGACGATGCCGTGCTTGCCAATGGCTTTTTAACCATATCCGCCTTGTCGCTCTTGACCAGCTCCAGCGCCTGCGATTGTGTCTTGCCTTTACCCGTAGATTTTTTTGTTGCCATGAACGAATCTCCTTTAACAATGAAACAGGGAAAAACTGCCTGGCATGTTAGTGAGTGCGGGTTTCAATTGTGGGAAACAATACGGGGAACAAAAAACAGGAATATATTCCTTGACTCGCAGGGAAATAAACGCTATCTCTAAAGTGTCAAATCGCCAGATTTGTATCTTCAGGCCGCATCAATTGCATTGATCGCGGCTTTTTTGCAGTTTCCCGCCCGGCTGGCGGGCAGCCACTATGATCCCGTCCGTTATCAACTCTTGAGGCCCATGCCGCAGCAAAGCTGTGGCACGTGAATCGCATTTGTCATGCTATTGGATATTGAGAAATACAAACACCATGTCGAAAAACTCGATATGAGCAAAGCGCAAAAGGAAGAATTGATGCAAACGGTCTGGGGAATCATGGAATCGTCGGTTGACCAGGCGTTCGCAGAAGAGTCTGAACAGCAATCCCGCCAACCTGTTTCGCATAATAGTTTACAGAAAGGCAGTAACAGGATAGATTCAAATAAAGCAAACATTTTGATCGGCCATTTCAGGAACACCGCAGATCGTGCGGTGGGAAAGGATATAGACGATGACTGATAGCACGCAACACAATGCCGTTATTTACTGCCGCGTCTCCAGCGCCAAACAGGTGCGCGAAGGGCATGGCCTAAATTCACAGGAGACGCGCTGCCGGGAATATGCCGGTCACAAAGGTTACGAAATTGTGAAAGTCTTTCAGGATGAAGGAATCTCGGGCGGTCTGGTTGACCGGCCCGGTATCAGGGCGCTGCTGGATTTCTTAAGAAGTGACCCGACACAGACCCATATTGTTCTCATTGATGATATCAGCCGACTGGCTCGCGGCCTGGAAGCCCATATCCAGCTTCGCACGACTATAAGCGGCGCGGGCGGCAAGCTGGAAAGTCCGTCGATAGAATTCGGCGAAGATTCAGACAGCCAGCTCGTCGAAAACCTTCTGGCCAGTGTTTCACAACACCAGCGCCAGAAGAATGGTGAACAGGTCAAGAACCGGATGCGGGCGCGCGTGCTGAACGGTTACTGGGTATCCTATCCGGCCATCGGATATCGCTATGAGAAGGTGCCAGGGCATGGAAAAATGCTGGTGCGTGACGAACCTATAGCCACAATCGTACAAACTGCGTTGGAAGGGTTTGCATCGGGCCGGTTTGAAACACAAGCCGATGTAAAACACTATCTGGAATCTCAGGAAGCTTTCCCCAAGAAAAAGGAAGGTAAGGTGCACTATCAGCGTGTCTTCAATCTGCTCAATCAGATTTTATATTCCGGCTATATTGATCTGCCGAACTGGGGTATACATTTTCAGCCCGGTAAGCATGAAGCGCTGATCAGTTTTGAAACTTGGCAAAAAATTCAGGAGCGCCTGAAAGGAAATGCCAGGGAACCCGCACGCAAGAATTTAAATCAGCAATGTTTTAGATATTTCGTGCAATATTCTTGTTTTGTACCACAAACAAACATTGTTACTATTACCAATGCAGTTTGAGCGATAAGGCTAGTCACTTTTACATATTTCTAAGACAAAATGTATTGATTATCCTAAATTTGTAAGTTTAGGCAAGTTTTGTTACGTCTCGAAACATGTCTGCGCAATAGTGCCAACACAGCCACGGAATTCTGTGCACGACCTTTAATAAACACCAACGTGGTGCACATATTAGGGTCTCGGCGGAGACGATTTCAGTTTCTCTCCGACTGGTAATTTCTATTCCTTTAGTGTCTTGTCTAAATTATTCATCTTTTGCACTTAACTGCAAACATCGAGGCCTCAAATTATCACTTCTGAAGTTCTGATGACTTGCTAAAAAGTATTATTTGCATCCAAAAAAGTTCGTTTCTTATTAGAAACAATAACAATGTTCTTTCTTTAATGATAACAATATTATTGCACTGTTAATAGCAACAATAACAACTCTATCCCAATTTATATGATCAACAACAGCACTGCTCATGACAGACAGAAGAATTCGTTTTGTTATTGGGCGTATTCAGTTAATGGACAGTTGCAGCGGACGCCGATTGGTCCACAAAGACGAAGTCATTCATGCAGTTTAAACTCTGATTGTGTCTTTCAAAATGTCGTTGGGTATAATGTTTCTTTCGTTTCATGTCGATCATTTCAGACGATTGTACTCTGAGGAGTGTCGGACAAAAAAGTCTCTATAAAGTAAACACTATTTCCTCTAGGCCTATGTGCTGAGGTACCCATAACAGACAATGTGCTAAGACAAGGTAATGGGCGGATGAATAGCCAATGCTCCTTTTTGTTCCTATTGGCAATAATACCGATGTTTCTTCTGATGTTATCACAAATAATATCAACAATTTATCTCGTTGTCATTAATAATGATAACAATGACTTTTTCATTGTTGTTAGCAACAGCAATAATTTTTTCAAGTGTCTTGGCAATAATTACAGTGTTCCCATAACTTTATTATAAACACGTTTCTCTCGTTTAGCTATTAAAAATGGCGGGAAATATTTTTAATAACCTCTGATCCCAAATATGTTTCTTCTTGTGCTAGTTTATCGATCGTCTGATGGTTATTTCAAGTAAGTAGCTCAATGTGTCCTGGATTGTCAATACTTCAATCAAACTATCTTCTTATAGTATATTGTCAGACTCAAATGTAAGACCCCATTTCTGTAAAGTGACGTCTGATATATTCTTGGACACATTCGGAACTTCACCCAGAGAATTGTTGTCAAACAGTGTAATCCGTCCTGGCAGGTGTTTTCAATTTAAGTAAATGAGGTAAATCCAGGGATGGTTTTAGGGTATGGCGGACAGGGCGGTAGTCTAGGGGCCCACGCTCAAGAGGGCCCTGGGCCCTGGGCCAAGCGCTGTCACCACATAAATTTTTACCTCGATTTTTCCTTTTTCAAACGGCTTTTTCAGTAATTTGAGAAAGAATGAGGAATCACAACTAACCACACAAACAAAATTAGACTTCAATTTATCAAAAAGGTCAATAGCTTTTGACGTACTATTTTGGTCCAATCGGGACCTTTGAGTATCACAGCCAAAAACGTTCATCGGCAATTCAGTCAGCTTTTCTTTTCGTACTCTTTGATGTATACACACGCTGCACTGCATACAAGAATTATTACACACAATAGGCACTGTGAAAGCCCCATACTATGTGAGCTAAATTGGGTGAGATATTGACTAATCGGCCGCGATCCGGTGCAGGAAAGCGCCGAGGTCGAGGAGCCGGAGGCGGAAGATGCGCCCGAGGAGGTCGCGGTCGCCGAGGACGCGCCGGTTGAAGAAGACCCGGTCGAGGAGGAGATCGAGGGTCTTGCCGAGGCGCTCGCCGAGGATGACGAGCCTGTTGACGATGCGCCGGAGGAGGTCGCCGAGGATCCGGAAGCGGACGCGCCGGTCGAAGACGTCGAAGAGTCCGTTGAGGCCTCTGAAGCGGATGGGTTCGAAGCTCCGGATGAGACGGAGGATGACGCGCCCGAAGACCTCGCAGCGTCAGACGACGCTGTTGAGGACGAGCCTGCCGACGCGCCTGTGTCACCGGATGAGCCTGAAGCCCCCGAGGCCGAGGAAGAGGAAGAGGAAGACGCGCCGAGCATCAACGCGCCTGCCGCCTTCTCCAGCCGCAGACGCGGTGGGGATGCCTCGCCGGAGACGACGGGCGAGCGGGTCACAAAGCTGTCGGCGCGCATGTCGATCCCCGACAAGGCGCCCAAGCTCGGCGGCGCGAAACCGAAATCCCTGCCGAAAACACCAAGGCTCAGCACCCCGAAAGTCGCGCCTGTGCTCACCGAGACGGAGCGACAGGTGCCGCCGCCCATCGTGCCCGTGCGCGACGGCGAAGTGGCGAAAGTCGAGACACCGAAGGCGGATGCGCCCTCACGTTTCGGCTTCTCATCCAAGGGCCGCGCCAAAGCGAAGAAGGCGGCGGGTGCGGATGACCCGATTGCCGATCTGGCGGCGAAGCAGGCGGCGGCCAAACCGCGCCGCTTGGGGCTGATCCTGACGCTGATCCTGTTGGTGGCACTCGGCCTTTTCGCCGTGTTGTCGTCACTGCTGTTGCCGGAGGACTCCGTCGCGCGGCTCTTTGGCGGCGGAGAGGACGAAGCCACTGGCACTGTGGAGTTCAGCGTGACCGAAGTGGCCCCGGAGATCACGGATGAAGAGGCCGCCGATATCGAGCTGGCCGCCCTGCCGAGCGAGCCTTTTGACGAGGTGACGCCGGGCTTTGCCGAGCCTTTGAACCAGGAGCTCGCGAACGCTCTGCCCCCGCCCGCAGCACAGATGACCATCGAGGATGCCGAGACCGCCTATGCGCTGAATGGCATCTGGCAGAAAGCGCCTGATATTGCGGCAAATACGGTCGCGACGCGCTCCACCGATGATCTTTATATCCCCTCGCTCGACCCGGCCCTTGCTTTCGAGGATGCGCCCGCTTTGGCGAGTTTCCCGAGCGAAACCAATGATGTGTTGACGGTCAAC
>JAAAKM020073195.1:27329887-27421209 GCA_010016025.2 Alatinidae sp. Z8VKAUB7J3 | reverse complement strand
AACCCGGTGGCACCGCCACCGCCCGATGCCCGGTTCGCCTTTGATGAGCGCGGATTGATCCGCCCCTCGGTGCAAGGCACGCTCAGCCCTGAGGGCGTGATGATCTTCCTTGGCGCACCGCCCGTGCGCGCCATTCCGCGGCCCGAAGACCGGGTGACGGAGGAGGAGGAAGAAGACGTTGAGGAGGTCACGGGCGAGGACAATCGGCTGGCGGGCATTCGCCCCGCCCCGCGCCCCGACAATCTGATCGAGACCAATGAACGTGCGACGCTGAACGGGTTGAGCCGTGCGGAACTGGCCGCCATTCGCCCCGCGCAGCGTCCGCAATCAGCGCAGGCGCAGGCCGAGGCGATTGCCCGCGCGGTAGCCGAGACCGAATCTGAGACCGAGACAGAGACCGGGACGCCCGAGATTGTGGAGGACCCGGCGGCCTCGGGCACGCGGCTGGCGGTTGCAAGCTCGGAAACTAACTATTTCCAGAAGTAAACCATGCCTAGTACCGTTGAGATGAAGGTAGAAAGGGTGACTACTCCGAGACGCGTTCTACGGAAGGGAAGCTGCAAGAGTTGCAGGCACAAAAATATTGGTTTGCCTCTAGAGGACGTGATGTTTTCTTGCTTTCTCTGAGGCTATCGCTGATTCTAAATGGCTCTGACCATAGCAAGCAAGTGTTACATAACTTAAATCCAAATTCATCAATAATGCAGATCACGTATTGCACTGAGGAGGCACATCAATCAGAGGCGTAAAAGTTACTTTTACTTCTCAGTTGGTTGTCTCAGTCTCGATTTCTGCTAAGGAAAAAAAAGGCATTTGGTCAGCCCTTTGAAACATTTGTGTCTTAGCCCAGAAAACATGAATACCGAGTCTATGCTGGCTTTCTATTCCCTACAATATTCTAACTACCTATGACTGACGCTTTTTATTTTATGAGATATTGTGTTTGTTGTGAACATGTGATAAAAACCTGTATTTTCAGAGCTGTGTTTCGTGTAACTTATAAGGAAGCAATTTTTCTTATGTCTACGTAAGCAACTACTACCTGTACATTTGAAAAGTATCAAAGCAACTTCGTCTGAGACTATCTAAACAAATACACCTCTAAAGCAGTTTTGAGGCTTGAAGTGACTCCCAGGATTTTACCAGAAATGGAATTCCTGTTTACAATATATAATCGAAAATTTTCCTAATCTCTTGCGGCGTGCTGATAATTGTGTAACAGTTCTTTGTAATACTTCGGCGAGGTCTTGGTCTAACGCTAAATTTTATCACTTCCATGCATTTTAAATCAAGTCATTCTTCTTCAAGCCAACCAAACGTCATTGATCCCTCTATACCTTTGTTTCTAAAGCATTTCTTATGCAACTGTCTATCGAGACTACTGTCTATCCCAAGTCTCTTTAGTGAAAATGAACGCCTTTCTGAAGGGCAATTCTAAGCCTTGTTTATGGATTTCAACTGTAACCTTTAACCCTAGCGAAGGGTTGACACAAGCAGATAAGCTCTGTCAGATTGGGCAACGGTGAAAGAGTCTTCTATGCATTACCGTAGTAAAAGGTTAGGCAGAAAGTAAATTATAAAAGCAAAAATGCTGCCCTATAGAAGCAAAAAGATTGACAAAAACGACTGCCATATTCAATGTGGGAACCAAGAGTAAAATTCGTATTGAACCTGGGATTTATTAAACATCGCAACAACCCTCCATATTAAACGTTGCATAACCCTCCAAAGGTCTTCCCACATTCCTCCTTAACATAGTCCTTCAGCTGTGAGAACGGGCATCCCCAGGTCGGGCATCCCCAGGTATTTCCGTATTTGATCCACCCAATGCTTTTGGGCCTTCCTTGTATACTTTTCCCTTTAAAATCTTCATTGTAAGCTCTTTTGACAAAGCTGCCGTTTTCCTTTCTTTTTACATATCCGAACCAGCTGAGTCGTCTTTTCTTCACCATACTCAGAATGTTGTCTTTAAAAGCGAAAATCTTTCGTATATCCGCCAATCGGCACTTGTCCATTCTCATCTTTCCCACCATTGACCTCAGGCAATCATTTTCAAAAACAGCTAGTTTACGAGCATCATTTGCTTTCAGGGTACAGGTATCTGAGCCGTATTGTACGATTGGCACAATCATCCACCGGTGGACATCGACATCCAGCTCAACGCAATTGGAGACCGGCCTCTCTGCGCCATGTGACTTGACCAAGGAAGAACTGACCTCGGGCTCGTCGTATTTCTGATTGGCTCCTTCAAAATACAGTTGGGTATACTCTTTCACACGTTCCATTTCGGTCATTCTGACGTTAGTAATCTGAGGACTGTCAGACGGAAAAAAGTACACAATGTTTGCGCTATTGCGTGGAATATTCAGTTCGTTAAAGAAATCTTGGCACAATGACCAGTCTTTGCTTCGAGCTTTTCGCGTCCTGCAAAGTGTTTTTTCATGCTATAGCAAAACTGGACGAAATACAAATCACCTACAATCCTTTCCCACCTCTCCTGGTCCATTGCTACGATCTCTGCTTGTTACATGTTGACGAATATTTTCAAGAGTGGAGGAAAATTTTGACGAGAAGACGTTTCGGAAACAGAATCCAAACAGGCGTGATGTAAATCAACTTATCTTTATATATGTTACACAATTCATATCAAAAGAAAGAACTTGTTTACTTGAAACAAAAAAACCCTTAGATTACCAAAAGTTAAAAGGTCCAAGCTAAAAAGGCAAAAATCCAAAACTGTAACACAGATAGGGTGCAACATAATTTTAAAAAAACTGGTATATATATAACAGAGCAATTAATGTCTTTGAAGTTGGTATATTTTGGCATCCATCAAAGTTGTAACAGCAGGAAATTTTGGAAACATCTAAAATATCTCTCCTTAATATTTTTGAGTGACATACGGAGGGCTCTGGGGGAGCTATTTTGAATGGGGGGAGTAACATTGCAACTGATTAAGTAAAGCAAGTTGGAGTCACGCCATTTGAGTATGGGGGTGATCTTACTTCTGGGGGGAATTGGCCCTTAATACCCCTATTGGCTACAAGCCTGCTTGGTGGTAGTGAAACGTGTCTTGATTTTAGCATAAAGTGAGTGGTGCCAGATACCCTATCAATAATCCTGAGGGACATGTGCAGAGGCAATCAAAATACAGTAGCAAGGACTAATAATACCAACCAAATAAATGCACTGGCTACAAGACAGGAATCCTCACAAAGTAGCTTACGTTTTGCGGGCTACCCATCATTGTGCACGGGGTTACAGGGCTAAATGTTATTGTAGGCACCTAGATTACAGAATATGCAGGAGAAAAAGTTGAAAGTTGGACAGATCAGAAAGGTCTAGTGCTAAGCAGTGCCCTAGGCCTACGAAAGTGATTTCTTTCCCTCTGTTTATTTCTTACTGAAAATAAACAACGTAAGCCACTTTTTATCCTATCTCTTGTGACTTGTGCTGGGGGTGGATGTGAGTTAAACTGTACCACCCATGTGCGTGTTGTGAGGGGTAAGTTTTACGTGCTTTTCCCATTACTATCATTTGCTCTGTCACTTGCAACAAGTGGAAGAATGTATGACTGCTATGTCCGAATCAAAATGTTACATACATGTGTATGTTGGGCACCCACATCAGTTGTGTCTTTGAGAATACAAAGGAATGATAGGGCAATGATACGATTGATCTCTAGTGTTCGCCTTGAAGATAAAATAAGTTCCAACTCATTGCTCTTGAACCTAAATCTGCATAGCATTGAAACCGTTCTGAGGCGAAACAGATTACGGTGGTATGGGTATGTACAGCGTAGCTTGAGTTGGATTAACAAATGCACTCACTTGTCCATAAAAAGATCATGCAAAAAGATCAGTCACCCCTGGAAGTGCTGGATTGACTCCATCAGAAGTGATATGAAAGCATGGAAGATCAATGCTGAAGCAACGGATAGAACAACATGGAGTAACTCTCTAAGAACTGCCATGGCAAATGTGTAACCTACATCTGATTTTTTTCCTCTGTATCTGGGATAGTCGAGCAGTATCCCTACATTACAAGCAGAAAGACTGGAGGTCGAGAAGCACTTTTGTCCCTGGTGAACACAACATCAAGGAGAACCCTTTGGTGGATAAGGATAAGGTGCTTCTTCCACTCTTCAAATAAAGTTTGGCTTGATGAAGAAATTTGTGAAGGCGTTGGACAAAAATGGTGATAAATGGTCTACTCTGTTCCCAGGCTTTAGTGCTGCTAAGCTCAAAGAGGGCATCTTTCTCGGACCTTAGATCCAAGAAGTGCTGAAGGATGCTGATTTTGAGGAGCTTCTTAACTTAAATAAACAGTTAGCATGGAAAGCATTCAAGTCAGTCTGTAGTGGCTTCCTTGGTAACACACGCGTACCAGATTACCATACCTGTATTGAGAAGTTGCTAAAATCTTACGAGGATATGGGGTACCGAATGCCACTCAAGATTTATTTTCTCCATTCCCACCTCAAATTCTTCCCGCCAAACCTTGGAACAGTGAATGATGAGCACGGAGAAAGATTCCACCAAAACATTACGAAGATGGAGAACAACTTTCAAGGCAAATGGAACCCCGACATGATGCGAGACTTCTGCTGGATGCTCTTGCGTGACATCCCAGAATACACCAGATCTTCTAAGAAAACACACTTTTGACTGTCTGTGGTACTATGGATTGTGTAATTGTGTCATCCGACTTTATTGATTCAATCAGTGTTCTTTACTTATCCTGTTTTATTTGTTATAAGCTGCTGCAACTCTTGAAATGTGCACATCTATTCTCTGTTGAAACTAAAATGAGACTATTTAAAAGCCTGAAAACTAGAGGTGATAGAGCTAAACTATTTATATTTTTGAATTCAGCACACCCGAATTAGCCAAAAACACCTATCCCCATTCTTGCCTCAGACCAAAAATTTTTTTTGTAAACCAGTGTAATTTAAGGTTTATCGTTCTGTAAAAAACTAAAAAAATGTATTTTGTATTTTTTACGTCATCTGCTGATATTACGAACGTTCCAACTACATTTTATAAGAAGAATTTAAAGTCCAGTCTCCCCTCTTTCTTCTATAACTTGTATTTTATTTTGATAGTAAATGAGAAACATTTGAGAACCATTTAACTTCTGAAGAGTGATAGCGGTGGGTCTTCATCAGTCTTTCACATTCTCATATCATGTGCAATTGTGCATTCAAATGTCCCCTATGTATTTTGGTTTTAGTGAATTAATTTGTCCTTCACGTGGCGTAACCGTCGACTTGGAACAAGGTAACGTAATTATGTCTATTGTACAAGGGTAACAAGCAAGGTTGCAACAGCAAAGAAAAAAGGGCACGTCCATTGGACTTATCTGCTACGCATGCAATATTCTGTCTTCCAGGATGGAATACTTTGGATCTAACAGCCAACCAACAATGTCTCGCAGTTCCGATTTATCACTTAAAACTCTCAAAAAGTGTTGCGTTTGATCACATTTAATTACTTACGTATGATAAATATTCAATCATATGCATCTACTATGTGTCTATTACGAGCAGACAAGATTATCAATGTGTCTGTAATTTATTTTAGTCGCAACGAACTGTTTATGATAATAAAATACATAATATTACATTAATACGCATTTCTGCTAAAATGAAAAAGCTCTCCTCTTTTCAATTTGTTTTCAATAGATATTTTTGGCACTTCATAACGATATTGAAATGCAAACAAGAACTAAACTACGAAGAATAAGACGAGATCTTATCTTAGTTTTGGGATTTTCAGGAGATTACATCAAATATTTTAATCATAATGCATAAACCACGCTTTACTGCTGTTAAAAATAATAAGAGTATCTGATGAACTTGGTGAAAGCACTATGTAACATTGGAAACAAAAATTGCAAATAAACACTCTTCAAAATAGTGGTTTTCAATATTGGCAGTACCCTGCACTGGGGGTATCGAAAAGATTGACAGGAGGAGGGATGCAAGAGGACAGGTCATACTGATTAGATTAGAGATGAGGGTAAAATTTGTCATTCCATATTATACATTTAATTTTAATAGCAAACATTTCTTTGAATTACAGCTTACCAATACACAGTTAAATGCCCTACAATTGTGTCATGGGGTGGAAGAATATCAGGGGTGGGAGAGGGTGTCTCAGCAGGCAAGGGGGTTGAGACATTAAAAGCCCAAGAACCATTGCTCTGCATGAGATGCTCGGTAAGCTCCATTACTTACTGTCATTATTACCTGTTGAAATGATTAACTTATCAGGACTGTGTATCTGTTGGGTGGTGTATATACCCATGAGAGTACCTTCAAGCTATGACAACAACCAAATTAATTCCGCAAGATGGGAAGACTGCTTCGATCGTTCCTCTCAGCAGGGCCAGTGCCACAAAGTAGTCTGACAGTTCAAAGTCGAAATCCGATCCAAGTCCTCAAGTAGCTGAGTTCCAAGACAAGCAGATGTCAAACTGAAGAGACAAGCAAGGAAATCCTGCACTCAGATGACAAACAAGTGTACCAAGTGCAGCAAGAAATGTCTTTCCATGATTAACCTCAATTCTCATGAATGGGCACACCAGCACTGAGATGGTCATCCACCGTAGCAATGGGAGACTCCATCATCATCATCACCTTTAAGTATCTTTTTAAGATATGAATCAATAACCAAGGCTGTCCTGTTCTTAAATCTTTCCTTCTTTTCCAGGATCTTTTCCACCATTGACTGGCACCATTGTTCATATATAACAGTGGCAAGTGGAAGGTCAAGGGTAAATATTTATGTTACACCAAGGCAGCTGAAATCATGTCTTAACTGACTATAGTCTCAAGTAGGAATTTCCCCATTTGCATTTTCTTGCCATTTCAATTGCTAATTCAATAGCATTGCACCAGTGGCACAAGAACCCAGACTAACGAAGCAACTAGGACTACAAGCTACATACAAGCTAACTTCTCTTCCAGGGAGTCTCCATGTTCTCAGTGTTTGCATATACATGATTTCTCTCTGGCAACTCACGAAGCTAAATCCTTTCCAACTGCAGTCAACTCCTACTACATATCCATAAATTCAGAAGAGAGGTTTGAAATGTCAGTTTCGAAAAGAACATTAGAGAGATTGAAATTATATGGTATGATACTTTCTACTTTCAAAGGGGGTTGGACAGTATGACAGGCTGGATGGCAGTGCTTCCTTGGTCAAGGTGAAGGCATAAATGGCACACAGAGGTTGGTGTACAATTGCATTGGGAGCTAATGTGGTGACTAGAGAAATTGAATATGTTAACATCGGAGGTCACAGTTAGTAGAGCACACACTGTGAAAGCGTGGGTCACAGGTTCAATCCCCGGTGGTGACATATTTCCTATTTGTCAAGTGTTGTTTTCAAAACTGACACATTTATTCCCAGATTTTGTCCAGTCAGCTAGTAATAACCTTCAATTCAACCTCCATGATAAATACTTAAGTTAAGTAAATGTAACCTGCACTTAAACACTAAATAAAAACAAAAGAGCAAACAGTTGCTTAGGTGCAGACAGTTTTTGCGTTAAAAGTTTCGATAGTCTTGTTTTAATAGTAACACTGATTGATTCTTCGGAATAGTCATCGGGGGAAAAATCGTTCTTAGGAGGAATCGAGTTCTAATTGAGTTCTAATTTGCCTTGTGAGAAAATCATTAGCGCACGATGAACCATGGTTTTGATTACAGCGGCTTTACAACTTTTGGAGCACAGCTTCTTTGTAGAAATATATCATCCAGAAAATGTAGGCTTTCTATACAAGATGATCATGAATTTGGTGCCATCTTTCTCAATCAAATTATCAAGGAAGGGTAGCGAGTTTTACTCCTTCTCAAAGGTAAAATTTAAAACCTGGCGAAAGCCTTTAAAGTTTTGTATGGAATTCATCACACTCGGACCTTTTTTTAAATATCGCAAATGTCTCATCGACGTAACTAAAATAAAAGTTTGCAAATACTACCTTGGGATTCATCTGCACGTACATTAAATGGCCTTTGCCATTATACTGTGTTATAACAAGCACCATTACTAGTTAACTAACCCACTTCAGAGGTAACAGCTGTTTTGAAAGAATCAGTTGAGCAATTAGTCTAACGCATCAACTATAGGATTCAAACACTACATTGTACTCAATAATCTGCATAATGTCGACATTACAATTTGTAGGTACATAGTGGTACTTCTCAGACTTTGATATAAATACTTAACTATAACTAAAATATTGTGCAGCGTTATTCATAGGGAACTCGTACTGTTGACAGGGGGTAGAAGGGGTAACTACACCTGGCCTTGGTGACAGTGGGAACCCAGTAACAGTTAAGGACACAATGCTATTGATTGTCGTCATAGGCGCCCTAGTATTCAATTTACGGCCTCGACATGCCCCATAACTATTTGGCAATTTCAACCCAAGGGATTCGGTTGTTCCTCGACAGCCCTATATCCGCCTCCGTCCCCTACGATCTCATTGCTATCATTGATAAGCAATTAATCTATAACTACGTCCAACTTTTAGAAAAGAGTAAATTAATTTACAATGAATGAGCAAACAGCTGTAAATTTTACAAACCAATCTATGTCAAATTCACTAACATTGACTATCAGCTACCTTTGACGACAGGGCAGGAGGGGTAAGAGTAGAAAATGGTGAGATAACTCTAAACGATTGTTCAATTATACTTTGCAGTTTATTTCAAGCAGTCCATTCTTTTCCAAATGAGCATCTGCATGTCTTCTTAATGTCCTACCTTCATTTTGATAGTGTGCTTGCGGTATTTTTCTCTAGTAAGCATCAAGAACAATAATAGATAGTCGTTTTGGGGGTGGAAGGGAGGGGAAAGAGCTGTTGGCGCTGACTTCACGGAGGTTCTTTTCCCATCAGGTTGATTGATTCTACTCTTTCTCTTTGTGCAGTCTTTTCGACGGAAACGCTTTGTCCAGCACTAATTTTCTTCAAGTAAATATTCAACTCAACCTCTCTTTTTTTCAGATAAGCAGCCTTTCATATTAAGAAAGTACTTAACGGCAGGAGACAACATTTTGCTCGCAGAACCAAGCTAGCTTATCGCTAAGTATGATAATGGTGATTTCATTAACTAAAATAGGTAACATTTGGGAACCATTAGTCCGTTCTCCGAAATCTCTAATCGGTTAACCGGCTCATTTTATTAACCAATTTTATTAACCGTTGTAATATCAACTGAAATTGTTGTGTCCTAATGCCAGAGAGTTTCTAAGTTTCTTTGAATCGACTGAAGAACTTGCGACTACCTTTCCCCCCCCCCCCCTAAACAGCTTGCGCACCGGTCAGATTTTGGGCTAAATCCGCCCCTGGAGATGTAATACCAAGTAAAAGATACCGACTAGATTTAGGAAGTAAGCAGGAGGATGAATAAGAATTAGAACAAAGAGGAAAGACAAGAAAAGTAAAGAACACCAGGAGAACGTTGAGAACACGAAAAGCAAAAGGAAAATAGCCAGAAGAACAGAATAATCGCTGACAACGTTTCTTGAATCCCTTAATAGACTGTCTTCACGAAGTAGTAGCGGATGTGAAAGAGTTGCATTAGTGTAAATGTAACTAGTGCTTGGCTAGGGTATTGATAATCTGGGATGTTTATTAACGTTAGTTACGTTTATTGCGAAAGGGATCATGAGTTGAGGCTGATACCAGAAAAATAAAATGCACATCATGCTATATGTTAGCAGAAACTTCGGAAGATACCAACTGGCATTAGTTTACTGGGACAGTAACCACCAGAAAGGCTCAACGATGACAATGTCGTCACACAACACAAAGCTTCCGTAATATTTTGAAGGTAATGTCACCCATTTGCACCTAGTATCCAATCTATGAATTAAATCTTTTAAAACTTACAATCGTTAACGTTATACTCAAAAAGTCCATTCGTGGGGCGTCAACGGAACAACTCAAAGGTTTGTCAAAAGAACGTATTTTTTAAAGTGTTCCAAACCAAAAGGCCTTGAAGCTATTTGGGGCCTAGAAACGTAATTCTCACGTAACGTAACGTAACGTAACGTAGCGTAACGTAAGACTGTCTGGGAGGTGGCCCGTCCAAGTCTATTTTTTTTCTTGAGACCTCTTTATTCACGTCCTCATTTGATACGTGGTATGCAAGGTACTCTCGAAGCATTTCTTATGAAGTTATATTGGGAGTCTGTTTTTTTGTATCCTGTTTTTAGTCTTTATGCATGAGAAATATACAGTAGCCCTAATACTCTGGTCTGATTGTTTTGCGTACTTCCGTATATATTTCATATTTTCAAAGCTCTACTATATTTCAGTATCCTTATTCTGATTCGTCTGGGCTTCTACCCTCCTTGCTTATGTTTTTTCCCAAATATTGAAGTTTTCTACCGTATAATTCACATTTACTTCATTGTAATTTCTGCCATGCTATCTGTATCCTTTTCCACTTCGTCACATAGAAAATTGGAGCTCTTCATAACATACTTTACGGTATGCAAAGATACAAAAGACGTGATATTATTGCAGGTGATATAGTCAAGAAAGTTAGAAAAAGGTCGTTTTATTGTCTGAATGACTCCATTGAATTTGTTTTCACAGACTGGTTTAAAATACAGTATAGTTAGAAATCCAGCTGCCAATTTCTGTGTTAAACCCTGTAATAATAATTATTGCTTCATGTTTCTAAGGTAATAAGGAATCGGTAAAGATGATGCTGATAGTTAACGTTTGTTTCCATCTTGTTTGCTTTGCTCTGAAGATGTGCAAGGGTCCTGCACAAGTGATATCAAGAAAGCAAAAGATGTAAACAAATCACGTGCAAGCATCGTGGGTGTAAAAGCCTTGACAAAATTTTGCTTTCTAAATCGCAGATCCTAACAAAACTGTTATTTTGTGTTTTCAAAGAAGGTTTGGGGCATCCCAACTGAAGCCCTTTAATAAGACGTTGCTCCCAAGTTACCATTAGACATTCTTACTCATATCACTGGCTCTAGCTATATTGTCAGCATCTACGTTTTATTCTTAACCCTACCTTACAAGGGCTTTTTGTGTCACGTGATACTAAACAATAACATGCTCTTGAGCACATGCTGTCGATTCCAGACAATTCCTCCATCGGCTTTGCCTAAATTGAGGGGCGTTGCCCTTGGGCACCCTAGCTGCCATTTATTTATTAGTTAGCCTGTTTGGTGGTTTTTCTGTTTATGTAGGGTAGTTTCAATGTTGGGCCCACTGCTCATCCGGAGTCTTTGATTGAGAGACTGCTAGCCTGCCCCGTGGCTTCCTTCTCTGCCCAGTAGCCATAATTGAGTTGCATTGGCCTTGGACGCACCATTTGCACGATAATTATCAATCAGTTGTTTTGAATTAGTTGATTGGAGGTTTTACTGTTTATTTAAGGTTGTTTTAAAATCGGTCCCACTGCTTATCAGGTGTCTTCGATTAAGAAATTGTCGGCTGCTGTCATTATTAAACGTAATACAGTATCTAAAATTTTCGTCGTACCAGCCAATATCCGTTTGTAGGTTCCTCTTGGCGTTCTGAAAGCTAAACTTCATCACAACAAGAAGCCAAATGCCTTTCAACAACAAAAATATGTTCTGAAAGTTGTTCATAAAATATCGGTTAAACATTGGTTAGTTTAAGGGCTTATCGCAGTCGTCTTTTATCACTAAAAGCATTCCTCTGTAACTCTGGACAATTTGCCATGACTTTGTGATGAGATAGTCTACGAAAACGAATCGTTACTAAATGCAGGTTTAATTTTGAACCATAAAACCAACCTTTTAAATTAGCTTCAAAAGACTGAGCATCTGTATTGCACTAAAACTGTGGTCACACATTACAATTGGCTTTTCACTACCATAAAACAACCAATTTTAGCCAGATAATGGAATTTTACAGTATCTTATTTTTTACAATTTTTAAGGAACAACGTTGTTATTTTGCGCCGCAATTCTTTTATCTATTGTTTAGTTCTTGGACATTAATTTTTATTGCTTTAGTCTATTTGTTAGCTAAAGAACAAGCTGTAGAGTTGTCAGAAGAATGAACATGATTCCGACAGCTGGCCTTGGGCAAGAGCCTTGCGGAGGAAGAATTGTCTCGAAACATAAAATATATAGTTTTTCACTCTGAACGTTATATATATCTGATAAACTGGTAAGGTGTAGCTCACAGACAAACTATATATGTACATATATGATTATAATTGATATATAGATATTTATCATGAGTGGAGCATTACCACAATAGCTTGCTTTCTTTTTTCACGAACGGAGCTGAGGGGATTCGAACCCACGACCCAATTCGAACCAATTGGTTTGGTTTGGAGGGGATTCGAACCAATTGGTTTGAAAACACAAACCTTAACAATTACTTAAGGTGAAAATTTTTCGAGTCAATCTTGTCATGATTTCAAGGCTCTAAGATGAAACACAACAAATGATTATAATTAATGAGTTTCGCTATACTCACAGAGTGGAGTAGATTACAAGTCAAAGTTTTCAAGTCTATCCTGTTATGTTTTCAAGGCTCGAAGCCGAAACGCAACAACTAATTATAATTGATGAATTACCCCTTACCCACTGAGTGGAGAAGAAAACATGACAAGATTGACTTTCGTACAATTTTCTTACTCTAATTAATTGAACTTGGTGGTTCAATGGTTAAGGTTTGGATTTTCAAACCAATAGGTCGTGGGTTCAAATCCCCTCAATTCCGATAGTGAAAAAAGCACGTTATCAAGATTATATTGAGACTATCGAGATCTTTCATACAAGAGAAGCAATCTCTATCAGATTTTCATGAAACTGATCTCGTGCCTTTAAAAGATGTTCATGTTTAGGAGGATTTTTACCTAGCGATGACACTAGTGGATTTTGTCCTTAGGGTTTTTTTCCTCAGGGATTTTTTCCATCATGGATTTTTTCTTTAGGGATTTTCTCCTATGCGGATATTTTCCTTAGGGATTTTTGCTTTAGGGATTTCTTCCTTGGAATTTTTTCTTTAGGGATTTTTACCGAATACCACAGTAAGTATCTGCCAAATCACCAAGTCTAGCTATACGGAAGTAGGTGTATCATTCGATATCGCCCTGTGTTTTGACAACTTCAAATTCCGTGAAAACGTCCTCCCTCTTGGTGTTTTTACTACAGATAGCTGAGAACAATTCAACGGAAATATGGGCTATAGCTGAGTACAAATTCTTCGATATAAGAGAGAGAACAGTCGGAAAGATAGCTGGAAAGATAAACAATAGTTTGGCCGGGTAACGTAAAGAGCTAACCAAACTCCTTCTAATAAGTACATTAATGTCTCGTTCATGCCTGATTTTAGATCTGTGGGACATACTATCATCAACTTAGGAAATGTTGCGACATGACCTAATAGGGTAAAAAACCCAAACGAAATTACAGACTGTGGCCCATTACTGTCGATAAAACGTGTCAATTCTAAGCAGCTGAGCCACAGATTTTCGTTGTCGTTGTTAAGTAATCCTCATTCCATGGTTGAACTATGTGTGGAACATGATTCTTCAATGTGACGTTTGATAAAGCTAGCTACGACACGTTTCAAACTATATAATTTGTAGAAATAAATAGAAAATTCTCGACTTCTCGCCTTTCCTCGCAGCTCAATAACTGTTCACATCTGCAAGCTGTTTTACGTTATACTACCGTAGAAAATACTTAAAAAGCTAGTAACTAGCATAAAATTTGAATACTGCGTCGAGTAAACGATTTCTTTTGGCTAACTCTTTTCGCTGTACACTGGTAATAGTAATCATATGGAGTGAAATACTAACAGAAATATTGCAGAAATTTGACAGAAATATTGGCAGAATTAATTTCCTCTTGTATCACGTCCAGAAATTAACACAACTAGGATCAAATGCCGCTGGAACGCAGTAAAAGGCGAAATGTATTCTCGCAAACTACTTCACGTTGGCTTTGCACAATACAATTATCTATTAACCAACCACTGTACACGGAAGACAGTACAGTAGCACAACAATTCTTTTTTACTTTCGTCAAGAGTGTATCCATAAACATATGGAGATACATTATAACGGGAATTAAAGGTCCAATTACTTTGCAAGTTTTTCTTATCTTCTTGTCGTCGTGACAGTTAGCTCCCCACGACTCTGCTTGAGTAGTAGTTAGTTTGATTTTTTAAAATCATTTCAGCACGTGAGGTAAGTAGAGTATTGTGTGCTAATCACAAGTAGCGGATTGTTAAGCACACAAAGTTCGGCGGAATTCAGCAATGTTTTCCAATAAATCAGTACCACTAGTAACTTGCTCGAATAGCAAACAGCTAGGTAGAACCATGAGTACGTGAGAAGACCAGCAGTAATAGTCAACGAAAACTTTTCACATGTGAAACACTAACAATTTATATACCATATGTCTTGGTCACCTTTATCGGAAACTACGGGTTTGTCTTTACAACAGAAAATTTGAACATGTTTATATATTCATTCATCTGGCAACACCTTTAAATGGGAGATGATGAAGCCGCATTATTCCTGGTCATCATTCTTAAGTATGAATGGTTTTCATAGGGTATAAGGACAGATATTGGTCAATCAACTTAACTCAAGTTGATGCCTTAGGTACCGAGATGGTATAAAAGGTTAAGAATTATGTATGTATGTAATTCAACTAATTCCATTTGAAAATGGAAAGAATACAGGATATATTAGAATGTTCATAGTACTTCGTAAGGAAGAATATAATTCAATCATCAATGGAACTCTCCTTTCAAAATACAAACTCCCATTCCATTTTTCAGTATCTGTCCTCGTTAAGGTTTATGGAGGCAAATGACAGAGAGCGATATTAAGGGTTGCACATGAAATCTTTATCTGTCGTAAACTTATAAGTAAACTTATGTATCCAAGTAACTCGTAAACAAACATCTCTTAAACGGAATGGCTCCTTTATGCAATGTAACTAGCTTATATGGATTCGTTTAGTTTAATGGGAAAAGAAGGAAATACTTCAGATTTGACTTTGCAAATTTTGCCAATGTCAACACAATTTCACTTATTTGCCTCATTATTATGTCCCGGGAAAGTCGAAAGTTTCCTACGGTATTTAAAATGAGTTTCCTCACCAGACACGCCGCCAAGGGTGGGCGCGGGGGGAGGGGGGCTGTTGCCAGCCCAACAGGTAAAACTTGGCCACGTTTGCTCCCCCCTCAAAAAATCCTTACTGGTATTGAAAGGTGGATTACTTTGGTATTTCAATTCACTAGACGAGAAAGACGAGAAGTCTAAATCTTTCAAATGCGATTTTGAGCCTTCTAGGGACTCTGAAAATTCAAAATTTCCCCAGTCGACAAAACCGTGGTGGGATTGCCTGGAAGGAAGGAAGGAAGGGAGGAAAAGGTTTCGTCTGGAATTTGCTCGCCCATCAAAATTTGATTGGCTGCATGGTTGTTCCTCACAGCATTTCTAGTGAGCTGGCCATAACGCCTTCCACACTTCACCCTTGCTAAATGGTTTCGCGTACCCAGAGAAAAGTGCCTGTTACAATTCTTTCATTCAATGAAAATGTTTAAGAGAAGATGCAACTGTGTATTATAACTTTGAATTTTATTCTTTCTGGTATCATTTTCAAAACTCCAGTACTTGTTTTCGTGTTTTATAAAATGCTGTTTCTTCGGCTTATTATAGAACTATTACTCTCTTCTTTCTATCAACTAATAAACACTTACTTGCCCACTTATCTTAGAATTGTACATTTTCTGAATCAATCTACATCCTTTCCAACTCTTTGACAAAGTTTAGATCATTTTTGCACATAGGAAACTAGGCGAAAGGAAGAGCAATTCTGCTTTAGTCTTTGTTAAGTCTCAATTGACCTGCTACATTAGTAGACGACCACAGTAGCATGAGACACCGGTAAGCTTGCTAAGAGAATGCCCCTGTCAGATAGCAGTGAAACATCGGAGTTCTGGTATTGGCACAAACTGAGGTAGCCAGAGTAGCTCTGCACAAGGAAACCCAAAACACTGCTTGAAAGGGTGATTGGAATGTTCAACAGGCCGTTTATAGGTTTTATTCTACATGAACGTACGTAAAAATCCCTAAAGAAAAAATCCCTATGGGAAAAATTCCTAAGGAAAAAATCCCTAATGGAAAAAAATCCACTTCGGAAAATATCTCTACAGAAAAAACCCTAATGGAAGATATCCTCCGTAGAAAGAATCCCTAAGGAAATATTCCCTCCCAGCAAAAATCCCTATGGAAAATATCCCTTTTAGAAAAAATCCCTAAGGAAAATATCCCTAAAGAAAAAATCCCTAAAGTAAAATTGCACGTCCTGGTTACTAGGTACTAATTGATAAAAAGAGCCTCCAATACTGAAAACTGATTTACCTTGGTAAATCACCTGGAAAGAGTCTTTCAACCTCATAACAATGAGTCATCTTTTTAGAGCAATCTTTAATGTAATGTATTTAAGACCATAAGTGTTTCTAGAATAATTATACTATGTATATTGCAGACTTGCCCCTGAGGTAAACGCAGGTAATCAAAAAAGAATCAACTCAATCTGCAGGGCGGTTGCCCAGTTGTTTTAACCAATCATACTGTAGTTAACTTCACTTATATATTTTAGATGCTCCAAGGGGATTGCAGTGTTGCTGGAACCCCAAACCAGCCATCCTGTTGTCTTCCATCTCTGCCCAAATAGTGCTGTGAGCCAGTACTGAGAATCATATTGTAGTACAACAGATTGCCTCAGTGTTGGACTAATCACCTGAAGGTGATCGAAGAGATATCACCCCCAGTCAGGACAAGTGATTAGTAGGCAATCATGATAGATCGATCAGCTTAAAATGAAAAGTCTGATATTGTTTCATATGGCATGTAATAACCCATATGCATTACATTTGAATTTGTATGAAGTTAGAAAATATATGATATTTATAGGCATTTTCTCAGGTCGTATAGACAATAGTTGATAAAGAAATTAACAATAACCTACCATAGAGGCCTGTTGCTGAAGGGCAATCGATCAATCCATCAATTGACAAAAATTAAAAGTTCCATAAAACAGGTTACAAATTAAAAGCATTTTGGGATGATGGTATACCAGCTAAGATATAGGAATGTGGTAGTGATCTGCAAATTAACAAGCCCTTGTTGCAATCTGGAAATTAGGATCAGTTCCATGAGAACTTTAAGATGCTTCAATTATGTGTCTGTACATGCACAAAGGCAGAAAATGTGAATCTAGAACGACCATAGATGTATCTCGGTGCTGTGTGCGACTGAGAATATTCGTGGAAGGGTTATTTTGGACAGATTCAATGATATTTTAGTTAAGCAGTTCTACCTGAATCTCAGTGCAACTTTCAGACTGGAAGAGTCACAACATATGTGATATTCAATTCATGACAACTACAGGAAATGGCCCTTAGACATGATCAAAAACTTTTTGTTACTTTTGTAGTAGATTTATTGAAGGTTTTTAATACTGTCTCAAGGTAGGCCTAAGCTCTTTGGGTTTTTCTTAGAAAATGTGGAGTTCTCAAAAAAAGTGCTAAATGTTATTGTTTGTCTCCATTGCCTTCTGTTATATCTGGTGGTGTAGTGTCTTTGCAGCATTCACTGTCTAATATGAGACACAACAAGACTGTGTCCTTGCACCAACCTTATTTGCATCATACTTCTGAGTCATGAAGCAAAAACTAAGGCTCTCCTGCAAACAGTTCATGTTCTGCTATTTGTAGGTAACTGTGCACTCATAGCACATAGCCTAGAGGATATGCAACAACTTCTAAACTGTTGACATGCATTAGAAGTTTTGGGCCTGAGCACCAGTATTAAATAGACTACGCATCAGCCAGTTGTAGACCATTCTACTACTGTAATCCCTACTGTATATATATATGTTAAAGGGAAAGAATTTAAAGCCATCTCCCCCTTCATATACCTCAGTTCCATTGTTTTCAGGGACTGCAATAAGTATAAGGAGATTCAGATTCCGAAATTGGAAAGGCTAGTTCTGCTTTTTGTGTGTTAGAACTGCTACATTCTCTGGAGCACACAATGTGTCACTGAGGTCAAAATCAAGCTTTCAGAATCTTGAGTCCTTCTTGTGGAATATGGCTCCCAAATATATTCAAAGGCGTTTCAAGCACTGTACAAACGGACTAGACTTTTTACTAGACTTCCATCGATCTTGGTGAATCAGAAGTCGAGCCCATTTGTAAACCTTCTTTACGAAAGTTGAGGATTCTCAAGCCTTGTATAGCAAAGTCCAGTTACATTTACACACGTTCAAATTTATCGAGCGGATCCACCCTACAGATCTATTGTGCTAAGTCTTGTACAGCCTTGTTAAGCTCATTTGTACACTCTAGTGTCCAAAGTCAAGTACACGCATGCTCAGCAAATGTACTTACAAACTTGCTTGATCACAAACATCTCAATATATCCTGATAATTCTATTAACACCACCTACGTAAAATCAGTAATGCGATTTAAAAATGGATTTTCTCAAAAGAAAAAGAACGTAAAGTCCTGGGAAGGAGTTTAAAGTTTAGTAAAAATTCAAGCAAAATATTGAGTCCATTCATACATGGCTCCACTTGGCTAGACTTGGCTCGATAATGCTGTACAAAGCACAGTGAAGTCTAGTTGAAAGCCGAGCCAGGGCTTTACAACTGACATTTAGTATACAGTTTCAGCCTGCTGTTAAAGTCTTTTCTAATCCACTCCCTATGGAGTACAGACATCTTGCAAGCATGAATGTAGACTGAATGCAGCCAAACATGGCACTTGTGAATTTTTGCCATCATAGCAACGTCCCAATTTTACACATTGGTACAGTGAAGCATGGCAGAGTTCATATCATGCTCAAGGACATTACAGCACTACAAGGGCTCAAATGTCATAACCTTTGCATAGTGTGACAGTTGCTTTAACCACGTGATCACACTGTCCCTTGTGTTAGTTTTAGATATTTCATTACCATACATCAAGTCCTTAAAACAGTATCAACAGAAGTATGTAGCTAGCCAGCATTAAAATAAGGATTGGTCGCTGCTTTCATATTTTACAATGATTTTGTTGTACCCAGTCTTCCTCCAGCTTTGGTGTTCACTGTATCACAGTTCTGTTCCTCAACAGGATGATATTTCTGAACATCTATTTTGAGTCAACCAATTTGAAATTTTCAAGTAAAAATACATTAGGCATTTGTCCTTAACCCCTTCCAAAGTCAAGCTGTCAACTTTTGGTGCTACCCCTTCCCTGCAAATTACACCTCCCGTCTTACCTTATCCGCCCTTGAGTAAATTAAACACAACAACCCTTTAAAAGAAGTGACAATAACATGATAAGATAGGGCCAAATTTCCAAGTGTGCTACAGCAAAAGCTTACATGAAGATACTAGAGAATTGGGCTATATGTCAGTGAAACATGGGGAAAAACCAGGGCTTTCCTCGCCTGTCCTTCATAACCGATCAATGACAAGATGGATGTGCAACATCAAACCCCACCAAGAAACTACTTATCAAGAGCTTCAACAGCTGAGATAGAACAGGTTGCAATGGTATAGCATGCACAATAGTGGCTGTACCAAATGATATACTGAGCTGAAAGTTAGGAGGATAACTGGCCTGGGACACCCAAGGAAAATGTGGGGAGAAACTCAGAACATTGGGGATGCTTAACCAGAATCCACTTGATTGTGACAGTTGTAGGGAAAGACTGTGTGTTGTCAATACAACTCCTACTATGCATGCAGAGACATTGAACTAGGATATGGATGGATGGATGTTGCCAAACTACCAAATTTTATATTGTTCAGTAGGGCAAACACCACTCCAACCACTACACCACTTTGTTTTTAACTATACAGTCATTTCTGGCTTTTCACTTTTTGCATAGATTTCTTCAATGTATCTTCTCCATCCCTCTCCACTATCTTCAGGCTTTGTCAGCAGTTAGCCTTTTTGACCCAAGATTCTCTTCTCGCATCTGCTTGTTCTTTTTAACCCACAGAGTGAGTCAAATACTAAGACACACCTTTTAAGGGTCCTTTTAAGACTCCCCTTGGGCTTGTCTGTATGGTTTCGGTACGCCTTTTCCAAGATTCTTCTACAGACGCAGGTTGGCCTTCCTAATGTTCGACTGCCTTTTCAACATTTGCTCTGTATTTCTTCTTTCTTCTTGCCCATTAATTTTTTTTGGTTCCACCTTGGTCATTTCCTTCCACATTTCATTTGCTTGAGCTTTACTTTGACTTTTGCTGCTATCAGGTTGTGGTCTGAGTCTGCATCAGCACCTGGGAATGCCTTGGCATGGAGGACACCGTTCCTGTACTTTGTTCCGAAAAGAATGTAATAAAGTTGAATCAGGTATAACGCCTCCTTTTATGGTGTTTAAATTGCGTTTTTGCTACCGTTATGCTCTTTCTCTCACAGCGTTTTACAAGCTGCTCACCTCTTTTATTTCTTTTTCCTAGTGCGAATGTCTCTACTGTCTTTCCAGCGGTCTCGTCCCCTACAATAGCATTCCCATCTCCAAGCAAGATGTTTATGATGTTCACTTTTTCTTTATCTATCAGTCTTTCTATCTCTTCATACATCTGTTCTATTACCTGGTCATCATATACCCTACGATGATAATTATGTCTACTCGATTTCCCTGTATTCTCACTATCAAGAGGCCGTAGCTTAATTGTGGTGTTTTGATGACACTTTTTGAACTTTCTGTGTACTGTGTTATAGCCACACCTCTTTGGCAGTCTCTCAGTTTGGCCCCCAGATAAGCAGTGGAGCCACACATCTTTGGCCTCTTTGGCCATCCTTGCCTCCGCTTGATTGACTCAAACTGGATAGAACTCTGAATTCCTCACTGTGGAATTTGCTGTTCCCTGTTCATTTCGTCTCACAAATTCCTAGAATCTTCAGCTTATTTCTTCTAACTTCTCTTTCATATCTTCTAACGTTCCCCCTCTCAACATTGCTCTGACATTCTGGCAACATATTCGTACTTCGTGGCTATAGCTTGTTTGCTTGATTTAGTAAATGGGATAAAGAAGTGCAAACGATAACAAAATCGTAAAATTCAAACTGCATAAAATGGAGAGTGTGTAGGGCAAGACAGATTTCGGATATAAAATCAGCCTCGAAAAGTTATTTAGAATCGTTTGAAAATCTCATGCAACAAATGTTTCATAAAAATTCAGTTGTGAATAAATAAAATTTGACCTGTCATAATGGACCTTTATCACACAAAAATCCAGAACGAGGCCGGACCTGCAAGGAGCTCGTCAGGCCGTAGGTTTACTTTAAAATTAAGGTTTAAACAGGAGGGCATTATATATGTTTGCAAACAATATTATAAAAAACTACCAATATTTTTTAGTTGTAGAAAGTATCCTTAATCTTTCATGGACATCTTTTCAGGAAACAAAGATTTACAAACCTTTTAACATCTAGTAGTGTTTGCGTAGAATTGACAGTTCAGCAACAATAGACTCACTTCATCGGTCGATTTACTGGAGTGGAGAGAGTTTTACATGTAAACGAGCAAAATTATTTATTAATATAAAAAAACGAATTAAGTCGGTCGGAGCCAACCCTAAAGCCACGGGGGTATAGGGGGTATACCCCTCACTAAATATCTATTTCTTATTATTTCCGTTTATTAAGCTGTTTTAATAATTCTGTCACGTTTTGCTAACAATCGTGGCTTGGTTTTTCCTGCCATTTCTTGTTTTCGATGATGTTTTGTTTTTGCTTTCCCATTTTGTATTTCAGTTTCGCAACAATTTAAGCCATGCTCTGTCCAGTGAGTTAACAAATTTATTTTAGTCATGAGTTTGAGCAAGGACAGCAAAGGGAATAAATGGAAGGGATATTATGATAATGCAAGAAAGTTTAAACCTGAATGGATGAAGAGAAATCCTTGGGTTAAAAGGTTATAGATGGTTCAGATAATGCATTTTACTCCATTTTCCAAAGTTAATATCAACCCTAAACTGTACAGTCTTAGGCAGCACGAAGATTCTGTTGTTTTGGTTGGTATTAAAGACAGAAAATCAAAAATTCTGTTTGAACTTGCTTCGAAGGCACATAATGCGCATCATGCCATGCGCATGCTCATTGTCACTCTCTGCGCATGTGCAATGCTCTATTTTGGGCACTTTTTAGTTTGGCCTTTTTTTGCGCATTTTGGCCTGATTTTGTCACTTGTTTGGCCTTCTCTTGTAAATCCCATCTGGCAACCCTGCCTGTGTCCACAGAAATTTGGCCTTTCTTCACGTCATCGATACTAAACGAATACACCATAAAATAAACAATCAATAAAGAGTTGTAGCGTAGTAACCAGGTATAAAACAAACATGTGTGCAGTAAGGGGGTAAACAAGGACAGTACGTATCTACCGCTTTCTGTGCTATTAGGCATTTTGATATAAGAAAACATAAAAGAAGCTTTTAGCTGTTGTACCCATTTAGTACCCCCTGCCTCAATCTGACCCCCTTTATAATCTCAAATACCCCCTAAGGGGGTCCCCGTACACCTATGGAGAATCATTGATCTACATCGTTTGGTAAGTTCAGGCCATACTCTCAAGGCAAATAGGGAGAGTCTTTGGTTGATTCTAATGATCCTTTAATGCAAGCCATACTGTACGACAAAGAGCCTTGATATTTTGTCGTAGAAGATTTGGAGATCCTCTGAATGACAAGGGCTGACAGAGCTACTTAAACGTGCTCTGAAGCTCAGGAGGGGAAGACAGCACATTGCTTGCAATGAAAAAGAAGGCATTATTTCATCTCCAATGTATTTAGACTCAAGCAGGTTAGCATCCGTCTATCCGTCGAGAAAATAACTAACTTAATAACTAAATAAATAACTAAATAACTAACTAACTAACTAAATAAATAAATAATAACTAACTAACTAACTAACTAAATAAATAAATAATAACTAACTAACTAACTAACTAACTAAATAAATAACTAAATAACTAAGTAACTAAATAACTAAGTAACTAAATAACTAACTAAAGACCTAAATAAATAACTAAATAACTAACTAACTAAATAATTAACTAACTAAATTAATAGATAAATAAATAAATAACTGACTAACTAAATAAATAAATAAATAATTGACTAAATAAATGACTAAATAATCAACTAACTAGATAAATGGCTCAGTAGTTGCGCGAGTAGATGACTAAGTAACTAAATAAAGACTAAATAACTAAGTAATTAAGTAAATAAATGACTGTATAATCAATTAACTGGATAAATGACTTAGTAAGTACAAAAATAGTTGATTAAATAATTAGCGAACTAAAAACTAAAGTGGGGGGTCATAACAGAGGAACAGGCAGCCATGATTCCGCCATTGCTCAACACCTGCTGCTGAATCCTCAGTGCACATATTAGTATCAGTAAGAGCTTTGAGGGATGCATCGTATGATTGGTGGACGAGATAGCGGAGGAGGTCGTTTTTTCGACTGAACAAGTTTCTTTTACCAAAACAATATATGGCCAAAATCTCTTACGTATCCGTTTGCTAACAATGCATTGTATCGCATACCAATTTGAGCCTATGACGCTATTACTTGCTTGAATCCAGACCACATGAAAAACCCTGGCAAACGCTAAAAAAGGAAATTTCGCTGAAAAGATGAGTCACATCAAGCAGAGGTGGCAAGATGCTTTATGTTTGGTTTCGAGGCAACGCCAGTCTGACCGGGCATTTTCAGGCGCCTCTAAACGGAAGGTGGTGAACCCTAATGCGAGTCACCGACCTTGTCGATCTTCTATTTGTTGATCAACCGCAACAAGCTTTGCGAGGGAGAGGTTCATAGTTTTCCAATGAACCATTACCAAAATACAAAATACAGTCTTCCTAGTTAAACCGTTCAATAAACCTATCCATGTTCGTATTAAACTAGCTTGATGTATGTTTGCAGTATTTACTTTATCATATCTGCGCAATAAACCCGTCTCAAGAGGTCCTAATATCTCAGAGTACAGAGAAGCATATATTACATTACCTTCAAATTTTTCGCTTCTTATCATCGGCCTGCATTCATTTTGTAGCAATGGGAGATGATCTTCAACAAGTCGACTCTGGCACATCAAGGCCAATTTGTCATACGAAGATGGGTGTAGATATCGGCGACCCCGGAACCTTTCCTCATCTAGCCTGTTTGAAACCTTGAAATTTAATAAACATTGGTAAAGGGTTAGTTAGCGTATGGTTGTTTTCTATGGAATGCAAGTCAGCGTGGAACAAAAGAACAAGTTGACGCAAGAGGCACTCACTCCTCGTTGCCTAAACAAGCCATTGTTTTTTCTTCTGCCGTTGTAAGACATATATCATACTATTGAGACGACTGAATATAACAATATTAGAAGGAAGCCTGAGGAATGCAGGGAACAGAAGGAGCCTGAGGAATGCAGGGAACAGAAGGAGCCTGAGGAATGCAAAGTACGAATTCTGGGAACAACTTAACCTTTCATAGTTCGTACAGACTGAACTGAAGCAAATGAAGCGATGACAACTGCCAAACGATAACAGTACACCAGTCTTATACAAAATTGCTCGAAAATAGTTTCTCACCTTCTGCATATATGCCGAACAATCGTCTTCTAAAGAATACCGTAATTGTGAAGCCTCGTTTTTGTAAAAGTCACTGGTTTCTTTCAAGAAAGGTGTCTCAAATAAATCTTGGTATAGCTACAAGAGAAACGACAAAAGAGTGTCATGTAAGCATTTAAATATTTACAGGAACAAGGCAGCTGATTGTTTTCAATTTCGGGTGCATCTTTACGTAACATGTCCTAAATAAGCTGTACAAAGATATAGTTTCAAGAAATGGATTAAAAGTTTTAATTCGCCAAACATTACAAAACATTTCAGTAACTTTGCATGGTTGAAATTCAGAAGATAACAACAAGAAAAAGCTTTAAACTTGTGTTTGCAGCAAAAGGTAGCCATCTAGCATTCCTTTGATTTGACTCATTTAATCAATCAAGACGATTTATTAAAACTCAAGAACACCTTCACTGAATTGCTTAGGAGCCTTACTGTGCAGAATTCCACTCGAGAATCTAAGATCTAAGATGACCTAAGTGCAATGAGTATTCTGGAATCATGCTTTATAATGGCTTAGTAATAGGTAATAGCCGTCCCACATCCATAAACTTCAAATCCTCCCTTGTCGTTTATTATTTGTAACTTTCAATGGGCTTTGGGCAGAGTGGCCGGACAGCGGCCCCCCTTTGTAAAGTGACATGACGCAGAGAGTCTGCCCTTCAATTCCTCCCGTGAGCTGATAGACGGGAAAGTTTATATACTGAAGGGCTAACTTGCGGATTGAGAAATACAGTGCTGGAGACGAGATCAAGATAGATTTGCTAAAGCATTGAAGAAGAAGAAGATGGTCGACCGCAGTCGGAGGCAACACTTCTTTCCTTGGTTTCTACGACTACAATGGTAGGGGTGGGCGCCGCTCCTACCGCAAGTCACCTTTTTGACCACTTCTCCCAGCATAGCTGGTACTCATTTCACCGCCCCAGTAAGGATGAAAGGCTGAGTGAACCTTGGCACCACTGTCTCGAATCGAACTCCAGTCGCTCGATTTGTAATACAAGTCCAGTACCACTGGACCACCGCGCTAAAGCATGAGCAAGTTGATTTCCATGTCAGTGTTGTTGTGATGCCAGTATGAAGCAAAAAAATGATACAGAAAGCTATATATATTATACAGTCGAACCTTTCTATAGCGGACACCTGCGGCTCCTGAAAAAAGTGTCCGCTATTACCAGGTGTCCGCTATATAGAGGTTCTCAAGTATATCTGCCTAATTTAGTTAATCTTCATTAATTAATCCTGATAAATTAGTCTGCCCAATTTCGCCGAGGAAAGAGGAATAAAAAGATACATTAATTCATAACAATGTTTTGAATCTCACATATAAACCTAAATAATAAAGCATTAACAAGAATTATAGGAGGTAGTACTAGTATATCAAAGAAGATCGTCGGACACGTGCCGTTTAACTGGAGTAAACTTGCCTTCATGTTTCTCAAGCTTCCCAACAATGTATCCGTGCGACATTTACAGAGAAAAGAGTGAATAGAGGTGCAGGACTTGGATGAGAAATACCAACGAATTATACTTTTACGGTGATGCTCTTGTGGTACTTTGGTTGGAAAAAGCATCCAAGAAGATAACTGAGAATATAGATGCAAAAGTAGAATAGTGTTTGTAATAGTTGCATTGTTCAAAAAATACTTACTGTATCATGAATTTTATCGGTTTATATTCTTCTGACAAATCAGGGGCTACGAGGCTATAGGGCTAGGAGAGCTTAAATAGGAGTAAAATAGGAATGCCCGCTATACACAGGTTAATTTTGAGGCAAATATTCTCGCGGTTCCAAGAAAATGTGTCCGCTATAACAAGTGTCCGCTATGGAACTGCCCGCTATATAGGGCATTTCAATGAGCGTTTGACCATGATTCGGCCCGTTTCTAGAAAATATGTCCGTTATTAGCAGGTGTTCGCTATATAGCATGTCCGCTATAGACAGGTTCGACTGTACAAGAACTCAAACACGAGGTTTAACGCTATTTCAATACTTCTTTGTTAAGTACCACTACCTGTACTTATTTCTCTGCGGGATCTTCGTTGGTCAATTTTATTTTTTTTTAGGTCAGCCCCGATCGTTGCTGGAACTTAGCTGGCTGTGTATTCGCTCCTGCCTTGGCTCTGCAATTAGGAATAGACATCTTGACCTGGACATACCGGAAATTCTTAAACTATTTATCAGGTGTGGCCCAATTTTTTAGCTCTTGCGCTCCATGTAATTACCTTTTTACACAATTACGTAGTCGCAAGTTGACTTTTGGCAACACAGTGCTCATTTTATTTCCTCCCTTCCACCAAGGCGCACAACAAGATATAGAAAAGACAATGTAGAACTTAGCTAGGTGAACAAAGATTTTAACATACCCTATCTTTATTATCGTTGGACTAAAAGTGTCCAAATATATTATTCTAATATATGAAAATAAAGGGATAGAAATAATAAAGAATGCTTGTACATAATGTTTGACGAATTATTCCTGTAGTCATTGAACTCCACGAATACTCATTTTCTTTTCAGTAACAACTGTTCCGATGATATTTCAAAACACATCTGTTAAAAGAACACAATGCTGTGTTACGTATACTGTTTCGACCGGTAGTCATATCTTTGATAGGTTCTGATTATAGCTAAATAAGCTGTTAGACTAAGCGATAGTATGTTATTCTAGAGATTTCTTCTCTTCAGTCGAGACATAAGCTATCACTCCTCCACTGGTGGACATCGACATCCAGCTCTATGCAATGGCAAACCAACCTCTCAGCGCCATGTACCTTGACTAAGAAAATACTGCCATCCGGCCCATCATGCTCTCCAGGGCTCATTGCAAATTAATACACACAATTAACAAGATAAAAAGAAAATTATAATTGTATTGAAAAGGGAAAATGATTCTTAATGCTCAAAATACCGCAATGGTTGAATAAAAGCAGAAAGCAGTTATTCGAAGGACAGTTAAATATAGAAAATATTTTATTTTAGCTAAAATGACAGCAGCATTCTTTCCCAGGTGAGGTTTGAAAAAAGGAGTTCTTCATGTGAAGTCGATTTTGTGGAAAACATATTGAATAACTCTTTTTCGACGAGAAAGTGCGTTATAATGTGCGTTTACTTCCAAAAAAATTTTATGTTTTCATTCAATAATTTTATTGCAGGCCACAAATTCATGTTTTGTTTTTCAATGCTTATAACGTAGTGATTTCCGTCACATAATTTCGGTCACATATATGTTCCTTTTTTGTCTCTTTCTCTAGGTCTTAAATCTAAGTTCGAGTAAGACACTAGTTACTGGTTTATGAAAGTATGTTTTCATCGTCAGTATTATTTTTAAATGCTCAGGAAGATATGTTAGGCCGCTGAAGACAGACATGAACGAATTTTCTTAAACTCAGATCGTAATGGAATTTGTTATATTTTAACATGTATAATATGTATATAGATATACATTGATGCTTTGATGCGCTATAACTCTGTATTCATTGGATGCTATTACAAAGACTTTTTGGGCTGATCAGGGCTGATAATAATATTTAGTCTTGCAGATACGTTGTGCTGCAATGGCGTATGTACGAATTGATAATCAGTATGTCTCGTAGACTTCTTTACAAACCAACAGATGGTACACAAGCTCGGCATTCCAATTAATTTTCTCGCATATATAACAGTTCTTATGTAAATAAAAAATTTATGCCTGATTTAATATTAAAAGTTATGTTGCTCAGCAGTTTTACCTTGCTTTCTTTGGATTTGTGGTGTTCAGCATTCCAGTGATCCAAAAAATACAACTGCGATGTGTGCTTGGAATCACACAGAGGGCATGAAACCTGTGAGATATGAAATGAAAGACAAAACATGTAACCAAAGGCGACTTGAAGAACGAATTACACATTAAAACGCTACCTTAAAATATGTTATTGGAACTATCATACAAGATTTATAAACTGAAAATAACTCATTTGGAACTTGGCTACACCTGAATTAAGTAATCCGCCTTTACTTAATTTGCAATTCTTACAAAAAATCTGAATGGAAATAAACTGAAAACTTAAAAATGTACATATTTAAGTTTGTATGAGATCGGGAAGAGTTTAGACGGCTAAAGTCAAAGGTGAAAGAGAATGGTCCCACGTTTGCAATTTTATTATTACGTCTTCCCAGTTGCCCAGCAGGCGCTGCACGGGTGGCCATAACGGCAATGCTTGGGGAAAGGTGTAAAGGTGATTCCAAAGAATACGTCGTCCTTAATTATATATTCCTATACATTGAATAGCCTGAAAAGTCATATAGCCAATAGCTCCCTAAAGAAGCGGGTGCCCAGGGTCTCAGTTCAAATCCAGACCTGTATACTTCAATTGGTTGGTAATGTCTTCCGAGACAAGAGGTCACCTGCGTAGCAAACCATCACATGGTCACCAACCCATTCGCAGGTAAATAGGACGCAGCCCGCAAAAACCTTTGTAGATGCCCTTCAACAAGGTTTAAATCTCCACAGCATCAGGCAGCTGGGAAACCTAACAGAGGATCATATAGCGCATGCGCATGGCAGTATTTGTTTCGTTAACAGCAACGATAACAGACCAAAAGTAAAGAAGGTGTCCATTGACGTTGGGTAAAGTGCAATATTTTCATTCCCACTTTACAGTATATATATTGGTTTTAAGACCCGCATAGATGGGGGTTTTATCCTGCTGTTAAGTTTTTATTCTTGCAAAGACGGATGCTCGCGACAATGCACTGCCATGCACAGACTGGGAGTCAGAGTTCCAAATTTTGAAAGGCTATTTTGAACTTTAGGGGGAATTTGAATGTTGGGGGCCTGAAATTGCAGCGGCTTAAGGGAAGCCTGTAGACTTTGGGTCTGGACGGGAGAATTGGGGGGCTAATTCTAAATTTCGAGGTATAAGCCCCTTCATAACCCCCGTGGTTACGGGTCTGGCCATGCAAGGGTAACATTCATACGAAACGCTGAATACAGCTGAAGAGCTCATTAGTATTCATGGAGAAAGATGTGTTACTTTCGGCGATTGTACAGGCAAACATTGAATTGTACAGGGTCATACAAGACGAAGCATTTGAGCTAGGATTTACTAGAGTGCCAAACAGACTACAGGAGCACCAGGATTCGACCTGACAGCGATGGTGAGATTATAGCACCACCCTAGTATATAAATTCAGGCATATAGTAGGGACAACAGAGTGGAGGCGCAGAGAGGGGAGCAGAGCCAACTGAAGACCCAAGAGGAGGTAGAGAGATGAGATCGAGGAGAAGGCCGGATCTGAGTGGATGAGAAAGGCTAAGAATCGAGATGCGTGGGGGAGGTTGTGGAGGTCATCTGCCAGCAGTGGCGTGACCGGCTAAGAAGACGAAAACAATATAGTAGGGACTACTTGTTACCCTTCCAAAGCTGTCCGTGCAGCAAACAGAAGATTAAGATCGGATCAATAGCAAATAAAAGTCAGTAAGCCGGATAGCGTAAATTTGTAGAGGGGAAGCTCTCCTACAATCAGTCTCTGAAGAAAATTTGGTAAGCATGTCCCGCCGTGTGCTCAAAAGCGTTTTAGTAAGACGAAAAAATCTAGGCAGCGGAGTGCTTTAAATCAACAACCTCTAGTGCTTCAACTTTTCAGCTACCTAACATAAAATCGCTAACATACTATGTCACATTGCACTTTACCATACTATACTATAAAATACTATATTTATTATACTATTCCATACTTTACTATATTATGCTATATCATATTACATTATGCTATGATTTACTATACTATACTATACTATACTATACTATACTATACTATACTATACTATACTACATTATACTATACTATACTTTATTATATTTAACAGAAATGAATCCCAAAGCAAAATAACACGTACGTATGACCATATTTTTTAATGGGCATTTTACAACTTTTTATTGAGTTCTCTGATTTTCTGCAATATTCCGAGGTATGCAGGGCACTCTAACATTAGATACATGTATAACAGGACACCATTCCTTGGCTGAAATTTCAGTGTTAATTATTAAATGCAGGGCTTCTGTTTCGACGCTATACAGCTTAGTTTGCTAGCTGGCTTAGTTAACAGTTTTATACATTTTTTCTTCTCGGTATCTACTTTATTGACGTTTCTCACCTGAACTTTTGGCAGGCTTGACCTTCCTCTATTTTTCAGACTTGCGACTGTTACATGTCTGCACTTATCTTCCATAAATAATCACACAGTAACAACATATAGAACTTTCTCTAGGCGCGATTTGCCACCTTCTGATTTTTTACTAAGAACCCTTTTTAGTCAAATAACAACTGAACTACAACCACTGATTTACTTACATAACACGTCAACGAACACAGTATCGGATGCCTTTTTGCCAGCTACATTTGTTGCTACGCACTGGAATCTTCCAGCCTGTCCTGTATGGATACCGTTCATGATGAGTTTCTCTCTAGTGTCTGCAAGCAATACACCATTCCTGTACCATTCATAAGTAACGGGAGGATTACTGTCTATAATGCAGCTCAGAACAATGTTATTCCCTTCTACGATTGCTAGATTTCTGTTTGCATGTACTATTGGCTTGTCAATATCTATAGTGAAAATAGAGTTATACTCAATGACAGCTTACGGTTGTATTTAATACAAAACGAAAAAAATTAAACAAGTGGATATAAAGAACAATTTCACTTGTGAAACATTCTCTGAATAGAAGAAAATGCAAATTTAGCTGTTTGAACGTCTTAGACCCTGTTTAGACAAGTACTGATACGGATTGCATTAACACGGGATCTGGTAAATTAGAAATTGTTTAGATATGATATTCGTACCAGCTTGGGTCCACTTCTGAATGTGGACCAGTTTGAACCGAATCGCGGTCCGGTCTGTGAGACCAGATCAAAACTTGTACCGATCAAAAATGAGGGAGAGGAACTACCAAGTCGAGGTATTTTCAACGTCATCGCCTTTAATGCCCTATTTTGGTCCTAATATTTAGACTTTAGCCATAACCAACAATTGTTCAACGTTCTACTTTACAGCCTTCCTGATAAAATGGAAGCAATCCCTTGATGGGTCCTGGAGCCAAATAGATCCAATCCGGTCTGAAGAGTCTGAAGACGGAATAGGGTGTTTAGACGAGATGGATCTATGTGGATCTGTACCAGTTTAGATCCGTACCTGTGTAAACAGGGTCTTACATGCATACACTACGTCATAGCTAAGATACTATATCTTAAAAATATTGTTTTGAAGCTATTCAAACAGACATTTTACAAAACATTCTAGTGCTAGAGATACCAGAAAAGAATATTGGCAAAGGAAAAAGTGATAGTAATGGAGCCTGGAGATAATAATAAATTGCAATACAGGAATCCTATATTGATCTACTCCTTAAAATTAAAAAAACACAGTGTTGGATATAATAGAATATTATATCTTGATGAACTCCAAAACTTTTTTAGTTTACTCACATTGAACGTCAATTGAAACGTTGGACGTCTTCGATCCAAATGTATTCATCGCTGTACATGAATATGTGCCATTTGATGAACGCTGCATATTTGGAATCCTAAGTGAAGCCTCATTGGATATCACTCGTCCATTTTTGGTAGGACTTCAAGGGCTCATTTTCAGGAGGGAGGATTTTAACGTCGGGTTTGAATATTCCTTTGTGAGATTCAGTTGAAAATAGTGTCATCTCTTGCTTCGAAATTTAGGACACCGATTATGAAGTGCTGGTTGCTCTCTCAAGGGTGAGAGGGGAGCTTTAGTGATATCTCCTGCCTGCTTTGTTTCATAAAGAAGCGGAACGTTATAGATCCTTCCGGAAACAAAAGGACTTTTTCTTCAAAGACAACCATATTTTTCCCGTGCTTCTACTTTCCATGTCTCTGATTGATCATTGCGATGAATTCCTCCAACTACATCGACACACAAGTGCTCAGCTCGCCGAGCTGCTGAGTATCCTGCAACTCGAGGTATAGAGGTAGTGGCTGGGCAGAC
The DNA here is from genome assembly GCA_010016025.2 of Alatinidae sp. Z8VKAUB7J3. NCBI lineage: Eukaryota > Metazoa > Cnidaria > Cubozoa > Carybdeida > Alatinidae > Alatinidae sp. Z8VKAUB7J3. Next base: position 27,388,547 of record JAAAKM020073195.1, on the reverse strand, counting down.
AACAGGCATTGGCAATTTGTACTCATTTACAAACATATTGAGCCGCGCACTATGTTACAAGACTGGGAATACCAAACAGGGGTATGTTCCATCTGAGAGGCATCTAGAGTTCCCGTATGCCCAAATTTGCCTCATGTGGACATCATGGCTTCCCTGTTTGAACTAGGACTCTGTCACTCATTGTCAAGCAAACTGTTGGGTTGTGAAATTCGTTTTCACACTGCATTTTTCCCGAAGCTCATTCACACGTAATATTGTGTCTGTGTTTAATTCTTCTTCATTATACCAAGTTTAACTTCATAGATCTCCAGCCCGAGTTTTCATCGATTTGATCTTGTAGGATGCACATCAAGAGCCGGTGAATTCTTATTTGAACGAGTGTCAGTTACTAAAAATAAAGTATTTAATTGCCGATTCTCTCCATACTACCATATCCTCTTGAGGCGTAAATTGTAGAAAAAAGACGTCTTAAGTCAGATAAAAAGAGAAGTTGAGTCACAAACTCGGAACAATGGTGCTCCAGCAGCCGAAACCTTAGAAAACAACTGCCATATGTTACTTGCCTAGAGCTCAGGATTCCTACATTACTTTTGATTTCGAAGGGGCGTTTATTTCGAAGGTTGAAAATAAAAATTTGGTCATTTTTTCGGCATTTTATTCGCAGACGTCTCTCTTAGACCGCTTCCACTCTAGGCTGGATGAATTTAAAATTGCAACTGTAGTTATTATAAAGAAACAAAGATTTTCCATTTAAACATGAAAACAAATAATCCGTCCACACTAGTGTGGCACAATCGATTTAATTTGCTTTGCGCATGCCCATATAAAAGCATAACTTCGAGTCCGTAATTCTTAGTCTTTCCCGCCGTATTCAAACCAGTTTTAAAACGCCTTTAGCTTCAAAACTGACGTCAGCGTATTCGTAACGTTCCGGTAACTTTAAGTTTCCCATCTACAATAACACAAAAAGTAGCGTTTCCACTCCGGAGAGCGTTTCCAGAGCGGTTCTGTTTTAATAGATCTTCGTATGCAGTTACGAGCGTTTTAGTGTGGACGGAGGGCCTAAACTTAACATTAGAGTTTGTTTTTTAAGCACAGTGTAGACGAGGCGCTTGCCACACGGTTCAATAGATGTTAATTGCGTTAAGGATCAAAGAAGGCTTCACAAGAATATGTGCATGTCTTGCAAGAAGTGTTTTCTCAATGAGAATCATAACGAAAGCTAACGAAACAGATTGTCAACATCTTGTCAAATGATGTAAAGCTCTTTTCCATGTGGTTAGGATCAGGAATCGGGCTTTGAGTGGAGACGTCATTTCAAAACATATGTTTGCGTATTGAAATCGGCCGCTACAGCCACGAGTTTTAGTATACTAAAATTCTCAACAAAGTCTCATGTAAGGCAACTACTCTGTTTACTATATATTTTTAGAGAAGCTCCAAAACATACTGAGGAACCTGAATAATTTCACCCAATTGTGAGAGGACCTGACACAAAGAGTTGATAATTTCAAGAAGCACAGTGTCTTGTTGAGAAGTCTACTTCCACCGACATTTCACTGTTGTGTGGGGCCTTCTGCACCAAACTGAATATCAACACATTTCTCAATGTTGCACAACCAATAATTCAAGGACACTTGTGACTGGTTGGGTCAGGCCATGGCATACTGTGGCAAATATTGACACATCACAATGACATGCTTGTGACCAACCATTCAAGGACATGTGTTGTCATAATTGGGTTGAGCCACAACTTGCTGTACCAAACAATATACCACATCCTCTTGTGTGTGAGATTGACAGCTGTCTTTCAAGCACACTTTAGTAACTTAGTGAAGCCAACAATGGCATTGCAAATTTCCCTCGTGGTGCTTCATGTAGCTTGGCGGAGATCTTGTAGCAAGCTGGCCATAATTTGTTATAAGGATAGAAACAAAATATAAACTGAGAAACTTGAGACTTTGTGGCCGTGCGCAAAATTAAGGATTTGAACAAGGAAGAGCTCTTTATGAAAGCACGAGAACTTTTGGAAAAATGACTTTCTTAACACAATTTTGATGTTCATGGATATTTTGTCGTGGAAAACTGACTTCAAAAGTATTGTTAAGTTGTGTCAGTTATTATATTTCTGTGCAGTCACATCCGAATCAGTTTTTGCCAGTTCTTCTTTGACAAAAATTTAATTTGACCTGACGACAACTTGGAATTATGGCTTCAAAGAAACTTCAATTCTTCTAGAACTTAAAATGTGTAGAAACCTGAAAAAGCGGGTCAGTAGTGTTTAATTTGATCAGGACAGAGTCCAGGGGTGGGAACAATGCTAAATCCACTCAAGACAATCTCAGGGAGAAAATTTTGAAGCCACTGCATAGTAGTTTATGGGTTCGTTGCCAGCTGATGTCCAAAATAATGAAATGGGCACCAAACCAGACTCTTTATTGATTTGAGTTCCTTTGGGTTTTTGAATGGTTGGAATTTTGTACTTAAAACCATTTGAGAATGAGCAGATATACAAGCAAATCCATTAACTTCAGATAGACTGTATCATTATTGGTTGTGAACTATTTTGGTCGTTTTTGTGATGTTATGATGATGTAAAGACTTTATTGAGTATCAATTTGTCATCAACTTGCCAATTTTTATTCTTGTTATCCATTGCCATCAATCAGAGACAACTGTTGCATTAGTTTTGTTCAATCTCGTCTCATTAAATCAACCCATTTTTGGGTCCACCATGATTTACGAGAGGACCTCAAATTGTTATGGTGCACCAAATTAAGGGGGACCTGAGAAAATTTTACCCATGGTGACCTAAAATTATGTGGGGATCTAGAATTTATGGAGGGACCTGAAAAGCTGGATGAAACCATGACAAAGTCTGTGATCTCATGAATTGTAAGTGTGCTGTTAGAAAAGTATTTGTAATGTCATTATTGACACAGAAGACTCTTTGCATTGTTTCTTTGTTTATCATATGTGAGCCCCATGGTTTCCCCCCCATTATTCTGGGGGGACCTAACTTTTTGAAATCTCTTATTTTATTGGGGGACCTACGATTTTGGGGAAAAAGTGGGGGGACCTGAGCTTCTGGGGGGACCTGAATAATGTCACCCAATTCTGGGGGGACCTGACTCAAAGAGTATAGGCCTAGCGAGAAAACGAACTCTTTTTGTCTGCATAGTAAAGGTTTTCTTGCTTTTATGTGGACTGACTCCAGACCGCCAAATGAAATGCAGACCTGGCCTTTCCTATGATACAGAAGCAATTGTCCGTGTACACTTTGACACAGTCTGGGTTCTCAAGGAAGTGCTGCCTTATGGCAGAGTCGCATTGCTTAGTGGCGTTTTTGGGCTTTGAAACATAATAATTCATTATAAAATCGCCTGTTACTTTAATACTCTACAAAATGTAAACTACATAAAAAACCCTTGTATCCAGGGGTCGAAATGAGGGGCATTTAAGTGATCGGGCGTTTGTACAGACAGTTGTTTGCTTCGTAGCAAAGCCGGGGCGATTGATGGCGGCGCAGCTATGATTGAAATGCAGTGACGAAGGGAAGACAACAGTAAAACAAAGTGCACTGAAGTAACGCGGTTTTCGTTGGACATTTTTCTTTTTTTTTAACCTCTGGGCGAACGTTTTGGAAATCTTGAGGGCCATCTTGACGCGACGATTGCCGAAAATGACCTGAGAAATCCGACGTCCGGATGTTATTACGACCCTTGGTAATGTGATTGGATTGTCGGGTGATTAGATTGTCGGGTGAGATAACAAACTCAATACTATTGTTGGTGTTGTTCACTATTTAGTATCAAATTACATCTCACCATTTAGGTGGTAAGTGCTATTTGCGTGTTCATTTATGCAATCATTTTCCAGGCTCAAGACTAAATTATAGCTGTAGATGTTGTCAGGATAAGTGCCCTCTTCAAAGACGTTCGATCTTTGTAGTACCGTTATTTATTCATGTAACTAAGACGTCACCAAATGCAAAGGTTTTAGAAAAGGCAGGTACAAGTAGAGTTTTGATGTGAGCATTAGTCATAAGACAATCGAAGTCCTTTGGACGTGTAATGAGACTAGGCTTCACCACAAAAATCGAAGGAGAGCGTCAGTAGCAGCGTAGGGCGCGTTCCGCAGCAGGGACAAGATCCTGTGTGGCGCCCTATGGACCCTATTGGTATAATTGGATTCGTTTGAAAAAGAGGAAACGCACTATGACGAGTATGCAAATTTTCCCAAGCGCTTTTGTTTTTTGCGCCCTTCCCTTATCCCATAAAATACGGCTGCCTAGGGGGACCATGCTCCCTCTGCGACCCCGGCCACGCCGCCACTGGAGAACGTGCAAAAGGTAGCCAGCGGTCTACATTTGCAGAAAGGACGTCCAATGGACATGTTTCGAATGGCAACAAGAAAAGTACTCTGGAGTGACGTGATCGCATCTAAAGAAGACGTTGTCAAGTTACATTCATGTTTAAGATTAAATTTCAGGCAGGATCTTAATTGAATCTATCCTTGGTAACATCACATACAGTAGGATACTTACTTGATTTGGAAAAAAATTAATAAGCGTCCCACTTATAAGCGCCCCTGCCAATAGGCGCCACCTTAAATAAGCGCCTCTCATAAATAAACGCCTCACTAAATAAGCGCCTCCATTAAATAAACGTCTCACTAAATAATCGGTCCATTAAATAAGCGCTTCACTTTATAACCGCCTCATTAAATAAGAGCCTCACTAAATTATGGCCGCATTAAATAAGCACCTCACTAGGTAGCGCACCCACTAAATAAGCGGCCCCACTGAATAATCGCGTAGGGCACTAATTTGCTCATTTACGCTACTCGCTTCCGTAAGTTAAGAGGAGAAATGGTAGTAATGAAAAATGTCAATGTTGTGGAGGACTTACACTAGCCATTCAGGCAGTCCAATTTCTGATTGGCTCTTTCAAAATACAGTTGGGTATACTCTTTCACACATTCCACTTCGGTAATTCTGACGTTAGTACTCTGAGGAGTGTGAGACGAAAAAAGCTTTTTAGTACACAATGTTTTCGCTATTTCGTGCAATATTCTTGTTTTGTACCACAAACAAACTAGTTTAAGGATTGCTTATTAGTTATTGAGCAGTGGTTTTACGGATCGTTTATGTAAAACTACACTAGCTGAATTGATGCAGTGACCGATTTTCATCTTGCTCACGTACTCTGGTTGTTTGCTCTTATGAACATAAAAAATTGGATCTTGCAAGGTTATCCTTCTCGAAAAAATAAAAAGAGACGGTACACACTTACTAATCAGATTCTCGAAGTGCCGAAATACTTTACTTTTAACGACCTCGTCAAGCAAAGTGATGCATGTCCTCCGTCTTGTAACAATTTACTAACAAATTTTGAGACGAGAAAACTTATGAAGGGGCAGAATTCCATGGAGCATTCATCGAGATATATCTACCTTTACTGTTAGAATTAAATGGTACCAGGTAACCCCAAACTATCTCATTAATAATCTGCCTCGATAGAATGCATTTAGATTGTGAATGATAGCATTAGGTATCAGGCACTTTTGCTGTTATACGATTCCCACGTGATTGGCAGAGGTTAGTCATTCCAATCATCGTTGCAGTTGCCAAACAGAAAGTGTCTCGAATATTTTTCACGTACGCAGATCACTTGTACCCTAAGTATAACGGATACTTTTTCGTATTACTTTACTAGCGGAACAATTTTTGTACAAGATTGATCCGGTGCGTATCGTTTTGCTTTGAGGGAATGTACCTGAATGACTTATCTAGAGTCACAAATTGTTTTGTACAAAAGCTATCTTGTACTATGCCTTGCGACTGTTTGACTTCCTAACACCAGCATGGGTCCTTTCTAAGGATCTATATTTCACTCTGTGTCAAAGGAGACGGAGTGAAGTATGTACTCCAAAACGACTTGCATAATAAATTTGATGTAGTATTTTTCTGAACAGGTAACACATTTCTTTCCGTGTTACTTTGCACGAACTTCTTGTTTTAAATTAACTAAATTTCAGCATGCAAACGAGGTACTTGTATGAAAACTACATTACATTACAATAAAACCATCGTAATCTACAAACAGGACAAGATGTAATCAGATGTGTACATTACGTTTTTGTTTTTTAATCAATAAAAAACTAAAATTGTAGTCTGCAACTAAAAAACAAAGTAATTTACCACGTCCACATGACTGCGATCTCAGGTAATATGTAGAGAAGGCACAAAATCTGGTGAAGATAATATCGAAACGTAAAGATAATGTGTATTTTTGAGCTTTATATGCAAAGGTGGTAGACGGCTTTTGAGAGTCTATATGTATAATATATATGGGCCTGATGCAAGCGCCCTAAAATTGCAAGCTCTCTTGGTAATGCTCCATTCTTCGAGAATTAGATACAGATAACTGCAATGTGTCTGCTGAGAATATATATAAGTACTCAGCAGACACATAGCAATTATTATATATTTATCACAGAGTGGAGCATTATCACAATAGCTTGCTTTCTTTTTTCACTAACAGAGCTAAGAGACGATTCGAACCCATGACCCATTGGTTTGAAAACCAACACCTTAACCACTGGGCCATCAAGTCCATATATATATATATATGACGAAGTGGAGCATTACCACAATAGCTTGCTTTCTTTTTTCAGTTCTCAGCGAGGCTAAAAAACCGATTAAGAGATTCTAATACAGAACACTACATTTATTCCTACCCTCGAAAAAAGTTACCTAAAACCCGAAAAAAAACCTCCAGGGCGTGCAATAATTTGTGACCCACTGAGGGGGAGGGGGGAGGACGGTTACGAAGAACTCGGGTGCTTTTACAGGAATCATTACCAAAGTTTGAATCAACAACGATAGGAAAATGCTCAGGAGGAGCAGAAGACACTAAGTCTCAGATTCCACACCACTTTACCATAATGTAAACGATAAGAATACGGACCAACACAGGCTGTTGTTCGATAATAATTTCCTTTGTTAACTTTGCGCAAGTCAACACAAATACGTATTTTATTATTTTTAGGTTTCGAAATTACGATAGTAGACACCCATTCGGTTGCAGCAACAGATTCAATAATGTCAAATTGAACCATGGCATTGAATTCGTCAGCCACTTCGTCCTAAGGACTGAACGGCAATCTACGTAACTTTTGAATCGTGGGTGTGACATTACGTTTTAAAAGTAAAGCGTGTTCAAAACTAGAGATCGGTTTCACCTCCCCCGTTAACGATAGAAAGTGCTCAAGAGGATTAGGCATTGTATTCCAATTGCATCCCAAGGGCCGTATTATAATCATCACAAATCAAACATTACATAGAATTGGTTACTACATTTTACATTAACTATCTGCGTGCCCGGCAATGACGACTAGATGGGTCGCACTAAACACTGTTGTAATAAGTTAAACAAACAGGGATTTATTCTTAAATTGTATATCAAATCAGTGCGTAAATCAAGCATCAAAATACTAAAATCTTACCTGCTGACTCTCGCAACATTTGGCTTGTCTACGTCAACTACTCGTACAGCTTTGATTGTAAATATCGTATGACTAGAAAAGAAAAGATTTTGTATAGTAAATACAACACACACAACACACTGCATAGTGATTGTCCTAACATCTTTCTTGTCGGAGATATGACGCCAAATAACAAGACGAGAAAGGAATAATAACGCAACTCTGAAAGGAGAAACGTAATTGTTAAGGGTTTGGTGTCAAAGTTCTTTGTGTGTATAGCCCGAAACCTACCTTCTACTCGAGTGCTGGTTTAACTTTGTACTTGCCACATTCTGGTTTTTCAAACCAACTCTAAGGACCTAAAAGACATTTGACAAAATTGCAAGTGAGCATCGAAATGGATACGGAAAACTACAATTTACACCGACTAAAGAGGCAAAATATGTATTGACAATATAGTTCAAATTATGATACTGTATTGACTTTTGTTTACCATATTTGCGAAAATACTGTCAAAATTGGTAATTTCTAGGTAATACTCACACGGAATATGTAAAGAAGTATGTCAGACTTGGTAACATCATAAAGATTAAAGGTACGATGCTGACTGCAGTAATCACTTTCAAACGTTCAGAGAAAACTGCGGTTATCTTAAGATCCGAAATTTCTCAACATCCAATTTATAAATTGTAAAATTTATGCATTAAGGAACAATATGATATTGTTGACAATGTTAAGAAAGGGCGATATTTGTTTCATATTGGTGTAATACGTGGCATACGTAATAGCTTTCAAATCGTTTTCTTTTCAAACGTTGAGTATTAACCCACGGGAATTTAGTACATGATATTTTACTCCTTAATTCCAAGGTCCCCTTGTTTTTACTGTACTTAAGCATGAAAGGTTGTTAATAACTGTTTTAAACCCGTAGAGTGAAATAAATAACGCATTACAAATTTTGTCCATTTGTGATGCCCCCTCCCCCCAGTCTGTCCGTCCGCCCCAGCCCGAAAAATCCTGTGGACATGCTCCTAGCAAAGGAGAGTATGGGACAACATATATCTCTGACACTTTGTTTTGCTGTGAAGGAAACAAGACGACCATTCTCCGTTGGTCCGTGCATTGTTGCTACTTCTATGTATACGAAGTAACAGAAGACCTTTTTCTTTTAAGCTTTTCTCGGTTATCCCTTATTTTCTGATGTATCTGTGTCATTGCCAGATCTTCCAACAAGAACTGTGGACTCTTTGTTTGGTGACAAGCAACAAGAAATCTTCCAGAAATACTACAATTTCACTATGAAAGGAGATGTGTCAAGGGTATTGCAAGTCTTAACTAATTACGCACTATGTACTGAAATTGTTGTTTATTTTACAACCTTGCTATTCGCAATGTCAGATTTCTCATTTGGGACACATTCTCACAACGTTACTCTTTATGTTGGCCTTTGTGGTAACCAAGTTGTGAGTTATATATTTCGCTAAAATATATTTTTGTGTGACATAAGTGCTATAGGAACTGTTTGAACTAGGTAATATCGTCCTAAAAATTCTCCTCTTTGGCTGGAATAATTGGTGTTGCCCCAAAAATTAAAGTAAAATATTCCAATTTGCTGCCCTATTAATGGTCATTACTCTAACAAAACTGACTAGATTTTAGGCTGCGTGGATTAATTGCACAGTGAATACGCTCATCACGAGTTTAGCAAATTCGATTTGATAAGTCAACTTAAACCAACATGGCATGTTGTGTTTCCATGCCAGATCCTCAACTGCCCTAGTAGTATATTATCCCCTCCTGGTCATTGAAACATTTGCAAAACCTCATTTATTTAAAAGAAAAAGGTATCGGGAGTAAGGGTGCCCAGGGAAGAAGCTCGTGAACAACCTCCTCTTTGCTTCGCCAACAATAAGTAAGAAACATGGAAATATAATACTAATAACGCAAAAAAGATGTTTAGCCACCGGAAGACTTCAAGAACGTAAGGCGATGTTTCGTTTCATTTAGCCCCTTGATAAATCTTTGTCTTATGTTATGTTGTTTTTTGTAGTGTCTGACAGTTATGAAGGACTTTTCATACAAGGCAATGCAGTCAGCTGAAGCATCTGCTAACAGTTTGGATTCTTCATTGCCAGAACAAAGGTGTGTTCCTTGTTCACATGACATGCTTTGTATACATGCTCTTATTTACGTTTCCATTCGAACGTGTTGTGAACCATTATTGTTAGTACTCTATACTTCCGATAACTAGAACCTCCAAGGGACCATTGAAAAAATTCGAATAAACGTTTTCGAAGTATCGGGAGTTCGATTTATAAAAGGTACTTTTGCGTTAGCAAAGGTTCAGGAGCAATGCAAGAACAGTTAGAAAGTTCGAGTTATTGACATTATTCTGTATTCTATTTGTGATAGATCGTACGCGTTGTGCATCTTTTAAGTAACCGAAAGTATCAAGTAAGAGAGAGGACTGCAACAAGTACGTGCATGACCGTACATACGTGCAGTTTAAAACCCTAATAAACCGGGTTAGGAGTTCGAAAAATAATGAATGAAGGAGTTTTTGTATTAAAAGGGGTGTAGTCTTATCAGAAACAAGGGTTATGCGCTTACAACCAAGTATGTTGCCAAAAGTAGGCGTTACAGACAAACACATGGGTTATATTGTTGTGCAGTTCTATTCAATTGGCGGCCTGCTGGTCACACGCGGCCCAGAGTGGCCCATTATTTGTTTGTTTTTTTTTTTCCCCAGGGGTCATCGTATCGACCAAGTGGTCCTAGAATGTCGCTAGAGGGCTCATTCTAACGGAAATGAAAAGTTCTAGTGCCCTTTTTAAGTGACCAAAAAAATTGGAGATCATGTAAAATTTTACATCTAAACAAGATCCATTCTTAGCATTAATCTAATCCATTTCTTGTTAGTTCTGGCCACATGTTTTGATGGTTTTAAGTGGACAGACATGGCTGAAGAGCTTGTAAGCATAATGAGTTTGATCAAATTTTGCACTCCTAGAGACCCATAAAACTGCAGGGCAAGAAATATGTAATACCGGCAAGAAATGTATTACGGAGAACCAATAGTCATTCTGGCTGTGTTTCTAAATATCAAATCCCATAATCTGCATTTAAGCAACTGATTTGCGACATTCATTGGTTTGCGACATTCATTGGTTATGGAGACAAAAATGTCAATAAACAGGATAGAAAGGATTGTTTCCAGTTTAACGTAAGGTTAACGTGGCAGCGTGACATACTACGATTGTCTCATAGTGAAGACGAGGATTTTCTACATTTTTATTATGAAAGATATTAATATAGTCGTCTTCATAACATCGATGGTATGGTGAGGATATCAAGAAAAATGAGAAGATAATTATTAAGCAATTTGTAAAAAGGAAAGGTCTTAACCTAGGTTTTGTCGGCTTTGCTTGAGTCTATTGTAATTTGACCTATCCACTTTTTTCAGGAAACACCAACTGACTTGTTACACAAGAAATCTCTTCATTGTGCTTATCATAGTGATTCAGTTTCATGAGATACTTCTAGCGTGTCCACTCAATAACCTAGATAGTTAAGGTTTCAAACCAATACCTAGATGCTTTTCAAAAAGTTGTTTATTTTAGCTGTGATGGTCGTACTAATAGATGGAATAGCCGTCCTTTCGGCTCTACTAGAAGCTATATGACGAGAGGAAAGGAGGCTCTAACCATGAATTTTTGTTAGATGTAACGCGTATAAAGGGCTTGGGATCTAAAAAGTTTTGTTCCTAAGATATAGAAAGTGTTTAAAACGGCTAATTTTGTGTCAAACGATATGTAATCTATGTAGAGTCAGGAGCTGATTGTATCCTATTTAGGGGCCTGTCTTCCCTATTGGCCCGGCCATGCTTTTGCGTGATGGAGAGACTCAGACCCTGTAGACTGACAGAGCTGGCTTTAAGTGACTGCTAGATTTAATCAATGGCATGTTTTTTAGAATACTGAGACGTATAAAACCGTCTCACTTCGAATTCACATCTGTGCACCATTCACAAAACCTATAAAAGTTATTGTTAGTAACAGTCCTGTCTGTTCTGAAACATCAATTTTTACTATTACTAATTTTGAATAGAACACTAGAGAAATAGAAAAGTATGTCACAATCCTCTCTTCTCGATGATACTACTAATTTGTTAGCAAGTAAGTGTTCTCGGCGGAAGCAAGCAAACAGAAGATAATGATTTTAAAACGGTTGTTAGCAACACGCAAAATCCATTTACTTTTAAGGTATTATTAAGATCGTAGAAAATTGAAGAGGTTTTAATCGAATCCATAATTTAGAACTTTATACAGTTTAATAACGCTATTTGTAAGATAAAGAAATATCGATTTGTCTTTATACACATTCTCTTAAACTTCCACCTCGAGTCTTGGCTAACACAAATTTGTGCACTTGCTCTAATAACAATACTTCGTAAAAGTGATTAAGTTAATTATGCAATACCTTAATACTCATTGATCCCCATCCGCTGCGCGAGTCAACAAATCATGAAGTGTTGCTCATTATCTGTAACCTCTCGAAGTAAGCAAAAAATGTTCACAAATTTCGAGGAAAAGGAATCAGAACCAGAGCAAAGTAGAAAATGGGAAATAAGTTCATGGTGTTAGTTTTGGTGTCCTTTCCTGTTAAACCAATTATACTTGTTCCAAATTTCTAAATAATTATCTTAAAGGGAAACGTCTGTTTGTCAGAAAACTAACTTTAATATCCGAGAAAACGCTGTTAAGGACATCATTAATTTATCTTTTGTAACCAGGCACTGTAAATGGTACAGTGGGCTTTGCTACTCCGAACGGTCATCAGTACTGGCGGTTTTGTACGCAAACATTGTCTTTCTGAATATAAAAGACCACGATGCAAATGATAAGATCCGTTCTTAGTAGATACTGAAGTGACAAAAGGTGTGCCTTACAGTGATCTCCAGAGTGTCGAGGTTCGTACCTAAAGAGAAGAAGGATTTCTAGGCCTTGTCTAAAACGCTGAAACAAAATTGCTGGTTCCTTACGGGTGCCAGAGCATGACTAAATTGAAGGACGTTGCCATTGTACGCCCAAGATGCCCTTTATTTATCAGTTAGCCTGTTAGGTGGTTTTTCTGTTTATTAAGGGTCGTGTGCTGAGTCGCTGACCCAACAGAAGTACACGAGTGCTACAGAAGATACTTCAAATCAGTCGTTGCTGATGTCGGTTATCCAAAAATGAAGACACCTCAGACATACTTTATGATTTTCTTCAGCATTCCCAGCGTTCAAGAGTCAAGGCACATACATAATATCAAGCCAGGAAAGGGTGGTTATTTCCTCAACGCCTCGACTACAACAGATTGCCTTGACGTTCGCCTCTCGTCCAGAAAAGCATTTGGCTGTTCGTAGAATTTCTATGAAGTCTTGACGGTTCCAGATAGGTTGCTTTGATCGTAAATGTTACAAAATTATTTGAGACGCTCTGTTATTTACTACTTATGGTGTTTGCCCATTCATATTTCGTAGCCCATTCCCACATATTTACCGGCAACCTTTTCATAAATCTTCTGGTTGTGTTTTGTACCTTATAATCGGTACCAAATATGCTCCTCATTTCTCTGGTACTATAAGTGTCTCTTTATCGCCCTAATTCAATCCCATGTTGAAGTTCGCAGCCATATTTTTTCCGTCATAAACTCTTGCGAGCAATATAGATTAGCTGTTTTAAAATAAACACCTGGAGCAACATGTTACGGAATTTGGCGCGATATGAAAGTATGCACGGGTAGTTAGATGCAGGGAGGTGTTAATAGAATAGGGATATACTGTAAGACATCCGAGATTAGAATGGTACCACGCCCTTCTGAGCGTTTATAAAGCGTGATTTTAAACCGTGACGAGAATGGCACGGCTTGCAGCACAGAGTGCTCCGCAGCAGGTATTGATTACTAACAGAATCATGCCGGCAAATTCCTTTTCTGGACATTTCATCTGTTCTGGTAGTTAGGCCTATATCACGGCGTAACGTTCGGCAGAAAAATTATCTATGATTCAGTATACGGGTCGGCAATACGATAAATTAAGTCGCATAGTAAACTGCACTGGAAACGTCTGCCCGATAAAGATACCTGCCATCAAGGTTGTCGAAGTTTATCACATTGTTAATATAGCAATAATCTGCACACTGGTTATTAGTCACTCTCGTGTATTATAGCCTTTAGTGATAATCATGTTGAAAACAAGACCGGCAATTGTCTGTGCAGGGGGGGAGGGGGGGGGGGGAGGGTGGAATAAGAATGTCCTGGTTGGAAAGTTTTTGAAAACATAATTAGCGGGGCGGACATCCATTTGCGCACCCAAGAGTACCTGAGAGACATTTCTCTGAAACACGGTATTTCTACAAACAGAGCTTACCAATTACTTCATATTACACTCTGTACTAAAAAGTGTATTTTTTTCCTAAAATGACCGGGCAAAACCGTACTCAAAGGAAGTGTTTATTAAATGTCTAATGAAACCCTCCTTGATGTCCATAGAGATGTTCTGTACAGTACGTCACGGAAAGATATACAATAACGTTTCTTACGATCCTCCAAAGGCTACCAAAACATGCTGGTACCTATCCCGTTTTCCGGTAAGGGAAGAATGGGACTATGAGCAGTTCCCTCCGGTGTTTCATACCAGTCCCCCTGATGAGCAGTTCCCTCCAGTTGATCGTAAATCCACTTAAATTAATATTACCCAGGCAAGACGAGACGCCCAAAGAAATCTAATCGCCAGGGTAACGTTGGCCATTCGAGGTTATGGAGGAATCGCTGGACGAATTTGGACTATCAGGGGAGGGTTTGGCAGTCGTAGAAACGTCAGGCGATCCAGATGGGTAATTATATAAACATCGAAAGCCAAAAGAAAGATGACATCTACATCTGGTTATCGACCATCGCACAAGATTACAACGGGGTACAAAAATGCGTTGTTTTTATGTTGTTCTCCGGTCTGTCGCGTACATAAAAGCTTGATACGGGCTGAGAATCCCTTTAGTGGAGCCCATCGATTTTAACCGTCGGAGGATACCAAGATTGGCTAGTGCACAACACGATATTATGGCTACCGTCTTGGATACGCTCATAACTTAACCGATCATTCTGCTTGTTGCTTCCTCTTCCATAGTGTTTGTCGATCCACTTTCTTGGTCGATATGGTCAAATATTACTATCCATTTGCAATCACAAACGAAGGAAAATAGGGTACGCACAACGAAAATTTCCGAAGACGTGTGTCGGTTGAAAAATCCCCAAGTTTCAGTCTTGCAATAAAAAATGGGAAGTGCTCCCTATATTGAAACTGCTGTTCATACCCGATTAGCTATCTAATAAATAAAAATAGCCACATCATCCAAGCCCCTCCCTAAATCTTGCTACAACCACACCCCTTTACCTACAGGAGTAATGCGATGTCTTGGTTAAAATCGATGGAGTCAGCTGAAAGGAAACTCAGCTATTTCCTGAATCAAGGACCAATGCTCTTCTTAACTTTCTCAAATTGTTCCAACATCCGTGAATTGCTTTAGATACAATGGAACGTCTTCTTGGAACAAGACGGGGTCCGCACGGAACTCGACTGTCTTCAGTGGCATATATCCAAAGAGCTTAGTAAATACTGACAAACATTCTGAACGCTTGACAAAGTGCGAGGATTCTGACCAGAGAGACTCATTTCCATGACAATGCGAACATTTGAATCGTTTTCTGGCAGTAACCTAGCCATAAAGAAAAGAATGCAAATTAATGATTTACCGGCTCAAATGCAACCCAGAGCAATTACAGGCTCAAGAAAACCGATGCATTGACTGTTACACAAAGTATGGCAGTAGCCCATAGGGATCTCGTGCTATTTATAAAAGATGCAACTATGTACTACCGTGCCACACCACTATTTGCATATAGCGGGTCTATATCCTAAGTAGTTGAAGACTTCAACGAGTTAACACTACAGAATTTATGGTGTTGGTGACTTCGACGATTTTATCAAACTTTTAACAAATGTGTGAAAGAAAGACTCTGTTTGAACCAAAGATGGTGGCTTCATTAATTCAGCCTTTTAGTTAACTTCTAATTCTAGTAAATAACCAAGTCTCCTTCACAATATATTTTTTGGGTGGGTGACTAGTGTAATACACTAGAAAGTAAAGCATATGTAAACTTGTGACTATGTGTACTGATTTGAATTACTTACTGAACATTTGAATCTATGTATAAAGGGAGGCCCTAAAACTTGTTAGAAGAAGACTTGGCAGGTGAGTCATTGACTCTACTTGGATGCATTTTTATTAAAAGTTTTACAAATGTGTGCTAGCAAGACTCTGGTTGATCCAAAGATTAATGGATAAAAACATTGATTTGTGTCAAAATGTTATACAAATATGGGCCCCTGTAAAATTTTCCTTGGCAGCAATATGTTGAAATCTCCAAAGGAAACATTTTGTTATTTTGCAGCGTCTATAGATTTTGTTCATAAATTTGAGGCTCTTTGTTTTGCAAGTATACCATGATACCAAAGCATTGTGTGACTTGCTATTGACAGGATTGGAGGCATATGAAATTTGGAGGGAAATGACAACAAGTTTAAACTACTTACTTTTAAATCGAGGACAAATATCAGGGGAGAAAGTATAGTGAAGACGGGCACCTGATAAAGCCAGTGCTTTACATAAGATCTCCAACATGATGGGTTTATTTTTGGTGCTCACCTTTTAAACTTTTCTAACTGAATTTTTGGTAATGTTGCCCTCTAAGCCTCTTTTATGCAAGCATCAAGTACATTTTAGGGAAAGAGAAAACACTTCGGTGAAAAATGATTTTTTATGGTACTTGATTTTTGTCATTTATTAAGACATGCATTAATCAACGATGGCACTAAATAACGTTTGATTGTTTGACAATGTTAATTAATGTTCATCAAAAGTCGCAAATGTTTTGATCATTTTTGTGTGTTAACTGTCGCGGGAATTACTGTCACGAACACTGGAAAATTTGTTTGTCACGAATTGCTGGGCGAGTAACTTTGTTGGTCTTTTCTCTCTGCAGATGCTGAACCTTAAACAAAACCAAATAATAATTTTTCGAAAATTAAAGTATGTTATGTTACTGATACTTCAAATGGGAAAATTTACAATAAAAAAATCACAATCTATTTCTGAGAATCCGTAAGGTGAAATTTTTCTGACAAAATTTAAAAGTCGTGGGAATTAACTGTCGCGAACGGGCCAAAAACAAACTGTCGCAGGAAGAACCTGTCGCACAAGTTGCAAGATTATATGTTTAAGAGTTTGTTATATTTGTACCAATAAGTTATGTCTTTTTAGAAGATGTATCAAGTAATGTCTTTTGACTTGTTTCGAATGAATTCAAGCATGCCAGTCTACTATGTCTTCTGTCTGTGATGCCTGCAGCGGAACCTAGAACAGACGTAAGTGCGTACTAAATTTGCAGTATATTCCAGCCTGTACCTGTAGAGACAGTGCAACAACAAAATGCCATAAAGCAAATAAAAGTAGATTTAGCTATTAATAAATATGTACTGAGCAAAACATATGCCAGTAGTTAATGTTAAGGTACCATTATGGAAACAAGGTCTTGTGAACCTTTTTAATGCTATACCTGCCAACTTTATCAATAGGGGTTTATTGAGCACAATTTTTTTGTTTTTTGTTATTTACATTTTGTATTCTTTAGAGTGACTTAAATATTTTTGTTTAATTTTGTAAAATAATTTAAATCTTAAAAATTGTAGCAATAGCAAGATGAAATTTATTTAATGGAAAGGTCTTCTTGGAGGACAGGTGTCGTAAGATCTTTCGTAACATCATTTCCAGACAAAGGAAATTGACTTTTATCAAATTTACTTAACATAAATTGAATTACGAAGAAAACCTGGGGGAGCTTTAAGATGACGCTTTTATTCGTTTTGGAAAATAAGAAAAAAAAATACTTGGAGACATTCCAGCTTTCACCCACGTGTCTTAAAATATCACCGTCTCTTTGTATCTTTAAGGTCGACTAAGTTGTACCTTTGTGATCTATCATGCCTTCACCATCAAGTTATAAATTATTTCTGGTGTAAATAGAGTTGAGCTTACCATACGAAAGCTTGGTATATGACCTTCGTTACCGCAGCTAAATTTGTTGAATTCTGAGTCTCTCTGCACTTTCATTAGCCTAATCACTATTCTTGCTAGATTTCTGTACGATTGCTTATCCTGTAAGGTCTTAAGGACTACGAATGAGAACCATCTTGTTACTATATGGTAAATCTTTATTTTCTTATTCAAACACAACGTTTCGCAATGTTTCAATATGAAAATGAAGATCTACCTTATAGTAACAAGATGGTTCTCATTCGTAGTCCTTAAGACCTTGCAGGACCAGCAGCCTTACAGAAATCTAGCAGGAATAGCAGTTAAGCTAGTGAAAGAGCAGAGAGACTTCTGCGCATTTTACTGCGAACATGATTCCAAATACACTACCTTCATTACAAGGTCGTAACTAGGGGTTAGCTACAGAAGGGCTTACACAAATTAAATTTACCACCAGCCCCTTGGATCTCCCGCCAAGATGCAACATTCATAGATTTTCCATAAGCAGTAGCGATGTCAGCACCCGCAAAAGTCAGAATAGCACCTCCAAAGTTCTTATCCTAGCTACGGGCCTGCTTTATTATGCGACCATGGTCGGGAAGTTTTCTGTCCGAAAACGTTGACATCAAAACTCCAAAACGTACTAGAAACACCAGAAGAGAAGTTTCATCCGAAATATTTGCTTAATCCTGAATTAAATCTTACATTATTCCCAAATGTTACGGTAATCGTATTCAAAACCTATATAGGAACGGGGGACCGGGGGCAGAGGGGGGCCATGACCCCCCAAATTTGCCAAATTCTAAATTTTTTGCGTGACTACTTTTCAGCTTAATCAAAATTGAAATCCATTGCAACAGACATTGCCACACATTCACAGCAAGATATGCATATCGACACGAAGCGTCCTTTTCAACACAATGACGAAAGGCACTTTTGTGGAATGTGAAAAAATAAATTTGAATCGAGCCTACTTGGTCCCGCCAATCCGCCTTACGTTCACCCGTCCCTGCTATAACATAGCTTTCTTTTTCTTTGGAATACAGAGTTGCCAAAGTAGACGTTCTAATTGCACTCATGGGAGCACTCGGCATGCATTGCGGTTGAATAAACAATACACAAACATTGAGCTTAAGCAAAACAACAAACAGATTTGTTATTGCACGTTGAAGAACCTTCTGATGCTGTGTGACCTTGAACTGTTGCACGCCAAATACTCTTTTCAAGGTGCTATTTGCACAGGTACGAACTCCTATAGATCTAAGTGAAAATTGGTAAGAAGGGGCCTTGCAATTTCAAGAGAACAGGTCAATTCGACCTACTATATATTCCTTATCATTATTATTATTATCTGTTAAGAAAAATATTGATCTGTACGATGCGAACCACGTATTTCATCTTTTGTAAACGAAATCAGGAATGGCGCACGCCGCGAAAGCGTGGGTCACGGGTTCGATCCCCGGTGGTGACATGCTTTTCTATTTCTCTAGTGTTCTTTTCCCAACTAATTCTATAATCAAAAGCCAAACTCTGAAGCTCTCAAATCCAACTCCGACTCAATTCTACTCTCAATTCAATCCTGAAAGTTATTATTAGGGAGTGGCTCTGGGCTAGTCACCTGACTAGACCCAGTCTATTTCCAAACAGAGGGGTTAAAACTACTGATCTCTAAAAAAAGTCTTTTCTAGAGATCAGTGTTTAAAACCCTCTCCGGGAAGTCATTTAGCCCGCATTGAGTAAAGTCGCGCCTCAGGCACGTTGGTTTCTATCTTCAAATGGTATAATCTTTAGTGAGTTAATGCTAACCAATTTCACCAAAATTTGTAAAAATTTCAAAGGCAAGACTTTGAAAATAAGCCAAAACATTAACATCTATAACATTTGTAAAGAGGTACGAGGCTTTTGCAGCTGAGAAAAAAATTATGAGCTCCCAGAGCTTCTAACAAGATCATGCTTGACCATGATCTCATGTGTTCATAATGGAACTATCATAGGAAAACTTTTAAAATTTGGTTGATACCGTATTTACTAACAAAAGCACCTAGGTTCTTAAGAGAGTCCCTTCTTAAATAAGGCCGTCTTTTGGAGCTAAAATATTTAATGAGTGTTCCTTATGCAAACATCCCAGTTATTCCTCTAATTAAAAAGATTCTTAGCAAGGAACTCATTGGGAACTTTAACAAAATCTGGGAGCCTGAAAACATGTTCACATAATCTTCTATGTGTAAACATTCTACAGAAATGCGTAGATGGTCGTAGGACAAAAAGTAAAAACAATGGGGGAAACTAGGTCTCGCTTATTATGGAATACTGGTGTTATCATTCGGAGTAACATTGTACAGTTTGTCAGTGTAAAGTTATGCATAATATGCCTCATCACATGAAATAATCCATCAAGGAAATGAAAATATAAAAAGATTGTTGTTAATTAGACCATAGTAACTCGAATCCCCTTCTAGTTACTATGATTAGACATATGGCCAGAAAACGCAACTCGTGGTGTTTGGGAAACCAAAATTCCTGCTGCCATGACCCTCTCAAAAAACTGTCAGTTTTCAAATTACCTTACAAACACTTCTCTAAAAGGCATTTTCGCAGGCTTAGGCAGGGTTGGGTCATATTCCTCGGTTAACGTGCGCAAGAACCGCTCGTGTTGCAATAACTAACAGTTAAAATTTATAAAAGTCTTTGTGTCATGAAAAGCTTTTGATCAAAATTGCTGTACTTATGCCACTTAATCAATTAATGTCGGGTGTCTTTGTGGGGATAACACTTTTCCAAAGAGGAGTATGATCGAAAAAGTGAAGTGAAATGTCTCTATAGCAGCACCATTGATTTCAAGCAAGTCTACTATAGAAGTGCAACACTGTAGAAAATATCACCAATGCCTCAATTCATTTTTAGCAGTACAAAAATAATATACGTATGTACACGTTTTAGTAAAAATCCTGGGAGTATGATCCTTTTCCCTTGGCAATACGGCCATTGCCTTCAAAACCTTTGTAGTGACGTCAACCAAAACAAATGACATCACAAATTTCTATGCCTCAATGCTAAAGGCCGGGGGAAACTAGAAAAACATCTGAGCAAACATCTTGTTGGGCAGGCTTCCGCACTACCCACGAACATTGATGTAGGCCGGGGAAACTGAGGACTTAAACATCTGCCAACAGATGTTTTGCCTGTCCACAATCTGTCATGGGTTGGGCATGCGCGACATGAAGGTGGATACTTAGTAGCGCCGGAAACATTGAACAGGTACTATTTAGTTCATCATCACAAGTGATGTTTTCAATGTTTTTGGGACAAGGTTTTTAATTATATAGAAATGTTAGGAAGTACTTCATGCCAGACGTTGTAGCAAGTGCACGCGATGTCATAATGAAGGAATATGTTGTTAATACTAACAGCAAAGTGATAGATCTGTTCTTGTATCTGTAGTGTGGGCTTGTGTCCTGTTGTCATTGATGAAGTGGATCCTCTGATGGCCATTCTCGTCGCCATATGTTGTGTAGCGCGTTATAACGCAGAAAGTAGATAAAACGTACGGTTACTTATCCATTATGCAATCATGGGAACCTTACAGTAAGTGTCGAGGATTCTGATTAGACAAAGAAAGTGCATCGCTTTATATACAGGAGCAAGTTACATGATGAATCATAATCAGTTTCCAAGCTATATCCTTACAGTAGCCGTAAGATCAATGGACCATATCGACCATCCATCGTTTCCACCTTCCAACAACGACCTCACACAGAACCAGGGCACTAGAGGTAATATATTACGTACTGAGTAACTATGTGAAGCGCAGGGGATCAATACTCATCGGAGGTAACATAACTCTTGCCATGAGCGTGCTAAGTTAGTGTGATGCTTGTAATGCCCATACCATAGTCCGAAGGAAGACTTAATACCATGAGTAAGTTGGAATTTGTGCCTCCGAAAGTTGTAGATGTCAGTATTATGTCGTTTTATGTTTCCGTTTCTATGCACACGAAGAAGTATGACTTCCCCTCTGTCGTGCTTTTAGTATAGAACCAGCCCCAGGTATCCGCCTTTTTGAGATTTAAAAAATGAAAATTGTGGTCTTTAGCGCTCTTTGATATAGTAGATCTTCCCTGTATTGCCGTTTACTCTATTTGAACAACCCCGTGTAATGGTATGCTTAATGATGATAGTGAATACTTGTTTCAGAGATAATGCTATTTTCCGTATAATATTGTGCTAAGTTATAAGCCACATGGAGCTTAAATGGATATTGGCCGTGTTGTCTCTCGGGCGCCTTTTGTGCGCCTTTCGTGCGATCTGTTGTAACTAAGTGCTTGCGTATTGTGGAAATCTTTGAGGACCCGTCCTCACATGCTAGCCGCAAATTTCCCCACCTCTCCGGCCCCAACCTCTTGAATGTAAGCTTAGACATTTGGGCTACAATCGGTGTTCTTTATCTCTTGCTGGAGAATAGCGAAGCTACTAGTGAGCTTGACCAAACTTATTTGCTCAGTTTTGTCGCTTTTCAAATGCTATATCTGATTGCTAATGGTACAATAAAATCACATAGAATTTCAATGTAGAAACCTTTAAGAGGAACAGGTTTAGGAAAACTAGCAGGTAAAACACATTTTTAATACTTGTGCCAAAATAAAGATGGTTAGGACCGGTTAAAGAGAAGGTTAGAAGAGTACATTTTTACCCGAACCCACTCAAATTAGCGGATATTGGAGGCGCCAGGCGTTATCTGGCGGTTCGGCATATTGTCCGTTTTATTATGACCCTCTCGAATATCCCCTTTCCAGTTGCTTATATGGACACTGTTTATCTACATGTATTCCAAGGGTACTACAAATTTTCAGTACTTTCTGTCGAGGTAAAATGTCTATCCTTTTTTTGACAGGTTCATTCAAGATTGCTGCAAAAATGTGACAGTTTTGCAACTCTCTTGCTGTGATATTGTTACTGAAAGTGAATCTATTTCCTACTTCCTCTTGAATTTACAAAGCAAAGTCTAATGTAGCTCGTTTTATTTACCTTAAGGGTATTGCATCTTTGCTCTCTTTAACTTCAATCCCAAATGGCCACTGACTAGTTCCCTCTACATATGCAACGACGTTACGTGAGTAGATATCTTTACTCTATAGCTTTACGAGCTGCAGGTTTTTCGTATGAAAAACTGTCCTTTCTTCACAAGGAATTCAGGATAAATTTGTTTCTTGCATGCGGAATCTCCAGCATCTTTGCGTCGCAATCGTTGGATCGATCTTTAAAACACTCTTAATATATCTACTTTTTTACCAGCGACGAATAAATTTCACTACCTCATTTTACGCATATTAAGAGTAGAGTGGATTGAAATTTCTGTACAGGTTCTATTCCGGAGGATTCTATTCCTATCTTTCCGAACTCGCTTAAGGGGACAGAAATTAGATGTTGGAAACCTGGATTATCTTTTAATCCTTAGGAACCTAAACCACGATTTTCATGTTTCACATACTGCTAGATGTATTAAGCAAGTCCCAACAAATCATTCCTCATTATCTCGTGAAAATAACTACATCTTCAGCTCACAACATTAAACACTTTTGCTTTTAGTACCTTCCTTTCTCACTTCTGTCCTTAAATTCGCCAAGATGGCCTATTTCTGCTTAAAATGTGTGTCTGACTGTTAACATATATTCTTCTAGCTGATATTTCAGCAAATACAACTTAAGTGTTGATAATTCTGTCTGATCCAAAATCATTCTTCGAATTTACTTAGTTATTAAGTTCCATATCCTTCGACACCTGCAATCATGTCCTTCCTGTGTTTCTCTCTCTCCAGCAGCTTCACGTCCCATCGTTTTAGACCTTGTACTACCAATACAGGCATCCACCTTCCTCCCTCTTTGGCTCCTTATTCACCCTTTTTTATCTCTAATGTAAACTTTTCCCAATGCTTTTTTCCTAAAATGTGACTGAGGAATTTCATTTATTTAACTTTTATCTCCCTCAGCAATTTTCTTTAAGCTTCTGAGTCAAAGGATACCTCAGTTTCTTCTTCTCATTACCCTGCTTATCAAGAAAAAAGGTTTTTCATGTGCCCCATGGGAAAAATAATAATAATAATAATATGTACTAAAGCTTTACAATATCAAGATCATCCAAACAAGCTTTTAGAATAAGTTAAAGACAATAGTTTTCATATTTGCTTTAGATCTAAATTAGGTCGAAACTAATTTTTATTGTCGTTTCTTCTCTTTTCTCAGACGTCGACGAATGCACAAGAAGAATCGACAATTGCCATAAGTATGGACAATGCAGCAATACCATTGGGTCATTTCTCTGCGCTTGCAAAACAGGTTTCTCTGGTAACGGTGTGGTTTGTACAGGTAGGAATCTGGTACATAGGTCAAAGTGATAAGATTAAGAAAACCATTTTATCATATGAGAAAGGCTTACCTATATAGCACTAAATGTACTCCAATATTCAATATATTTGGAACGTCCGGGAATTCTAAATCGGTCTTTCTTTTTGCACCTCATAATAGTACCAAACAAAAGCACTAAATTTACTAAAATTAAACTAAACATCAGAAATTCTTGTTTGTTTTGAAACTGAATAAAGTATGAAACAAATTATCTGTCATAAAAGAGAGCACAAGGAGGCTTTTAAAAGCATGGGCATCTATCGATTGGAGACGGAGAGTCACATTCCCTTCACATTTAGATGAGGGAGGACCTAATACTTTTTGTCCTCTCACACTAGGATGCAAATAAAAGTATCCTTGCTGTTAAAATAATCACCAATTTTTACTATTTGATCCAAAGCTAGTAATGTAGCGACTGACGTATAACTTATTGTTGTTAGATAATGTTATAAAGTCCGACTCGGTCTCTTTCTGGTTGTACGTCAATTAATTAGATCTCTTTTAAAAAACGTGTATTACGATCTTGAAGCTTTGCTCTCTCAGCAATCCAAGGTTAGGATCAGGATTATCGAAAGTCATGATTTTGTCACATGGCTTACTACGCTCTAGAGCTGCTTTGAATAAAAGTATCTTAAAAAGATAATTTAGCTGACTTATAAATTTCAAAGGAATCTTCAAGCTAGTTAATACTTTACAACTTTTAACTTTAAATCTATATGAAGGAGAAGAATGAGAGAATTGCCAGTATCTAAGTATCAAAGTGACGACATCACAAAAGGGTCTTTGAGAGGAAATAAGCTTGTAACCGCATGGAAGTGCTAAGCCAGTCACCAAATGGCCGTAAGCACGAAATCGCATTCAAAATGCATTGCAAATACGACTGGCCTCTTTTTGGGGGGCAATAGACCTTAAACAAACAATGCCAACTTCTCAGTGCATAAAAGTATAAACTGAGTGCAAATAACAATGTTTCGATAGGCATGATTAACGTGCTAAAAGGGCGTAGCGTAACGATTGTTTATGATATCATTCAAAACTTAATACATAATATCTATTTTAAACGTTTGATTACCATTTAATGGTGAATTCACATGAAGTACTCTATTAGCCTCTAATAGGACAGTTTCCTCCTTGACACTCCCCGAATAGGATAAGAGTTAGGACAGAATGTAATTAGGGACTTTTATTCCCTGAAAAAATGTCCGTTAGGAAATTGTTAGATCGCTGGCTTGTCCCAGAACCCTTTTAGTCCCGTACTGATAAATTGTCAAGGAATGTATATTTTGTTGGTTTCCCCACAAGATCTAAGATTGCCGTAACAAACTGTTTTCATATATGTACTATGTATATATATACATGTATATGTATATGTATATATATGTATATGTACATTGTATTAGTTCTTACCCCTAACATGTCGGTTTTCTCAGAGATTGGATCATATGAGTACTGTAGGATATAAGACGTTGCCTTATCACTATTCAAAAGTATTTTGCCAATTGATTCTAAGATATTATCATCATTGTATCATAAAGTGATTGTATTGTAACGTATGACTTAACAAGATTTTATTTTCTTATTATATAAGTTTTTAATATGGAATAACTTTCACGACTCCACTGAAATGTCTTTGTGTCAGGATATGTTGCAAAAAAAGAACGCGACGAAGAAAACATACAAGTTACACTACTCGATCAAGTACAAGATAATCTATATATTATCAAATTGTTTGACAAGAACTCATTTACAACTACAATATACAGTGTTATATTTTCCATATACATAATTTGCGTTATCAAATTAGTTGCACAATGTCACAGTGCCCCGTAATTTTTCCAAACCCATCTTGATACATCTGTGTGTAGAGTGTGTGGGCTTAAACAACGTCAGGACATTTTTGCCCACTCAATGTAAACAAAACAACCCTCTCGTATTCTTCCTTTCCTCCTTTCTCGATACCTGATGCACTACCAGTCGGTGGCTTAAAAGTACTTGAGCGGTTTTCCTGCGTTCTTGATATATCGTACAGCGGGAGTAACTAAATTCCTTCCAATTAAAGCGTTTAAAGGGATATTTTGTCATCTTGTTTTTCTGTTAGCCCATGATCATTTGTTATGATCCGCCTGGCAGAAAAACTTCGGCAATTACAACAGCCTGACACAAAATTTTGACACACGATAATAATAATAATAATAATAATAATGACAGTTATTCTTATTCAGTAAGCGTGAGATTACTGACTTATTTTATCTTCCTCTATTGCAAAATGTAGCAGTATGTGCTGAGAAGCGATGACATATCTATAACATTTCCTATGATATTATAAATATATTGTTTATCTTGTATCAAACTATTATTCCACATTTTGCTATTAACCTTTTTTTTCTCAAAACGATTGCATTTGCCTTTGATTAATTTCAAGTAGTAGCTTACTTGTTTCATATTCTTGTACTCTACAAATGATCTCTCTTTGGATGTGTTCATTTGTATATTTATACGTATCAAAACAGGTAAATTTCTTTTCTAATGAAAATATATAATGTAGACTACATATTCTTAATTTCTTTTTCTCATTTTTATAAATTTTACAAACATTAAGGTGTAAGCCCTTGAAACAAATTACACTATCCTCTATATATTACAGACAGCATGATTATAGCTATATTATATATGTAAGTGTGGCCATTTGTCCTTATATATCATTATATATTAATTGTCTATACTGTAAAGAAAACTGTTACGTGCTGCAAAGGATGCGATAGTACTTTATGCATCGAATTGGAATGTTACCATTCAAATGGCAAAGTAATATATCGCCAATTTGATTTGATTTTGAAACGAATTTCACCCGATGATCGCAAAAGAATCATGAAACTCACGAGTAATGAAACTTTTTTCAAGCTCTTTATCTACAATGCTCTGTGTAAACATTCAGCACTTATGAGGCTTGGATTACATACATCTTGTATAAATATCTTTATACATGTATATATACATTGTAAAACATTCATTGACACTGATGAACCCGCTGCGTAATTTTACTATATCCAGCTTCACGCTCGTTAATATCTTGACGTTTTCACCTGGAATGTATTAAAAGCTATTTATACTAAAGCCCTCCAAGCAAGTCCATGTAAAGTTGACGGTAACGACAATAAATATTTCACTTCTTAGCTTTGAAAACGCGTTTCAGTGTTTGAAGAAAGGCATATGTTAACAAGTAAATATGTTTATATGATGTTCTTGTCATTCAGGCAAAAAGAGACGAGGAAAGGTTGTCGAAATAATGCAGTTTATGTTTTAACAGAACAGAACAATAGTGGCATGGAACATTGTTCATCCTCGTCCAAGCTGTGAAAGTTATCTGGTGGTATTGTTGGAGGATTTACTAGTCGACCGACTGAGTTGACTCTTGAGGCTGAAAGTCATACTACCTGTGCTGATGTTTGGTACGACAACCAATGATAAAGGAGACACAAAGTAATTTCTTTTACAGTAGACAAACAATGCATCATAAGACAACGGAACTCCTGGTCTCTGTCTGTGTCTCTATCACTGTCTCTTGACATACGACAGTATTAAAGATAGTTATGCTAGACTTTCATGTGTCAAGCAAACAATTCGATGATCCAAACTACTGTTGATTGTCTAACAAAATCATTATTACAATAAATATCGCCTACAACAGTCTTACAGAAGTCCTACTAAAAAAGACCCGTAATAAATTTAAGTGACACCGTACTACCTCTACCACACTTATTCTACCACAAGAAGTTTGGTTACTACTACTACTACTATTACTACTACTACTATTACTACTACTACTACTACTACTACTACTACTACTACTATTACTAAACTTCAAATTACCCAACTGACAGGTTGTTGTGAGCAAAATACAATTGTATCAGATTTGAGACATCAAGCGCACTAGCCACCGGTTATGAGCCCACCATTAGAACTGTGATTCTTTACGAGTTTAGTTGTTAGAAGGTGGAGACGACAAAGGTTACATGTGGTAAATCGGTCATTCAGTTACAAGAATGGATAAGTCTCTATTCTATATATCCTCCCATCTTTACATCAAGCGCACTTGCTATAGGTTATGGGCCAACGACATGAAGTGTGATTCTTTACCAGTTTAGTTGTTAGAAGTTGGAAGTTGTTACAGTTATATCATCATCTGCTGTCTCGTCTAGACAGTGGACTGTTTCAAAGAAGAAAGAAAAGAGAAATCAAATTGATAAACAGTCTGTAAACAGGGAAGAGATTGTAAAAGAGTAACGAGTCTGTTGATCAGCCATTAATAGTCCGAACTCTTTCATAATCTTATAAAGTGGAAGCGCGAATATGCAAACTTCAAATTACCCCACCCATAGGCTGTGGTGAGCTAAACACAACTGAATCAGATTTGAGACATCAAGTGCGTTTGCCACACAGGTTATGGGCCCACCATTAGAAGCGTGCTTCTTTACGATGTTAATTGTTAAAGGTGGAGACGAGGAATGTTACGTGTGCTATATCGATCTTTCAGTTACAAGAATTGATATGTCTCTACTCTATATATCCTCTCAACCTGACATCAAGCGCAATTGCTAAAGGTTATGGGCCCACGATTAAAAGCGTGATTCTTTACGAGCTTAGCTGTTAGAAGGTGGAGAGGGAGAAGGTTACATGTGTTAAATCGATCCTTCTGTTACAAGATTTAATAATCTATGTATCCGCCAATCGTGACATCAAACGCAAGTCTGTTGATCAGCCATTAATAGTCCGAACTCTTTCATAACCTTGTAAAGTGCAACCGCTAATATTGCAATTTCAAATTACCCAACTCACAGGTTGTGATGAGCAAAACACATTAAAAGCAGTTTTTGAGATATGACAAAGTTTCTACATTCCCACTAAAATTATGATGATCAATCAGATAAATTATGCCACCAGAAAACTACGAACTTCAGATTTTATTGTAAACATTAAATGGTATCACAGAGGAAAGGCGACACAGGTGTTATTAACATACAAACTGTGAAAGAGAAGAAGAATCTCAGGGAATAATTGGTAGATTGATCAGCCTTGAAGACTCAGAACTCTTCTTCTACGCAGTAAAGTGCATCCGTGATTATTCAAACTGCAAATAACTAGACTCATAGCTGTAGGTAAACAAAACCCAATAAAACTAGTCTTTGAGATATGACGAAGTCTTTTGCCTTCCCATTTGTATTGTGTCAATCAATTTGGTCAACCTGAAAACTAATTGGTCAGACAGATCACTCAGAAAGTCTTTCATAGTTCCGTAAAGTACATTTTTAACTATCCGAACTTCGATTAATCGAACTCACGATTGGTCGCAAGCAGAATAAAATGAAATCGATCTTTGAACAATCTGTCCTAAACATAAAGCTTTTCCAGAGAAGAAAGAAAGAAGGGGTCTAGTTGATAAATAGCCTATGAAAGAGGAGAGAAAGCGAAAAGACAGCGACTTGGTTGATCATCAGTTTGAAACGCTAAAAATAGCTCGACGACCTTGTAAAGTACGTTATTGATTATCTCTAAAGAGACGACTCATGTTGTAGGCTGAAAAGCTTTTTTTCGTATGACACTCATCAGAACCTTACGCCATAAATGTTTTTATATCTTAATAGTGAAAGCATAATAGAGAAATAGAAGATGTGTCACCACCGGAGTTCGAACCGGTGCCTCACTCTATCGCGGCGTGTGTTCTACCAAATGAGCTACATATTTTTTTTGTAAGCAACTCGATTTTCAGGGTCAGGGCCAAGGTTGCTAAGAGTATGATACACTTTCAGGGCTAAAGTTGCTTAACAGGTTGCTAAGGTTATTTTTTCTCTGCGATACGAAAAATTTCACGTACGTCCACACATTGCGAAAACTAAAGTAATAAGTTACCCTAAGGTATTTATTTCAAATCAGAAAAGAATTCTTCCGTCTTTATTTTAAGGAAATTTGTAACTTTGTTCTACGAAAAATGTTGCTATTTAATGCCAGGGCTGAGGGTTGCTAAACAAGTTGCTTAATTTTTGGGTTAATTTGAGGGCTGAAGCCTTAGCAACTGGGTTGCTTATAAAATATTGTAGGTGACCTCCGACGTTAACATAGTCCATTTCTTTTAGTCGCCACGCTAGCTCTATTTCTCTAGTTTCCCTTTAATATTGACATTTCAAATCCTCTCTTCTCGACGATACTTCGTATTTCTTGCTAAATAGATTATTACTAATTATGTCAATAATTTTTATTTTTCTACAGGTATAACTTACCTCCCTTTGACTTTTCCGTGCCTGGAGTAACAAGTATCTCTGCGGATACACACAAGGTAAAGCTACGTTGATAAACGGAATCATTTTACAATCCCTGGACGTATACTCAAACATTTTCGGCAGACACTGGCCATTGCAATCCCTTGACGTGAAAAACGAAAACTCTTTTTCCTTGGAAGGATATATTGTTCGCAAGAAACTTCCTTCCTTCACCTCATACGATTTTCTGTGATCTGTGTCTAGCAAGAATGTTAAGTGGAACGCATCCATTACTTAACCCAAAGTATAATTGCTTCACATAATGAGAATGTCGGTTGATGTGAATAGTATTTTAGTTTTCTTTGATTGCTCGGTGTCAATTTCTACCTTGACTATTTACGTTTACAAATCTAGACGTGTGCCATTATCAGAGCTTCCAGCGACTTCGATTCCCATGCTGGAAACCTAGAATTTCTCGGGAATTTTGTAGGCCACAAAAAAAACTACACTGTTCAGGAACTCACGTATCTGTTGTCCAAGTCGTGCGAAGGAAATCTTGTCACTGTACCAATGGACCTCAATTACAAAACCCCTATCTTGAGTAAATAGCCGGGAAAACCTGGAAATCTCAAGGAATTCTAATCTCTTTCTTGCTGGGAATCCGGGATTTTCAACCTCGTAAAGTGTTTAAGCACCCTAGATCAAGCAAATATCCCTAGTACCCCAGACGTCGTATGAAATCGGTATTGTTTCACTTCATTGATATTAAACAAATCAATAAAGAGTCCTAACTTGCTTACTAGGTGTAAAACAAAAAAATGTGTAAGGTGCGAGTAAGCGGAGACAGTATGTCTTTATCGTTTTGTTTGATTTTAGCATTTTGAGGTAAAAAAGACAATGGAACATGCTATTTGCTGGTGGTTCCTCTAGCCGTAATTCGGCCCCTTTAGTTGACCTTTTGTCAATTTTACTCGATTTAAAATCTCAAATACCCCCTAAGGGGGTCCCCGTCGAGAAAAAAGGTATTAGAGCTCCCTTTTTTCCGTTTCAGTATGGCTACGCGCCAAAGGGATCATCTGTTATTCTCTACAACCACAAAGACCTCAGGAAGCATCAGGTAAGCGACGTTTTGAGATTAATAGAAGTGGGGTTGGAATAAACGGGGGGCTGGAATAAACGAGGGGTTGGAAAATGAACAAAATGTAATAGACGGGACAAAAAGTCTAAAAAATGAAGTCAGGAATCAATGTTTAGAATCAACTGCAACATTCTAAACGTAGGCTAATACAACACAAACCATAGTCAGTTGTTCGAAGTCATGGCAGTCTCCTACGAGCCTTCCATGATTTTAAAAATGGTCCCCTCATCCTCCTGCTCAATGACAGTGTTATTGCTAACATCTGAAATGTGCGTCTGCACACTTCTTTGAGCCTGGTAAAAGACCACTTACATCTATTGTATCTAATGTGTGATGTTCATATTTTAATAAAGACGTTTTCTACTTGCCCGCTAAAGTACCTCCTCAAAAATTATCATGGGCGGGAGATTGCGTAAAAATTAATACGCAGGGGGTGGGGGTGGGGTGGGGGTGGAATAAGAATATCCTGGGTGGAAAATACTTGAAAACTAACTAGCGGGGGGACGTCTATTAGGCACTGAAGAGTACGAAAAATTTATCACAACAAATTTCATCGCAAGTAAGGCAATAGAAGCATTCCTAACGTAATTCTACCTTCAACTGCTTCTTGACTTCACTTCTAACCTTCTCTTGTATAGCATTTATTTCCTCGTCTGTAAATGTTCTGTCCATGGCTCGATATGTAATACGGTAGCACTGACTTGCACGTCCAGTTTTTGGATGCACAAACTCGTCAATAAGTTTAACCTGTAAATAAAACACAGGAACAGCTCGAAAAGTGGCAACTAGCGCCAGAATCGTACTAAGATATAACCAAGTGGTGACAAACTACACGGGATGAAAGACAGCACGTTGTTTCCTTCCTAATGGCTTACTCTAAGGTAGCACGGCGGGTTAGCTCAGTCGGTAATGAGCTAGTTCAGTTGAGCGAATTAGCGCCGGACAGAAGAAAGTGGCCACAATAAACTGCGATCAAAGGATAAGTTTGGCTGCCTCCAAGTCACACTCTCCTCTTGGAGAAGTTTCGGATCCGAAGAGTTACTAGTACACTATGCCAATCTTTCTAGTTATCCCCTTTTGATATCTTTCTGACTGCGATAACGATTGTAATGGTGTTGTTTTTCGACATGTGATAGTGATTGGATAGGAAAATAATCTAAATGAGATACAAACATAAACGGAACTTTACAATCTACATAGGCCAGTAAACCACAAGCTACAACGACCTTGGTTACGTGGAGGCAACGACATGCTCAGCACAGCATTTTCTACTAGATGCTGATAATATTTTTACAGGTTTAGACTTGTGAAAGTTTAGACTTGTGAAAGTTTAGACTTGTGAAAGTTTAGACTTGTGAAAGTTTAGACTTGTGAAAGTTTAGACTTGTGACGAAACTAACGACTAACCATAGACTTCTCGAGCACAATAGAATTGAGACCCTTTTGAAAATCACCCCAAATCACTCCTTTCACATCTATAACACAAAGAAAAGTATTGAAACTTAACGGCCATAATCAAAGAACAACAGCTGATGTAGCAAGATCTGCCTGTAAGCAATGGTGGTCGGAAAGAGAAACAAAGGGCGAGAACGGAAAAGATGGTGCGATAACGTCTACAACTGGACGAACCTCGACTTGGAGACGCTGAACGCTGCCGTGCAAGATCCAGAACGTTGGAGACGTATCTTATATATTGGAGCGTAGTCTGCCGCAGGCGGAGAAAGCGAACAATGATGAGACTTGTAAAAGAATTCCCTTGACAAAGCGAAATATTGATGATGGATACAATCCTTAAAGATCTGAACCTCAAGAGCTTCAGGCAGCTTGAAAATGTAATGGAGCATTGTGTAGCAAGGTGTCACCTGTCTTGTTCACCTCAAGGAGAATGAATCGAAAGAAACAAGAAAAAGTGGTGAAAATCATCATAAGTAGATTTGAGCTTTGGTCATAATGTTCGTAAAATTATTGAATCAATTTCATCAGTACCAGTCTGTCATTAGTAATGTGCTTGGCTTCTGTTCGTACTGATAGCAGATTTTCATCACTTACTAGCTGATCCTTAAGCAATGCATCAAGGATTTAATGGGCAGATCTGCACGTTCTGTCCTGATCAACTCTAGCGTGACATATAGCTAGGAATTTAAAAATATCATGAGCCCCATGAAAGTTTGCACCATTATCACTACAAATATCTTTAGGGCGGCCTCTTCTCCCAGCAAACCTAGTGGATGTACTTAAGAATGAGACCATTATCTCAATCGTACAATGCTAAGTATGACTACTGGTATAAGTCATAATGCCCTCTGCATTACACATATTACTAATTTCACAAGGTAAGACAAAGAAAGAAGTTATTCATTCATCAACCTATTCATAGTACAGTAGACGCAGCCATTGCAGTGGACACAGGAAGTCTCACAATACAGACGATGTTTCTATAATTTCAAAGAAATAAATTGAGGAGAATAACTGGAAACATACAGTGTTAATCTGACGCGTGGGGGTCGATAAATTGGAGTTCCAATAATTGCTGGGTACAAACACCAATTATAAATATTAAAATTTGGTGGAGGGAATAACATTTCAAGTACATGTAAGTCACGTTTGGAGTAAAAGGTTGCTTCTTCTTCATGGTTTGAAGAGACATTACTCATTTTATTAACTAAATCTTTTTGGTCACCTCTTTTCTAGTTCACCAACATGCTTAAAGACGACAATTCCTAAATGCTAAATTAAAGATGTGAAATATGCTTTCTTGTTTACAATATTAGAAGAATGTTTTCTATGTTGCGATTGAACAATATTAAATAATATTTTTAAGCTTAGAAAGTGAAGTAAAATCCTTGATTAAGGGGAAAATTGTCATTAAATAATTAAAAAATAAAAGAGGAAGCCTGTATGGCTTAAGATAGGGAGGACCTCATTGCGGGTAGGCATAGGGTCATGGTGGCATATGGGCGACAGCAAATTCAAGTATTTAATTTCAGACTGTCGCAGACACATAAGGAGATTTTCCGAGAATTCTCTCTAGCATGTACAAATATATTTCGAGGAAGACATTGCTTCCATACACTCTTGGGGCCTTTTCCATTGCCCGAAAATGACACTATTTATATCCAACAATAACTGCAAATATTCCATGAATGGTATCTGAATATGCTGGAGGTTATACGTTTAAGAGGGTAAGAGGGGTTATCTATATGAGTATTTGAACTATAAGGAAGGTACAGTCTCAATTATCAACCTTTTGAACCTTTTCCAGGGTTCATCTTTGTTTGTTTCCCTAACACCACTTGTATGCTCATTTTCAATCGCTCCTGCCCCCTCGCCCTCCATTACATCTATCCATAGGATGCCTAGAGCATTTGGGTTTTTTTTGAAAGAATGGGTTATAATGTGATCTCTTGTTTGGCTATTTTTACAGGTTTCCTTCTTGAGATACAAAAAAGCACCCCGGAAGGCAGTAGAATGTCGGATGCTCCTTCCCTTCTTTCAGTGTCAGATTCCATTAATATGGTATTAGTGAAACATGATCAAAGGAATTGGAGACCAGCCTCTGTATCATGTGACTTGACAAAGGAAGGAATGTCCTCCGACCCGTCATCTATCCAAAGCCCATTGAAAATTAAGTATTATCATCACGGGTTTGATCCCCGATGGTGACATATTTTCTATTTCTCTAGTGTCTTTTCAAAACTGACTTTTCAAATATTCTCTTCTCGATAAACTTAAACTAGTTAGTTTAAGGTAAGAACGGAGGTCGGAGGTCATCGACCATCGGAGGTCACCTAGCTCAACCCTGGTCGCACTGAGAGAAAGAATATCAGTGTCACTATAAACGATATCAGCTGGATAGATATTTAGTCGCTTTGGGAAGCTTACTGTAAATAATCCTTTCAACAAATACAGTAAAAAACGTTTGTATTTTTACAACGTATGTGAAGAAAAGTAGAAGGAGGTTCCCCCCAAAGGTCTACAAGAAAGAAACAAAGTTGTATTTCAGTTTCCCTCAAAGATCTCGAAAAAGTCATCAATTGCCAACCTGAAACGAAAATTAACATTTAATAGCTGCAAAATTTGATGATCCAAGATAAAGCTGAAACTTAAGGGTTATAAGCAAAGCGATGAATAATGACGGTCAAAAAGATTCAAAAACCCACGAAGCACAAACAAAAATTTCTTCTAAACGTTTTCGCCGTACATTAATCACAGCAATCGTATGGAGTGACGTGAGAAAGCTTTTACGAAGTATTTATAGGAAACGAGAAACCAAAGCACCTCGTAGTCCAAACAATTGATGTGATCAGGTTATGGCGAAAACGTTTAGCAGAGTAAATCTGTTACTCAACGCGATATTCAAATTTTGTACCAATAACCTACTTTTCAAAAAATGTCTATTAGTACTACGTAGAGTCTGCATTTAAGGTTGTTGGATCTAAAATGTCCAATACTGTTGAATATGAAATTATTACGTTTTAAGTCAAAAACTTAAGTCATTGGAGATTTTTTAATTTTTGCAATGTTTAAGTATACGATTGGGCAGTTCTCTGTGCTCTCTGTTCTCTGTGCTCTTTTGGGCAGTTCTCTGCGTTCTCTGTGCTCTTTTTAAGCGGCAGCTCATGGTAGTGGTCACAGTGATAGGCCGGGAAGAGGAGAGGAGGGGGTCGTTAGAGACTCTGATTTCAACTCTAAAAAAAAGATGAATTGCATGGATTTTCCAGTGCCACACCCTTTTGGCCATCCATATGCACATTGCTATTGCCATTTACATGCATAGTAGAACCAAACCAAACTGCCCAATAAGCCCATCTTTATCTATATTCTAGAATGACAAAGCAAAAACCTTTGTAGGGGGGAGGGGGCATAGCTTTGCTAGCTCTCCCTGGATCCGCAACCAATTGGTAGACGTTATTCATTGCTGCCTACAATTGTATCACCTACGATTAGGTGCTTAATTACAAAGCAACAAAGTAAAAACAATCTTGAAGACATTATCTTAATAAGAAAATCTTAGTGACTTGAGCTTTTTAAAAATTAAGGATGTTATAGCTATAAATCAAGTATACTTTCCATAACTCAGACCTCCAGCCAGGAGATGGAGATGGTTTTAGTGCATGAATGTTCCAGGGTTTAGAGTTATGACAAAATATTGTTAAAGCTTCAGTGGGAATGCAAATACAGTTAGCGGCACTGAAAGCCTGAGTAAATTGGGGTCGGAGTTATCACACATGTGAGCTAATCATTGAAAAGCAGCCTTAAATAAAATTCTCCATGACTCCATAATATTTGATAGCCGCGACCAGAAAGCGGGCAGGGCAAACCCAAACAAAAGGAGTCTATTCCGAATGGTGATCAGGAAGCCGAGAACTTTAACAAGATTTCAGAGGAAGAGCCCGTCCTTACGCTAGTGAAGTTGACTGATATAACTAAAGAAGAGGAAGATACTGAAAAAGAGAAAAGAGACGAATTTAAAAAGAAGGAGAAGGAAATTTTAAAAGAATTACTGAAATATTCGGCCATCAATGGAGAAAGCCCCCTGGGACGCGATCGTGCTCTGAACTGTTACTGGGCTCTTGCTGGCGTTGATAGATTATTAGTAGAGGGTAACAATGCTGATGTTAATGTATTGCTGGATGGAATCGAGCACGAAGACATTTCAGAGGAAGAATTAGACAACGACGAAGATGATGAAAATCGCCAGGAAGAAGCGGATAAAGAGGTGAGGTGTCATTAGTATTTAGGTTGATTCGTGTCATTTCTGCGATATTTTTCTGTCTCTTCTTTGTTTGATTCTTTCGAGATTACGTCTGAGTTCAATTCAAGTACCATGTCAATTAATCATTGATATCGCATAATTATGTTACCATAGTTACGTCATGTATATAGTGTTGAGGAGACTGACTTTGAATATACACAACCAGTCTTGTTTGTATTAAATTTAATTCATCATCTATAGGTAGTCGATATTAAAGTACGAAAATATTGAGCAGGTTTTTATAATGAAAGACCTTAAATCCCGTGGTTTAGTTATCGTCATCATGGCCGTTTTTAACCATTGGTCATTCTTGCTGGATGGATTGATTCTACACAACGTCCATCATACCTTAACAATGTCTCTGCAGCTTAAATCTGAAACTACCGGGCATTTCGCATTACACTTGGAATCTGTTATAGACATAATTAGGTAGTCTATGAAAATTCAACCATTTACACGTGGATAGTTTTCTTTTTTCCATGCAAAGAAGACCTTTTTATCACTGACAAACAGTATTATGTGTACAAGTACTTGAGGCGCTTTGCCAGACTGGATTCTGAGAAGCATTCTTGTCATTTGGGGGAAGGTTTACATTATAGGTCCAGAGAAGTAATAGGGTTTTATAAGCAGAAACCACCCTTTTACCTGCTTGCCTTGCCACACCAATACCACTATTGTGGGGACGGTATGATCGATACCTTGCAGAAATCCGAGGAAAACGCTAAAAATCACTTGTAAAATGAATTTCAAGCACAATATAGCCAACTTTAAGCAATTATTTCATAGCAACGACAAAGTACTTAAATCCCATAAAGATCAGACATATTATTTCCAGTTAACAATATTTGTGGCCGACCTATGCTATGGCTCGTAAGGCCTATCATTATAACGCCCGTGGAAACACGCATAGGAAGATGATGATAGTGATCATGGTTATGATGATAATGAGCATTCACAGAGCCTATATTTACTCAGATTCTGTAAAAAGAAGTAGCTCTTTGATGACCTCCACCCCTTATGGATATTGTGCCTGAATATTTCAAGGAATTACAAGGTCTCCTAGTTTCGCGTTTCTGTTGTATGACGAAGGAAATCCACCTAGTTATCTGCTAACCATTTCCAACGGCTTCGTTAGCAGCCAGTCCGATGTAGCATATCATTTTGGACCGTTTCCGCAGTCTATCGTACTCTAGCGTATTAATTACTTCTATCGCTATGACTATGTTGCCCTTAGAGCTTTGCCTTTCCATTCATTTGTGATAATTGATCTAAGATATTTGAAATTTTTAGCTGCCCCAGGCGAACATTTATTTCTTTGCAATTCGAACTAACGTGCAAAACTAGCACCATAACCTATTGCAGTGTTTCTCAATGGGGGTACTGGGACCCCCTAAGTGGGGAATTCGAAATGTTAAAGGGCGTACAATTGAGAGGCTACAGGGGGTCCAAATTATAGCAAGGGGGGTCTAACAATGTTTTTCTTACCCTGACAAAACAAAAAAAAGAATAAATAAATACTGTCACTGTTTACTTCCACCTTGCTCATATTTTCGTTATACAGTCAGTAAGTTTCGACTCTTCATTGACTCAGTTCACACCGATGAAGACAAAAATTGACCATTTCATATGGAATGATGGGATGCTAACAAATTCTGGTAGCTTAAAGGGCTGTCAGAGGGGGAGAATCCCTGATCAGTACATAAATATTACTCTCCTTATTGTCAACTGCCGAAGCTTGAGAATAACATGGTGACAGGAATCCTAATACAAAGAAATGCTTTCACTACAAATTACGTTCAGTACATCTAAATACTTTCATACTTAACTATCAGCAGAATATTTGACTGAAAAAGGCATTCATCTATTGGCTAGTCGGTTGTGTCAAACAGTGTTAATTGGTTTGCCAAGCTTATTGAAAGCAAATCCCCTTCCCTTGATTAGTCACGTGTTTCTTATGGGAAGCTGCTAATTCCAAAGCAACTTATTGTCGACCAAAATTCATTTACTTGGAAATGGTCACGCAACGCCCAGAAGCATTGGAAAGATTAAATCATCATAAGCTCACGCCTCCTCCACTGTTAAGCCCTGGTAGACGCTACTAGTGATGCCTGAATCGTAAACAGTAGCGTGGTTCCAACGTCATTCAATAAGGGAAACGACATACGGATTGAACCGATACGGTCCGGCAGATGAACGCCTCATGTGACGCAATACTGAAAAGACTGACGTAGAACACTAGAAAATGACACGACGTAAACGATTAATTGATAGTAACGCTTGTTCAAGTTTAAATATTATCGGGAGAGTTACCAAGTGGTACGTTACATATCAAATCCTGTACGGCATCAACTGCGGTATCTAAAATAACCATCCAAGTCTGTTATCAAGCGTTTTGATAGTTCAATAGCGTTACGACTATCGTCCTCTTACAGGCTGATTTTCGCTACAAACGTTCTCTTTATTATGTTTAACAGCAAGGGCAAATAAAGTGTTAGGGTGCGAAAGAATGCCATTTACCTATATTTCACAAATTCATCCACTACTCCATTGAAGGCATGGATTCCAATCACAACCGGAAAGTCAGCTCCACCCTCGCCTGATTCTATGGACTTCTTTAACAGCACCTCGAAAGTCGATGTCATATCATCATATTTGAGTCTTATCGTCTCATTGCGCTGGTGAGGGAAATTAAAACAAGAGAAGGTGTACCTTTAATGAAAAATCCTTTACATACCCATTTCCAAAACATAATAAGGCAGAGCGTCATATTCCTATTCCACCCAATTCCCTTGCTTACCCCTTTGATGACGTTATTGACGGAGATACTATAAGAACCTAAACAAATTACAATTCTAACAAACCGTGACGTACTGATTATTTCATGCCATCATTTCGTTACCTTTATTTCGTTTACTTTCGCAGAATTGATGTTAGTGCAATTACTATGATAGTGATGAAGATGTTGAAGATGATGCTAGCTGTAATTAGGATGATGATGATGGTGATGATGATGGTGATGATGATGATGATGATGATGATGATGATGATGATGATGATGATGATGGTGATGATGATGATGCGATTTCTTCAATTCACCGGGAATATGACCACTTTCGTAAATTTTGTTCAAAACGCAGTGCATGACGTCAATGCCAATATCATCTAACGCTTTGATCATTTCGATGGCTATATTATCGGGACCAACAGCTTTGCCATCTTTCATCCGTTTCACCATGGCTTGAGTATCTTTAAAAAATGCAATTCCTTTCAGAGGTTGATTGTTAACATACAGAAAGGCCTTACTGTTAGTATGTCAGATTTAGAAATAATAAATAATAGGAAAGCACTGGTGATCTATGCTGTAGATAAACGTTTCACTGTAATGTTCAGTGTTTTTAGTACTTTGGACATAACAGCTGTTAAGTCAGACAGAGATCCACTTTTTCAATTTATATCAGTGCGATGTCTCTCTAGCTTTTAAAATGGTTTTAAGTAGATTTTCTTCAAAGCCCTATTCGCTTCATGGGAGGGAATAAGAAATCGCAACCAACACAGTTATGTGAATACTGACCAGAGTTTCAGTATAAAATTCCTAACAGGATATTGATATACCAATTTGGCATGCGATGTACACTATTCTAGATTCTATAATTCAGACAAAGTTAACATTAGAAGTTTGAAGGGTATCCCGTATTTCCAATTCATAGTTAACCCCATCATATTTTCATAACTTCAATAGATCTGGCTTACAATGTGATTGCAATATTTACCCACGTCTGATAAGTAGAAAGAACCTGCACGTTCTATTTTTAATTGGACACTATTAAGATTAATGAATGCAACATCATATACTTGATGTCGTGCGATGTGAAGATGAAATACTGCGAGACCCCTTTGGCTAACTCTTCTACACTATACAAGTATCTTCATAAGTTACTAATTAGCCAACTCACACTTACACCTATGTTGCTTTTAATTTTCTAGGTAAATCTGTTTTGTTGATCGAAGAGTTGAGTCCCATGGTTAAAGAATTTCACAAACGAGTGACAAAAGACATCATCAATACTCATAACAAACATTTAAGTGAGGTGGCAGAACTACAACGCGTACGCAAAAACTACCTACGAATCTTGAGAAGAAGAACAGCAGTTTCACCAGCACATGATTTTATGGACATGTTTCACCCTCGTGTTACTAACGTCTTTAGGCTAGGGACCATAGAGCAAATGTTTAAAGATAAATCATAAAATTTATCGATATTGTACTTCAAGTAGAAACATAGCTTTTGTATTAAGCAAATATTACAGAGTGTAAGGGAAAATAATGAATTGTGACTGAGAAGATTATATCAACAATATTTTCTTTTTTGATTCCTCAACGTTCCGATATGGAACACTAACAGTCCTTTCCTTTTTGTTATCTATCACTTAAATCCATTTCAATGCCTGGCTGGTGATTAATAATTCGTTGCCCTACAAAAGGAAGCTGCGCTTGCCAAGGAGGGTGGCCGATTCTGATAGTAGAGGGAGCTGTTATTGTTTTGTTTACCAGCAGCGCAAATCAAGTAGCAGAAGTAAATAGCTCATGAATAGCATGGAAAGGGACAGACTATACTACACATGGGAGTATCAGGTTCATATAAAAAAACAAGTTAACAAGAATATACACCGAGTAAGGTATGCGCCAGGTGACCCCCATAATCTGGAGCCGGTGGTAGCTCTACTTACTTACTTTACTTTACTCGACCGCAATCGAGCATGCCTTCACAGTATTGCGCCACTGGTCTCTGTCTTCCATAAATCTGGGTAGATCTTTCACATCGGTGTTCGTGTCTTTGGCTATGCAGAAAAAGCTTCAGGATCATGTAAGTAAGTTTCAAATCATTTGAAAACAATTGTTCTTTAGCATAAAACTAATATTTAATATTTGTCTCTTTCAAGTTCCCTTTTGAGACAACACGGATGAAAAAAGCTTAAGGATCATGCAAGTAAGTTTCAAATCATTTGAAAACAATTGTTCTTAAGCATATGACTAATATTTAATATTTGTCTCTTTCAGGTTCCTTTTTGAGTCAACACGGATGAAAAAAGCTTCAGGATGTAAGTAAGTTTTAAATCATTTGAAAACAATTGTTCTTTAGCATAAAACTAATATTTAATATTTGTCTCTTTCAGATTCCCATTGACTAATTTTCTAGGAGGACACTAAAAGTGTCCCTTTTTTGCTCAATTTGAATATTTAGTCCCAAAAAGTTGTTAGCAACCCTGGTTGAGGTGGGTACTCATAAGTTAAAAACGCCTCATTTTTTTTATTTTTTTCAAATTAACTGTCCCCAAACTCCCCCCCCCCCAGATGATCGAATTGCAGAAACAACTACTTCTAATTTAATCTGGTCTGGTCCCTGATATGCTTGCCAAATTTCATTGTCCTAGCTTATCTGGAAGTGCCTAAACTAGTAAAACTGGGACAGACAGACTGACCAACAGAATGTGCAATTGCTGTCACTTGGTTAATACCAAGTGCCATAAAAACAGATATTCAAGTGAAAACAAAGAAGTAACATTAAACTTAAAATGAACAAGAATTATCCTATTTGTAAAGCAAATTTTAGCATTCTTGTTTTTAATATATTTGAGAAAAATTTAAAATGATGGATATATCATTAAAGACTGCTAACAAAAGTAAGTTGTTTACAAGTCATCTTTGTGTTTGTTTAATTGAGAGGCCCCATCTAAGACAGTGTTAAATCACAAAATTTAGACGAGTGTAAAATACATTTAAAAATATAGTGAGGGCAGGGGTGAATTTGTTGTACTTTTTCAAAGAAAACACAAAGGCATTTTCAATGAAAACAAAAAAAATCTAGAGGGGAAGTATGGGGTGGTTCCCTTATCACTCCTGTAATTGATGTCACTGGTCTCAGATTTCTGTTTTGCCACACTTAAGATTTCTCAAAATCATTATGGAGCCTTCTTGAACAAATGGACTTTCTCTACACCATTATGATTTAAAAAATAGATGTTAATGATATACATATAATATAGAAACTACCAAAGCCATACCCAGGGGGTTGACTACTATTTTTGACCAAATATGACCAAAATATAAGCTGTAATACACAAAAAGCTGCATTATATAGAGGAGGGGGCATAGTTAGGAACCTCAAATACTTTCCTGGGATGTACTTTTTTCTATAGACCCACCCCTGAAAATTTCAATTCCCTAACCCAACATCTTTCCAAGATAGCAAGAAGTCAATCAACTAGAATTTGACCAGATAGTGGCTTGATTACCTTAAATCACAGCTTGGAGTGAAATAAGGACTTTCAATCCTGTTGAATCACTCCTTGTGATGACAGTTGCATACGTGGTTGATTAGATTTTGGTGTATCCCAGTCACATCTCCATGGTTTGTCACTCCACTCAGCATCCAGAAAGCTTTTGAATACATCTACTGATTCAGCAGAAACAGTGTTCTCCTTGAGGCTGTTCTAGAGGTTCACAATCCAGTTCAAGAAGAAGCTGCATCTTGCTCTAGTCCTTGCATGAAGTTTGCAGATTTGTTTTGGGTGTCCTTGTGTTATGTGGGAGGGGTCAATCTCCAGGAGCTCATGTTCGGCTCATTATTAGTACAATTTTGCAATAAGTGGAATAGGAATTATTTGCAGCAAACCTTTCAAATTAATAAGTCAGGGATGACTAAGCTACAGTCTTTTAAACGTCTTTTAAAAAGTCTGGGTAATGATAATATTTAAACAAGTCAGTGAGTGCTAATTTAAAATATAAAGCCGATATAAATGAACTTCATGTAAGAGTGGCAAAAATTAAGGACATGATAGAAATATTTGATGTTGATATATGATGTAATGAAACAAATTAGAGGCTGTAGTTTAATGAAATGAAACAAAAAGTTTTCGAAGGAATTTCATTTGTTCCATTTTCTAAACAGAACGCATTTATTCTTTTTCTTGCAACTTATCTCCTGTTAGCGTTAAAGGAAGGTCTTTGTTGTATGCCGTAACACATTTTTTGTCATTTATATTTAATAACTTGCAACAAACTGTAAAAGAAGGGACTCATAAGGCTATTTGCTGCTTGACAGAACGTTTATTTAAGTACGGTCTCATGCATCCCCTACTTTCTAAAACCAAAACTATATGTGGACTGATTTTGATTAAGAACAACCATCGACACGTCAAATAACACAATTGACAAAAACAGGTTTTCCCGCAGAAATCTGTACAATTCACAAATAGACGGAGTTTAGCTTTGATGTGTTTT
This sequence comes from Alatinidae sp. Z8VKAUB7J3, assembly GCA_010016025.2. NCBI lineage: Eukaryota > Metazoa > Cnidaria > Cubozoa > Carybdeida > Alatinidae > Alatinidae sp. Z8VKAUB7J3. Next base: position 27,344,097 of record JAAAKM020073195.1, on the reverse strand, counting down.
AAATAAAAATTTGATAAAAGCAGCTGTTTTAATATAGGTTAAGATTTAGAAATGTGTTTATTTGACAAAACTGACCTAAGTTAATGAACATTTGTTTTAAAGTTTTTTTTGAATAGAACACTAGAGATATAGAAAAGTATGTCACCACCGGGGATCGAACCAGTGACCCACGCTTTCGTGGCGTGCGCTCTACCAACTGAGCTAGGTGACATCCGATGTTAACACACTTTTATTTCTCTAGTCGAAACATTAGCTCCCAATCATCCACCGGTGGACATCGACATCCAGCTCTACGCAATTGGAGACCAGCCTCTCTGCGCCATGTGACTTGACCAGGGAAGAACTGCCATCCGGCCCGTCATCAATCCAAAGCCCATTAAGTTAGAAAGTATCATACTTGACATACTTTTCTATTTCTCTAGTGTTCTATTCAAACCTAACATTTCAAATCCTCTCTTCTCGATGATACTTGCTATAAAGTTTATGAATCAAAATGACATATCGTGTAGATAAGAGGACCAAGGGTTGTTATCTTCGGTCTTAAATTTACGTCGAAATTTTAAGATATTAGTTTTATCATTGAGGTAGAATGTTTAGAAAAGGAACGAGTAAGAAGGGAAATTTATGAAAATTTACACCAGCAGCCCACGACGAATATTTATAGCAAAGTAAGGAAAATAATGTGGTCACGAACGATCTCTGTAAAGCAGTCGTTTATAATCTTTTTCTCCAAGAGATCCTAATGAACAACTAACAATGGCCTGACAACCACTTCTCAAAATGTTTAATGTAAATACATCAAGGGCAGGTGTATCTTTGCGCAAGCAAAAAAAGTCTTTAAAACAATGTAAAACGATCAAATAATAATACACTGGCACCTAAAAGTGCTTGCTATCCCCGATGGTAAAGCTCATTGCCCCCCACCCCCCATTGGGTGTATTAACATCTGCTGTAGAGAGTACAATTGAAACCTTTAGGATAACATAATGACGAATAAATGAGATTTTCTATTAGTTTGTAGCGCTACACTTCAATTTTCATATTTAAGATTTTTAACATTTATTAACAAAATGGCGGCAAGAAGAGCTCAAAAATATCTAAAGCTGTTTTTAGTGACACTTGCATGCTTGGAATGCGTACATTCCATGGTGCACAATGCGTTTAGAATAGCACCAGCAGCTGTTTTTAGTTACACTTGCTTGCTTGGAATGCGTAGATGGCATGGTGCACAATGCCTTTAGAATAGCACCAAAAGCTGTTTTTAGTAACACTTGCATGCTTGGAATGCGTACATTCCATGGTGCACATTCCGTTTACATTACCACCAAAAGCGGTTTTTAGTGACACTTGCATGCTTGGAATGCGTACATTCAATGGTGCGCAATGCGTTTAGAGTAGCACCAAAAGCTGTTTTTAGTGACACTTGCATGCTTGGAATGCATACATTCTATGGTGCACAATGCGTTTAGAATAGCACCAACAGCTGTTTTTAGTTACACTCGCCTTCTTGGAATGCGCACATGGCATGGTGCACAATGACTTTAGAATAGCACCAAAAGCTGTTTTTAGTGACACTTTCATGCTTGGAATGCGTACATTCCATGGTGCATATTCCGTTTACATTACCACCAAGAGCGGTTTTTAGTGACACCTGCATGCTCGGAATGCGTACATTCCATGGTACAAAATGCGTTTGGAAAAGCACCAAAAGCTGTTTTTAGTGACACTTGCATGATTGGAATGCGTACATTCCATGGTGCACAATGCGTTTAGAATAGCACCAAAAGATTTTTTTAGTGACACTTGCATGCTTGGAATGCGTACATTCCATGGTGAACAATGCGTTTAGAATAGCAGCAAAATCTATTTCTAGTGACACTTGCATGCTTGGAATGCGTGCATGGAATGCTGCACAATGCGTTTCGAATAGCACCAAAATCTGTTTTTAGTGACACTTGCATGATTGGAAAGCGTACATTCCATGGTGAAGAAGGCGTTTAGGATAACACGAAGAGCGGTTTTTAGTGACACTTGCATGCTTGGAATGCGTACATTCCATGGTGCACAATGCGTTTAGAACAGCACCAAAAGCTGTTTTTAGTAACACTTGCATGCTTGGAATGCGTACATTCCATGGTGCACATTCCGTTTACATTACCACCAAAAGCGGTTTTTTGTGACACTTGCATGCTTTGAATGCGTACATTCAATGGTGCACAATGCGTTTAGAATAGCAACAACAGCTGTTTTTAGTTACACTTGCTTGCTTGGAATGCGCACATGGCATGGTGCACAATGCCTTTAGGCTAGCACCAAAAGCCGTCTTTAGTGACACTTTCATGCTTGTTATGCGTACATTCCATGGTGTACAATCCGTTTAGATTACCACCAAAATCTGTGTTTAGTGACAGCTGCATGCTTGGAATGCGTACATTCCATGGCGCACAATCCGTTTAGAATAGCAATAAGATCTGTTTTTAGTGACACTTGCATGCTTGAAATGCGTACATTCCATGGTGCACAATGCGTTTAAAATAGCACCAAGAGGTGTTTTTAGTGACTCTTGCATGCTTGGAATGCGTGCATGGAATGGTGCACAATGCGTTTCGAATAGCACCAAAATCTGTCTTTAGTGACACTTGCATGATTGGAAAGCGTACATTCCATGGTGAAGAAGGCGTTTAGAATAACACGAAGAGCTGTTTTTAGTGACACTTGCATGCTTCGAATGCGTACATTCCATGGTGAACAATGCGTTTAGAATAGCACCAAATGCTGTTTTTAGTGACACTTGCATGCTTGGAATGCGTACATTCCATGGTGCACAATGCGTTTAGAACAGCACCAAAAGCTGTTTTTAGTGACAGGCACCTATCTAAGTGACTCCACGAGAAACTCAATTTAGGTGCCTACTTAGATAGGTGCGCACCTAAATTATCTAGGAAATCGCCTAAGCACTTAGGTGCTCACTTAAAGATAGGGGAAACCGAGAAACCGGGCCATGGTAGATCTCTGTCATCATCGCCTCATTGATAGTATCACTCAGATCACAATCAATGGTATTCAGTCCTCGTCAAACATCATCCATCCAGTAAATTTGATGCTTGCATAACCTGACATAAATCAATTTACCGCCATTCTTGATGACTATCGAGATCTCATCACACCCATTTACAAAGAAGGTACTGTTAAACATTCAGTTATGCATCACATCCACACTAAAGGTTCGCCAATTTCTTCTCGACGTTGCCGACTCTCACGCTTCAAATTGCAAAAACAACATGCAAAGAATTTGATCACATGCTACAACTGGGTATAATCCGACCGTCTGATAGCTGTTGGTCTTCACCACTTCATATGGTTCCTAAATCAAAACCTGGTGACTGGCGTCCATGTGGAGATTACCGTGCTCTTAATAATATCACTCTACCAGATCATTACCCTAAACCACATATACATGATTTTACCTCTTTCTCTGGCTATCACTACAATTTTCTTAAAAATCGATTTAGTCCAAGCCTACCATCATGTTCCTGTCAATTCAGACGATATTCCCAAGACAGCCATAACCACACCTTTTGGGTTATTTGAATTCTTAAGAATGCCTTTTGGTCTTCGCAACAGCACACAGACTTTTCAAAGACTTATCGATAAAGTTCTTCGTGGTTTACCATTTGCATATGCCTACTTTGACGATGTTTTAATCGCAAGTCGTTCTCCAGAAGAACACACATCGCATATAACCCTAACAACTCTTTGATTGACTTCGTCAGTATGGTTTGGTTACCAATCCTGCAAAATGCCAATTTGGACCCTCCTCCATGACATTTCTTGGTCACACTATCGATCCTCAAGGTATTTCTCCTCTTCCTGCAAAAGTTCAAGCTTTACAAGATTATCCTATTCCAACTTCTCTTAGCAAGAATTTCTTGGTCTCATCAACTTTTATCACCGATTCATCTCTAATTTGTCATTCATTTTACAATCTCTTACTGATTTACTAGCCAGTTGTGCTCCAAAGCCATTTTCTATGACAGAAGCTTCAATTTCAGCATTTCATGCTGCTAAAACCGCATTGGCAAGAATTTACTCTCCTTGCCCATCCTCAGTCAGACGCTCCACTCTCCTTGGTTACGGACGCATACGATAAAGCAGTCAGCGGACTTCTCCAGCAGTATCATAATTCGACTTGGCAACCACTCTGAGTCTTCTCACGTCGTTTAACTTCACCCGAATCCAAATACAGTACATTTGGCAGAGCACTTTTAGCTATCTATCTTGGAATTCGTCATATCCGACATCTTGAGGGAGGCTGCTTCTTTACTCTGACAGACCATAAACCCTTGACCTACACACTTCGCTCAAGTTCAGATCACTACTCTCCTAGAGAAATTCGACATTTGGATTTTATTTCACAGTTTACGTCTGACATTCGTCATCTTAAAGGCACACATAACAGCGCTGCAGATGCTCTCTCACGCAACACAATTAATTCCTTAACTCCTCCACATGCTGATATTGACTTTACTCTTATGGCACAACAACAACAATCAGATCCAGATCTCTCAAATCCTGACATCACACAAAGTTTACAACTTCAACCTATGCCTCTCCCAACTCAAGATGGTACTATCGCTGCCATTGCCGGTACCAATGCCGCCAATTTATATGGTTTGAAAATTATTGCTTCAAAAATTGAAGACAACCCCCACAATTTGACCCGCTTTTTGATTATCGGTAAAAAATCACCCAAACCAACCGGGGCGGACAAGACCTCGGTCCTCTTCAGTTTCAAAGATCAGCCCGGCATTCTTTCGAAAATGCTGGACCCATTCCGAAAACGAGATTTGAATTTGGCAAAAATCGAAAGTCGGCCGATGAAGAAACGCGCCTGGGAATACGTATTCTACCTGGACATCGAAGGGCACATCGAAGACACGAGAATTGCCGACGCGCTCAAAGACTTGGAGGCGTTTTGTCATTTGGTCAAGCATTTGGGCTCCTTCCCAAGAGCCAGATAAGGAATCAAGGTTCGCTACTGAGATTTAAAGCCCAATCGTAGTCGAGAAACGCCAATTGGGCATCCTTGGGCCATGCGGTCGTGCTATGCGTCCGCAATAAGCGGCGCACGCCCGCTTCACCGCCGAAATCGTCCATGTACCACTCGAAAATTTTGGATAAGGACGAGGTGCGAGCTTGAGCATCGTAGCGGTTGAAGCGAGGATGGATGCTAAAAGCCGCGGTGACCTCCGCTAACTGTAGATCGAGCCGTTCGCCCAAAAATGCATCTCCAGCCAAGGGCGGGCAAGAGGCCGAAGCACAATTCAGGGCAAAATGCATACGTGGATCGTAGTTGCGAATTACGCGAGTCTCAAAACCGTGGAACGAAACCCATTGCCCGGCAACGCGGTACTTTCTTTGTCTGAAAAAAAGATGAAGAGCACCCACGTCTTCAACGGATTGGATGGGCCAATATTCCAACACACCGTGGATAATGAGCGCATTGTAGGCATTGATGTAAAAAGCCAGACGGTCGGCATCGTTGCTGAATTGGGCGGGTGTCGCTTCAGCGATTTGGGTGACGAACGCATCCAGTTCCTTCTTGGCTTCACCAAGGGCAAGCGGGTAACGCACTTTGCCGGAAGAATCCCGTACCTTATCCAGAAACGATTGCCAAGGCCTTGGATCTGGCTTTAGAATGGGTGCCTGACGAGGAACTTCGATCCGCTCAGCGCCACGTGTGCCACTAAACGATGGCCAGTAAATCAGGCCGGCAATTGTAAGCACGACAATGAAGGTCAGAATCCACCACATGATTCTTCCTTTCAAAAACCCCACGCTATCACCTCAAACCCCAGGGGTTCAACATTCTTCCCCAAACCATTATTCCTCGAAGGTATCGGGAAAAGGCAGCAAATCATCCAAGGTCTTCTCACCCATTAGAGCAAGAATCAAGCGATCGACGCCAAGGGCAATACCGGCGCGGCGGCGCTGCGCCTCGACATGCAGCGCGCCATGCAGCATCACGCGGCGGTGTTCCGCACCGATGAGTTGCTCGCGGAGGGCGTCAAGAAGATCATGACCATCGCCTCGGGCATGGAGGATCTTTCGGTCACCGACCGCTCGCTGATCTGGAACTCGGATCTCATCGAGGCGATGGAACTGGACAACCTGATGGGCCAGGCGATCGTCACTCTCACCTCGGCCAATCTGCGCAAGGAAAGCCGCGGCGCCCACGCCCACGAGGATTATCCGGAACGCGACGACGAAAACTGGATGAAGCACACCTGCATGTGGCTGGATGACAAGAACCAATACGACGTCACCTACCGCGACGTGCACATGAACACCCTGTCCAACGCGATCGAATCGATCCCACCGGTGGCCCGCGTCTACTAAGGAATTTTTTGTTACTATGACTGTGGTTCGTTCTTTACAAGGTTGCAGCTCTGCTGAAAAATAAGATTAATAAAAATAAAATAAAAATAAATATAAATATAATAAATATAAATATATAATAAAATATAATAAAATATATATATATAAAAAAGTATTTTAAAAAAAAAGTATTTTGCTATAGTCTTGCTCAGAAAAGGTTCCGTATACCCATGTTTATGCTATTCCTCTAGCAACCCATTCTTTTTACCAACATAACCCCTGACCCTTTTCAAAACGAATCACTATTTGTAATAGAATATCCACATAATGCAATCAAGTCATATAGATGATAATGTGTAAAAAATGCAGCTAATCACATTTTATTTACCCTCCAATCGCTTTCGACTCTTAAAAAGGGCTCAAAGAGTCAATTTTCAATCAAATGAACCTTTTCCCATGTTTCCACGACCACTGTTTCTACATGGGCATGAAAAAAGCAAATAAAGAATGCATGGAAACCACGTCGATCAATACTATAGGGCACTTGATATTCGAAATTAAAGTTTTGAATTACAGTATTTTCGGATATATAGTGTCGTCAAAAACAATAAATGAATTTCAATTAGTTATTACAGTTCTGCAGCTATAGGATCCCCTGCGAAGCTCCTTTGGACTTATATAAAATGGAAAGAAAGTCAGGTCATTTGTCCAGATAAATATCGAACCCTAACCCAGAGTAACCATAAACTGAAAAATGTATTAAAAAAAAAACTGTCAAGTAAGGAAGAGTCACCATTCAAAGCTGATTTGGAAATAGTAGCTATGTTTTTGACTAGCGTTAATTGCAAAAGTTAATTACGAAAACAAATCTATCATAATTCGAAAAATAGCCTGAAAAACAGCTTAGGTACAAGAAAGGAGCTAGGTAGTCAGAGAAGACTCGTTCTAGTTTTAGTAGTATCAACGCTACCACCTAGTTTTCTATGCTAAGGGGTTAAATAACATTAACCTTAACCATTTACACTTAAATAAGCTTTTCTACACCAGACTGACAAGAAAATTCATAAAACCACCATAAATAGATAGATAGATAAGTGTATTTTAAAGCCAAATATACAGCCATGAGCACAGTACATTAATGTAATAACCATTTAGATCATCACAAACAAACTATTTAGAGTTAATTAAAATAGTACCAAAATTAATTTTAATCGCAATTAAAAACGTTTAACGGAGATCCAAAAATGAACAAGAGTGAAACCCTTCCGGGAAAAATTATTTATTTAATTTTCAAAATTTATGACTTCCTCATCTAGATTTTCCATTTATTACTATTATGTTGACTTTTTCAAAACGTGACATGTAAACATAACATAAAATTATATGGAGAGCTCGATTTCATTTGGCACTAACTACGATACAGCCAAAATCTATTTCGTAAGATTACATAAATAAACATTGTCTCTAGTAATCAAGGCCATATCCAGGGGGGAGGGATAGGGGATTTTACCCCAAACCCCTCGAAATATTTGTCCAACTCGTAAAAACGCACAAAAATGAATATAAACCAATTCTTGATGCATTTTTGTACCCCCCACTCCCGAAAAAAATGTTTTTATAAAAAAACGAAAAAAAAAAATCCTGGATATGGCCCTGCCAGTAAAGCTAGCGATAAAGATTCTCCAGTGAATGTGTGCAAGTCTTATTAGACCAAAACGCACCATCTATAATTTTTACTGTTCAAACTTAACTACTACAACTAATAACTCACCGCAGCACCAACCCGCCTGACAGGACCGCATCGAAGCCATCGATCGCTCGATGAAGATGCTCGTCACGGATGCCATCAGCACTTTGGAGTCTTACCATGCGAATCAGGGCTCCCTCACAGGCCTGTCCTCCGGATTCGCGGATTTGGACAAAATGACACACGGTCTTCATGGTGGGGAAATGATCGTAATCGCGGCTCGCCCCAGTATGGGGAAGACCTCGCTGGCCATGAACATCGCCGAAGCCGTCGCGCTGGACCAAAACTGCGCCGTGGGGGTGTTCAGCCTGGAAATGACCGCCGAATCACTCACCCTGCGTATGCTCTGCTCCCGTTCCCGGATCAACCTCCGAGCCGTCCGAGACGGTTTTTTCGCCGAAAGAGACTTTCCCCGCATCACCCAAGCCGCCGCCGAACTCGCCAAGGCCCCGGTCGTCATCGACGACACGCCGGGCCTCTCCATCCTCCAATTGCGAGCGCGGGCGCGACGCATGCACCAGCAACACGACATCAAACTATTCGTGATCGACTACCTCCAGCTCCTCAACTCCACCGCCCGCCGGGCCGAGAATCGGCAGCAAGAAATCGCCGATATCTCAAACGGTGTCAAAGCCTTGGCCAAGGAATTGAATGTGCCGGTCATCATCCTGAGTCAGTTGAACCGCGAGTTTGAAAAGGACAAGAATCGCAAGCCCCGCCTCTCGGATTTGCGCGAATCGGGCGCGATTGAACAAGATGCCGATATTGTGGGTCTGCTATACAAGGCAGAAACGGAGAGCGAAGATGACGAAGCCCAAGCCTCGGAACAAGAAGCCGTCGCGGTGAATCTCCTGATCGCCAAGCAGCGTAATGGCCCGACCGGCGATGTGAATTTGACCTTCCTAAAAGGCTTCACCCGCTACGAAAGTGCCGCTAAGGTCAGCGCAGACGATATCCCCCCGCAAGCGGGAACCTAGACGAGAATGAGATACACCTTGAGTCGACGCTGGCCCGTCTGGGCCTTTATGGCCTGCTGGCTGCCACAAGTCGCTGGACAAGCGCAAATCCCTGCCCAAACAGTCGAAAGCATCGAAGTCCGTCACGTCGGTCCGGCTGCCGTCAGCGACGAGCTCGTCCGTGCCAATATCCAGACCCGGCCCGGGGATGCTGTAAGCCAGGCAAAGATCAACCAGGACATCAAGGATCTCCTCGGCACCGGCTATTTCCACAATGTCAACATCGCCTGGGATGAGGCCCAAGACGGGGTCAAACTCATCTACTCGGTCCAAGGCAAGCCCACCCTCACCGAGATCGAGTACGTCGGGAATGAGGAACTCAGGACGAGCAAGCTCAAGAAGAAGGTCACTTCCGTGATCGGTGAACCGATCGATGAGAAGAAACTCTTCACCGACGCCCTCGCTATCAAGGACTTGTACGAGAAAAAGGGCTTTCGGGAGACCACCGTCAAATACACTCCCAACATCAACGAAGATCGCGGGCAAGGCACCGTCACGTTTGAGATTTCCGAATCCCCCAAAGTGCGGATCAAGGAAGTGAACTTTGAAGGACACAGCGCTTTCAAACAGAAAAAGTTGCGCAAAACCATCAAGACCCGCAACCGGTGGTTCATGTCCTGGTTGACCGGTTCGGGTGTGTTTAAGGAAGACCAATTTGCCGAAGACCGAGAAAAACTTCGCACCCTCTACTACGAGAACGGCTACTTGGATTTCGCCATCAAAGATGTGCGCTTTGACTACCCTCGCCCCGATCGCATGGTGATCACCCTGGAAATCTTTGAAGGCAAGCAATACCCTTCTTCCCACTGAAATTCCACGTTTTTTCCCACTGAAGTTTTCTATGTCAAAAATGCCCCCCCCCCAGCCCTATAGGCCGGTCCTTTTTATGCCCGATATTTTTTCAATATCTGTGCTTCTAACTGTATTTCAATATATAGAATCAGAACTATACAAAATCCAAGCGTCAGGTTTATAGCAAGTATGAAGCCTCCCTCCTCTTGTGTACAGATATGAACTGCGTGAGGCTACTTACTAAAAAAGTCAGTAATGCTATAACTCATGATCTCTTGCGCCATAAGGGTAGTCCTTACAGGATCAATCCTCAGATAAAAATTCCTAAGACTTTTCTGGATGTTTGGGGTAGGTAAACACTTTTAGGTCATAGCCTTTTATTTTTTTAGTAGAGCCCGTCTTGAGGGGGTGGGGGGTTAAAACCACATCGATGTGTGTCTATGTGTGTCTTGCATACTAAGTAGATTTACTGCTATTGAACACGCTTCAGAAAACTTAAAGAGCCATCCTATAAATAAATCTGGTGTACTAAAATTAGTTCGAATTTTGAGCTCAACTACCTAGGATAGCCCTATACCTTTATTTATTTTTCCCACGTTTCTTTTTTTAATATTTAGTACTCTGACCCCCTCCCCCTTTTGAAAACTTACCGCATAGTATTCGGCGACAGATTTGACTTGGTCATAGTCATCAGCTCTCGCAAGTGCAGCTAACCCATCGGGATGCAGCTTCCCACAAGTCGGGTACAACTTGGCTCTGTCGTCCTTCGAGAGTTCCGTACCAAATGAGTTAATTGTAATAATGAATGCTCGTCGATCAGCCTCAAACTGAAAAACAAACATGATGTTAAAAGAACAGGATTAGTCAATCACCTTAAGCTGCGTCAACATTCGGCACCTTCTGGAAAGCTGGGCCGGAGACCTGGGATGCATGTAGCAGTCTCCACTGGTAAAAATTGCAACAAATTCAAAAAATCCATAATTCAGCTGTATGATACACTTATGATAACTTTGGCCCAAAATCATAATTCAACAAACATAAATCAACATTTGGTATTTCTGAACTAAATCTGAGAGTCTCATATGTATGTATATCTAGGCTATATCTGTTTGACCCAAAAAGCTCCACACAGCCATTTTAACAAACAACAACAACAAAAAAGAAAACAACATAGCCTACACAAATAATTAAAAGAATCAATTAAAGAATTTAAAAAAGAAAAAAAAAAAGCTTACAGTAGCCTACCAATAAAAAAAACAAAAAACATAAGCATAATCATCAAAGCAACACCCTCCCATTGTGTCATACCCATTTAAACAATCTGCACCATATTCCTAGTACTCACAAAACTTCTATTCTTCAACAATTTGTGTACTGACAACTCTTTCTCTTCACTTTCTTGAAAAGCTTTCTATACAAGAAATCACCTTTTAATATCATCCCTAGACAACCTATCTGTAAAATATTCCTCAATACTTGAACTGGTACAAATCACTGATAGGTAATGAGCTATTAATTTGTGCAAAACTGTCAGAACCCAGCCTTCCCAGTTAGATATTTCAGGTTGTAGAGTGGATGTGTTTGAATTATGGTTGCTAAAATTTACTAGTTTTGACACACCAACATTGTTCACTTTCATTTTTTTAGGTGGGGAGGATCAATTTTTGGGGCTTGATTCTATTATGGTAGTCCCTCAAATACTTCACCCTGCCCTTAATCTCCACGGCTTTTCTTTGTGGTAAAAAAATTATTTCTCCTTAATAACTCCTCTGCGGGTTGTAGTTGAGATGGCTCGCGAGGATCTGTACTGCCTCATTGTCCCGCGATTGGACTCGCGTGTGTTTACCTTGCGCACGATATCCACGATTGCAGGGTGGCCTATCAGCGGTGAAGGCCTTCGTGCGAGGTATCACTCCGCTGATGGAAGATCACGAGACGACCTGGTGGCATTGCTCTTGGAATCGCGACAGACTTGGGTAGATTGAGAGCTAGTGGCTGCGGTCAGATTGATCGAGAGATTGTTCATTCGGATGAGAGTTGGAATGACTGTCGGGCCGTGTTTGAGCCCGGCGTTGGAGGAAGGAAGATGGCCAAACGGATTCACAGTTCTTACTGGGTGGCCGGTGCCCTTAGTGGGACTGTCTGGTTTGTTGTCGCGATGGGGCTGGATAGTGGCTGGGCCATTCCGAGCGGCCCGTGGTTGTTGCTTGCCGCATTCGTGTTTGCTGGAGTTGAGACCTACTTGTTCATCCTGGTGAGCCTCTTTTTTCACTTTTGTATGGGTTCGCGCCCTTGAATCAATCGCTGATGAGTGCCATTTTTAGAAAGGAGGAGCGGAACAAGCCACTGGAGCTGACCGGCTAGTGCCGGTGGTTCAGTGTTTCGTTCTACAGGAAAGTGAGTGCCACACTCCAACGTGATCGGGTCTGTGGACTAGCGAGAAGCGATCCTAAGAAGGCTCTGGTTTACGCGCGCAGGGTAGGCGATCCCTGGTTTCGGGCCCAGGCCCTATCGTGGGTCGCTCGCTTTGCCGAGAGTGACCCTGTTGCGATTGCCCGCGAAGCCGAACGTGCTGCCTCTAAATGTCGGGATGACTATCAGAAATCGGCCGTCAGGGCCTGGGAAGTGGTTGCCCTCGCGGAGCGCGGTTATCTGACCAGGGCCCGGAGGAGCTTGAATCAGGCTACCCAGCTCGCGAGAACCGTCGAACCAATTTCATCGAAGGCCGAGGCACTCTTCCTTCTGCTTCAAGCCGCTTTCACACTTGGTCATCCGTAGGCTGAGCGGGTGTTTCGGAATTTGGTGTCCTGTAACGGTGAGAATCATTGGCTGGGGTAACGGGCGATTCGAGAGCGTGCTAGGTCAATTTCCTGGTAGCTTGAGTCCCGGCCATTCTTTTGGTCGCAAGCTTCCGGACGAACCGCCGGTAGCGATGTGGCGACCCAGCGCGCGTGAACTTGCCGCAGGTTGACGGAATCATGGAACGAGCCAGACCAAGACGGCTAAGATGAGAAGGTTAATGCTAGTGGGGATGCTTCTTGGGATTGGAGTTGTGCTTCTCTTTATAGGGGGGAAGACCCTGCAGTCTCGATTGGCGCCCGAAATCCGGCACACGCACACCGGAGCGCTTTTTGCTGAGATTCGGTCGGATCACGAATTGCCGTTCGACCTGTTGACGATGGCTGAGTTGGCGCGGTATCTCTCGAGCCAGACACTGGATTGGAATTCCTGTGCGTTGGTTGATGATACGATAAGGGACGGTTGGGGACGGGTCGTGACTTTTACGCCTTTAGATGCCGGAGGGTTTGAACTGCGTTCCTCTGGGAGGGATGGCATCTTCGGAACGGAAGATGATATTGTCACAGAGGTTCAGCCGCGGAAGGGGGGCGCTTTGGAGGAGCCCGTCGGCTAACGCTCGTGGTTCTGCTCACTGTGGTTGCCCAACGAATGATGATGGGCTCCGTGCGTTGGAAACTGAAATCATGGTGCGAGCGCCGCGTGGTCTTTGCCTGAGCAGCGGTTCTGCAGTTCCGGAAGAGTGGTGTGGCCGGAAATGGCGGCGCCGCAGCCGGCCAGTGCCGGCTCGTTGTATCAGGCCAGCCACAGCCTGTCGTTGTTTGATGACCGGCGCGCCGGGCGGGTTGGTGATGTCATTACCATCACCCTGGAAGAACAGACCCGCTCCAGTAAAAGTGCGGAAACCTCCATTCGCAAAGACACCAGCAATGAACTGCTGAACCCGAAAGTGTTTGGCAGTGTGGTGCGTGGGCTGGGTGACGACAACATTTTGAATTCTCTGGACAGCAGCACCCAGTTTTCCGGCGAGGGCGAAAGTGATCAGAGCAACAGCCTGACCGGGACCATCACCGCCGTGGTTGCCAAGGTGCTACCCAACGGCTTGTTACTGGTGCAGGGCGAGAAGTGGTTTCAGTTGAACCGGGGTGAAGAATATGTACGCATCTCCGGTCTGGTACGGGCGGAGGACATCAATTCTGATAATTCCGTGTCATCGCAACGGCTTGCGGATGCGCGCATCGCATACAGCGGTACCGGCGAGGTTGCGCAGGCCAACCAGGCTGGCTGGCTGACCCGTTTCTTTATCGGCACGGTTAACCCATTTTAGCGCCCAGGAGCATCATTATGACGAACGTGAATTGCCGCGCTACATATCGCGGATTGCGGAGCAGGCGCCTGAGTAGCACCACACTTATGCTCTTCGTGTTAAGCACTTTGTTTCCAACCGGTGCGCAGGCGCAGCGTCTCAAAGACATTTCCGA
>JAAAKM020073195.1:27103141-27322776 GCA_010016025.2 Alatinidae sp. Z8VKAUB7J3 | reverse complement strand
ATAGGGTAAACAAACACCTTTAAAAAAACCTACGCAGGGTGGCCAACACTATTCCGGGTAAACGTCCAGAGGATTCTCTTTCGTGGATATATTTTAAAACGTCAAATGTAAAATATTTTACAGTTTATTTCTCTGGGTTTCTAGGAAATATTCGAATAAAAAGACCATAATTTATGTACGGTGTCAGAAACCTCGTAAAGAAGAATGGAAACCAGTGTTCCCTACCCAACAATGGAGTGGACAGTGACAATCTTGAAGAAGCATGCACGACATTTAAAAACTGTGCAACTCTGATGTGTGAAGGCCCTCTGAGTGGAAAAACTGAAAAAGTCCAGTGCTCTTTCTTGGATTTGGCTTGGAGAAAAAGGAAAGACATCTTCAGTACTTTTACATTCACAACAGAAGAGCAAGATAAAATTCAACCATGTATAAGCAAATTCACTGAATACTTCAACCCACAAAGCAAGACTGTCTTCTCAAAGTACCTTTTTCTTAAATATAACCAGCGAGATAGCGAATCAGTTGAGCAATACATAACCAATATAAAGATTCCAGCTCGCGAATATGCCTATTCTACGACAGCTATTACTAAGGAAATGAAAAGAGACAGATTTGTATGTGGAACCTCATCAGCAAAAGTCAAAAAGAAACTAATCCAAGTAGGGTTCAACCTTACCTTGTCACAAGCAGTTAACATTGCTTGAACGTATGTACAAACCCAGGTAAAGCTCAAAACAATGTCACAACCTGATCCTAGTAGAAGTCAACCATATCAAGCAAGAAAGATATGCAGCATCTGTGACAAACCAAATCATTTTGCAAAGGTTTGCAAATGCAAAAAAAAATCAGTACACATTATAAGCCAACTACAGCAAAATCACGATTACAGGAACGACAGTAGTGATGAGCTATTTATTAATATTATAAACATGGACAATGGTGTTGATTAGCCGTACGTTAAGCTCTTGATCAACGAACAAAGCAATGTCACCAAACTCTTGGTTTTGGCAATCCGGTTTTCAGAGACCCAAGACCGCAACATCAGTCTTTGGTGATTGCCCATCATGTCAAAGGTGTAACCGTGGGAATGAACGCCAATATCAGGGCGGAATCGTTTGCGGGCAAAACCCTTGACATCTGCCTGCACCGTATAGCCAGACAAATTACTGGGGCCCATGTAGGTCGTCGCCCGTTGCACGCCAACTTTGGAAGTGGTTTTCACGAGGACATGGTTGCCGTCTACGGCTTTAACGAGGAATTTGGAAGCCGGGCTTTTGGGGCTTCCTGCACGGGTCCAATAGCCAGGGTTCTTACCTTCGGCGATGCCTTCGAAGTCCTCGTACCATGGCAAGTCGTCAAAGACCCGCAGGCGTGCTTGAGCATTGAGCCCCTCGAACTCAGCTTGGACTAGACCAAACCGGGCTTTGGTGCCAGGCTGAAATTTACCTTGTGCGGAAATAGAGCCATCGAGCCCTTTCAGCGACCATTTGGGCGTTACTTCGCCGATTAGCACGCCTTTGTCGTTATAGGCGAGAGCTCTATAGGAGGTGTTTCCATCGCGATTCATGACCGCTTCTGCGGGTATGATTTGCAAATGGGCAGGCTTAGCGTCTGCGCCTGCTTTCGGAGCCGGTTGCAGCTTCGAAGAATTCACTTGGAGTGCGCTGCTCTTGTCGCCAAGGCAATAAACACCTTCCTCCGTCGTGAAGTAAATGCGGTTATAGGCGATTGCCGGCGACCCATAAATTTCGGCGTAGCGGCCCTCCGGCACCGTGAGGTATTCCTCATCGAGCACCTGGGGATCGCCGTCTCCTAATTTGAAGATGTAGACCATGCCGTTGGTTTCCGTCACAACTAATTTGTCACCAACGACAACTGGGGAGCCTTTGCCAACTGTTCCGATCGCTTTGGTCCACAGCATGGTTCCGCTTTTTGCATCAATGCCATACAAGGTCCCCGCATTATCAACGACATAGACCTTGCCATCGGCAACGGCAGGTGTCTGGTAACCACTCTCGATTTTGTCGATGCGCCAAAGCTCATTGGTTTTGGTAATATCACCTTTGCCGCGGGCATCGAAACTCACAACACGCCCCATGTAGGGCTGATCCAAATTCTCTTCGCCATGGGTGACATAAACCCGATCACCTGATACAGCAACAGATGCATTGAGCCCACGCCGACTCAAGCCGAACTTCCAAACCAATTCGCCGGTTCTCGCTTTGAGCCCGTAAATGTTGCCATCGGCATTACCGGCGATGAGCATGCGCACACCGTCGATTTCGGCAATCACCGGTGTAGAATAAATGTTCGGTGTTTTGAAACGATCACCCGGTGTGGCAATAAAACGGGTTTCGCCAGTCTTCTTGTCGAGGGCAAAGATTCGATGTTTGGGCGCCGCATGAGGACCCCAACCTGAGGTCACAAAGCTTATATAAACCAAGTCCTCGTCGAGGACCGGCGTAATGGTGCGACCACCATAGCCGTGAATCGCACCGTAGGTTTCGGAAAAATTCACCGACCATACCAGCTTGCCTTGGTCGTTGAGGCAGTGGATCAAGGCGCCGCCACCCACGGTGTAGACATTGCCGGTTTCGGGATCGACAGCCGGACTTGCCCAAGCACAACGCTTGAAGGGCACGGCCGTGTCATAAATGGGATAAGGATAGTCCCAGAGTTTTTTACCGTTGGCGGCGTCAAAGGCAGCCACCACTTCCTGTTTGGACTCAGCCTCCCCGACCCTGCCGAAAACATACACTTGAAACAGAACGACAATTTTATGATTATTTATTTACACATAGTACATCTTCATTAATTACTTCTAAATCTAGAAGCGCTTATTCTACACTTGGCTCTATGCTCGATAAATTTGACATGCAAATCCGTAACGCAGAGTTGATTGATGCTGTTGATACATCAGAAATTGTATCAAACGTAATCTCAACACATCTCGTACCTGATATCATGGGAAATCTTCGGGCCTATGCAAGACAAAACTTTAGGTGTACGGGTTGTGGAAAGTCATTTAGGCGCATGCCTTTAATCCAGACTTGCGTTTGTGGTCATAAACTAATTCCAACCATAACCAGAGGCTCTGTTGAAAAATATCTGAAACTTGCAAAAAGGCTTGTTGAGAAATATGACGTGAGCAAATACCAACGAGGAAGAATACATGCTCTATCTGATGAAATCGAGTTGGTGTTTGGCAAGAGTCATGGCGACCAAGCACTTCTTACAGATTACGCATAGTTTATCTTAACTTGACGTATTCGTATGCACCTAGTTTACCATCAAAGCAAAACTTGACTTTCTGATAATTTTTTCTCATAGTCTTTACTTTGGGCAAAATCTTTTTTGGATCCTTCTTGTCTATGATTACTTGTTTGATAAATGATGCAATTTCTTGCATTTCGTTCTTTTTCATGCCAAGACGCGTAATTTCAGAAACTCCCAATCTGATCCCACCTGGATGGAAATAGTTCCTACCTGCCTTGATATCTCCTGGAATCAATTGTCTATTTACTATGATATTGGCTTTTTCCAAATCAGCTTCGACCTTTCCTCCGTCTGAGTAATCAAGAACATTAACGGCAATTTGATGAGATTTTGTAAACCCTCTACTTTCTCCTAACACCTTGAAACCTACATCATTAAGAGCTTCTGCAAATGATTTTGCATTTTTTATTACTTGAGAGGCATAGTCTTTTCCAAATTCTAGTGCTTCTGCAAATGCTACTGCTTTACCTGCCATATGATGAATATGATGACTGCTAGTGAGACCTGGAAATGTAGCTTTTTTAATTGGCTCTTCATGTTCGTCAGAACCCAATACTAATCCTCCTTGAGGCCCAAACAAAGTCTTGTGAGTACTCATCGTCATGGTATCTGCACCCTCACGCAAAGGATCTTGGAATTTTCCACCTGCTATTAGTCCTGCAACGTGTGCTGCGTCATAGTTTATGTGCATATCATAACTCTTGAGAAAATCTGACAATTCCTTAACGGGATGTGGGAATAAGAACAGTGATCCACCAAACATTGCCATCTTAGGAAGTCTACTGTCTTTTTTTAGGTCCTTAATTTTCTGCTTGGTTTTATCAACATCAATAGTCATTTCTTCG
The DNA here is from genome assembly GCA_010016025.2 of Alatinidae sp. Z8VKAUB7J3. Classification (NCBI taxonomy): domain Eukaryota; kingdom Metazoa; phylum Cnidaria; class Cubozoa; order Carybdeida; family Alatinidae; species Alatinidae sp. Z8VKAUB7J3. Next base: position 27,318,655 of record JAAAKM020073195.1, on the reverse strand, counting down.
GCATCAAATGGGTAGAACTCAATTTCTAACCCGTGTACCAAACCAGCTGTTCCAGAATGTTCTTTTTTACCATGTGAAATATGTCCACCAGCTGGAATAGATGGAGCTAACATAATGTCTCCTGGATTGGTAAAGGCAGAGTACACTGCAAGATTTGCAACAACACCTGAAATTGGACGTACATCGGCAAATTTTGAATTGTATAGCTTTTTGGCCAATTTCATGCATTCAAACTCAATTTCGTCTATGTAGATGCATCCTGCGTAAACTCGTTCCCCTGGCCATCCTTCTGCATACCTATTTCCAAAATCTGAAATTATTGCTTCTCTTACTGCAGGACTAGGAATGTTTTCACTGGCAATTAATGGAATTGAGTTCTCAAACCATTTGTGATGTTCTTTTAATTTCCTCTTTTCGATATGCCTAAAACTACAAATATACTGCTGATGACGGACCCTGTATATGTGTCCGAAATATCCACTTAAAAAAATCTATTTGGTTCACTGTCAATTAAAAGGTTTCATCCCTATTTTGAACTGTTATATTTTCGTCATGGAAAGGCAGTTTCGTCTTCGAAGTTATCTACAAGTATGTAAAGGAAAATTTGTTGTGACTTTGTGCGAATACAAATGAGGCAAATTTGTATAATCAAATTGTCTTGGAGGTGATAAACTGTGACTTTTACGCGTCTATTTCAGTATAGAAATCTATTTTGTTTGATATATCATTTATATCAAAAATTTTGATATAAATATATCAATTATTTTGTTGAGATTTTTTGATTGCAAGCGAAAAACGGAGAAAATACTTAATGTGTAAAAAGCTATTTCTGGAGAAAAATTGGCTCTGCAAGGTTCTTAAACGAATCTTTTAACGAGATAAAAAATAACAGTATCTTATGTGTTGCCAAAACAGCAGAAGTAATTCCATTGTATTTCTATAAAGAACCGTATCAGGGCTTTTGTTGCGTTTTCTTTTTCTTGTGAATATGAAACTAGTATTTCAAGTAGAGAATTAGTTCTAACTTTTATGATTTTTTAAATGTTTTATGGCATATCTTGTTTTCATTGAGATGGAAAAAATAATAGAGCTCCGCCAGAGTACAAAATTTCATGATCAGATTCCGCCATTAACGGCGACTCACACTGTATGTTTAGAATAAGATATTCCAGAGTAATTATTAGAATAAATATGCTTTAGAATACATATATATTCTGAATATAAATAATATACTGTAGAATAAGAAAATAGAATAAATAAACACCAACTGGCAAAAATCTGGCCTCTATTTAATGTTTCTATCTCTATTCTCATAATGTATCTTTTCTTTTGCCATGGCTAAATGCAATACCTACTAGCAGTTTACATACAATGACTTAATTAGCTTTCTTATTTACTTTTGAAACGTTTTTAGTTTTAAGTGTGTTACTCCATTTCCCTTGAATATAAATTATAAATATCTGTACTTCCATAAAATATGTATATTTACATAAATAATATATCAAATATCTATACTTATATTATAAAATATCTATACTTAAATAAAAGTTGAATAATTCAGTTAACTGGGCTTCAAGACCAATTTTTTTTAATAGAAAATATTGCAAAACAGGAATTCGCCCCAGGGGTACAAGTTGTGTTCTCCTGTTGTCCTTTTTTCGGCTAAAGTTGAAAAGCAAATGAAATGTCCAAATCACAACTTTTTCAAAACACAGATGTCTCTCTCGTATATAACTGTGGTCAATAATTTTGACAGGTTTTGATGGGTTAAAACAGATCTGAGAATTAAGGTTAAGAAGATTTTGTTGCTTGAACTAAGAAAAAATGTAGTGGATGAATGATGTTAGGTAGATAGAACGTTGACCAAAACGGATTACTTTTACTAAATAGGTTGTAATATTAATAGTAAAGAAGGTGGATGAAGTGAATACTTGGAAAGTACAGAAGGGGCAGGATGGTTTTGGAAAGTTCAGAAGGACGGGAAGAAAAGTCTCAGAACTAAGGTTAGGATTCTAGAAGCTACTGTAACGACTGTCTTTAAGTATGGTCTGAAAAATTGGGAGGGGTGAGAAATAAAGGAGGAAGGGATTTTTTTTCAGCACAGATTTTTATTTGTCTCAGTACACTTTAGTTTTCCAGAAAAGGGCAAACATATTTTAGTTTAAATAGAGGATCGACTCAACTTTACCCGAAAAGTGGCAGTAGGAACAGCAGACCAATAACCAACCTCAAGCAAAATAAAGGTCCATCCTTACCAGTGCCGTAGCCAGACTCTCTGTAGGGCATACTTATTACCTATGACCATATTTTAGGGTAGGCCTATGCTTCATAAATTTAAGGTTCACGGCCCAGCCTGTTCCCTAGCTTACTGTTTATTACTTAAAAGCCCCAGGCTTTACGCAAATGCAACGGTTCATTAGAAAACTCTAGCCTCACTAAAACGAGATACTCTTCATCAACGTAATGAACTCCTCGTCCACTACTATACTTAAATCCAATAATTGCTATGAAGCTGGTAGTCATATGAAATACAGTTGTGTGTGCAAAGTGAACATTTGCTTCCAAGAACTAATGCATTCGTGTATGCGTATGTGATCCACGCTAACATTGACAAAATGTGCTGGAATAGAGGCATTTTGGGGGGAAGCAAGTGCACCCCTATTCCTGATTCACTTTTGTAGTCTATAAAGGATTAGCCACCCGAAGCATTTAATTTCTTTGCTGAGAATACCTTAGTGTATAAAGCAACTTGTAGTTTGATTACTTCAATGTCAGCAGATCGAAAAACCAGCGAGTCAGGGCTCATGGATTACCTTCAATTAACCATGCAGTCAAAAGTTGGCAAGTAAGGGTTCTCGCTTACACAATGTTTGTCTATGCCACTAAACAATAGTGTTTAAAAATTTGATATTCTTTTTTCCACTGGTAAAGGTCACTGTCTGGCCTCCAAATTTGAACAGATAGTATGCAGCTACGTTTAACAATCTGTGTACAAAAATCTAATATGTTTAGCGTAGTTTTCTTAACGAAAATTAACAGATCCTAGGTTAAACTTAACAGAAGCTGTAACAGATTATGATGTAGTGGGCTCCGATTAACAGATCTGTGCCACTAACATCGATGTTAAGGCGGTGTTTGTATCGAGATCAGAATTCAATTTTCGGTACAGATATTTCACAGATCTTTAACACTAACTACTCATAACACGTAACAGACTTCGATTTCTGGTCAATGATATCCAATAACCAAGTAATGTCGTACGCGTAGCCCGTTACTGTAAGAATTTCAGCTGGATGTCTTGTTCTCCTTCTTTAATTTATTGCAATGCCAAGATTTTTATTAAACCCAAATTCTTTGTTCTCATGGCGTAGTACAAGGCGATGGGAATTTTTCCGGTACTTGCGTTGTTGTTAGAGTACATCGCTATATTGTTAGACAGATCTAAATCATTCTACGGCAAGATATGGAGTTAACTCATCTTCAGACCTAAGTACGTCTCAGAGGAAAAGAGACATCTAAACTGTTAGAACGTGTCTAAGAAACATAAGTTATATTCATAACAAATATGCAACTGGGGTAAAAAATTGAGTGAAGGGTAAGCAGAAGAGACGAGTTTGCCAGATTTTGCATGGCTTAGTATGTGTATTCCTGTTTATGGTAAAGAAGATACTGCTAAACTTCCTTACTTTAGTAACTTGGTGTATTCCTGTAAATGATTAAACGCTATGGCTATATTTTCATTCAATCAGCTGCATGTTAGCTGCAAAAGAAGGCTTGGTTCACATTTGACCAAGAGTCAATTGCTAAGATTATAAATGAGTTAAAAGACGACTACTCAGGGCATGATAACCTTCACTATGTTTGGCAAGGATTGATCCTACAAGCTTTGTGGTTCTAATAAAAATTTGTATTAAGTCTTCATAATGCAAATGTCCAATGGTATTGCAACGTGGCTAGACAACGACATCCGCGTCGAACGCCCCGTCGTCGGTCCGGATGCCCGCTATCCCCTGCCCCTTGGTGTCGAGCGCCGTGACCTGGGCTGTGAGCCGGACGTGGGCCCCGCTTCCCCGCGCGGCCTCCACCAAGGCCTCGGTCGCCGCCACCGGCTCCAGTGAGGCCTCGCTGGCGGCGTAGGCGGCACAGTCCGGCGGGTCGATTAGGTTCGGCTCCAAGGCTGCGATTTCATCGCGCTCGACCAGTCGTAGGTCGTAGCCCCAGGCCGCGTGCGCCCGGACCAATTGCTGGATCTCGGCAGGGTTCCGGCTCCAGGACAATGCGCCGCACCAATTGATCCGCAGCGCAGGCGCCAGCTCCAGCTCCAGGCGCCGATAGTCCTGGAGCGCGAAGTGCCGAAGCTGCAAGGCGGGCTCGGGCTCGGAATGGGACACGTTGATCCAGCCGAAGGCCTTGCCGGTCACCTCGCCCGCCGGCCGGCCCCGGTCGATCAGGGTGACCGCGGCGCCGCTGCGCGCCAGATGATAGGCGATGGACGCACCGACGATCCCGGCCCCCACCACGACGATCCTACGTCGACTGCGCGTCACTCCACCCCCGTTCTCCAGTTGCCCGCGCCTGCGCCGCCTCCAGCCGCGACAGGCCATAGGCGATCGAGTTGCGCTGAACGTAGCCGAGGGCAACCGCGTCGTTCTCGGCGATCGCCCGCTTGACCTCCTCGAGCTCGGCGACCAGGGAGGCCGCCACGCCGTCCGGGTCGTTGCGCGCGTGTTGATACCACATGCGGGCGGCCTGGAAATAGAGCTGGTCCCAGACCTGCCGCAGGGCACCGTTGCCGATGATCTCCGAGATCAGAAAATGGAGATCGTGATTGATCTGCCAGTAAACCTGGATCTCGAAATCCTCGGCCAAGGCGAGCGCCCGGCGCCGCAGGGCCTCCACCGCTTCCACCTGGCGCGGGCTGAAGGGCAGCGGATCCAACTGGCCGATCAGTTCGGCGGTTTTCAGGCGCAAGCGGTAGATGTCGCGGACCTCATCGAAGCCGAGCTCGGTGACGATGGTTCCCACACCATCGCGGGGCTCGACCAAGCCGGCCGCCGCGAGCCTCTGCAGCACGGCGCGGATGGGCGTGCGGCTGACACCGAACTCGGCGGCCAGCTCGGCCTCCCGCAGGCGGGTCCCGGGCGGATAGTCAAGCAGGCAGATGCGGTCCCGCAGGAGTCGAAACACCGCGTCCGGCGGCACCCGCCCGGTCATCGCGCGAACTCCCGACTCACCGAGCGGACAGCAGTCGGCCATAGCCCTCGAAGCGGTCGTCGAGGCCGGCGAGACGCAGCGTGTCCCAGATCATCGCTTGGTTGGAGCAGACCACGGGCTTGCCCGCTCGCTCCTCGATCTGGCCGACCACGTCCAAGGTCCTGAGCGCGCCGCAGGAGATGAAGATGGCATCGGCGTCACGCCGGTCGAGGGACAGGGCGAAGTCGCGAATGAAATCCGGCGCCACGCGCACCATGTCGCTGTCCTTCGCCAGATTGAGGCCCTGGATATGGAGCACCTCGAAACCGGCCGCCTCAAGATAGACCTTCTCTTGGCCGTTGACCTCGTCCAGATAGGGGGTGCCGACGACGAGGCGCCGGGCCCCCAGCTGACGCAGGGACCGGATGACGCCGGTGATCAGCGAGGTCGCCTCGGCGCCCGGCGCCCCCTTGTTCAGCTCGGCATGGACACGCGCCTCGCCGATCACCAGTGATCCGAATAGCACATGATTTGAGTATATATGTAAATCGTTTCCAGGACTTAGAACATAAAAACTGAAAGCATGAGTGTTTGATGGTCCTGGAAAACTATGTGTACGAAGCTTATTATTGACATTGCCATTTGGATAAATTTCCAGGGAATTGTGGAGATGTGAATGATGAGTCAGAAGAGCGATTCCATCAGGATATCAAAACGATAGAAAAGCTACCAGGGCCGATGGGGCAAACGAATGACGGCTGACTACTGTTCGAGTATGAAAATGAAATTAAATAACATGGAACATAAAAGGCAATCAAAAAAGGTTTTTACCACAGTTCTTATGTTCACGACCGTTTTATTTTTGCTGATAATATATTTAACAATTCGATAAAAATACTCGTTGGTCTCGGTATATTCAACCAAGTTATTTAAAGACTTAGGGCCCAATTATTATCGCAAAAGTGCTATTTCTAGATAACCAGATTACATTTTGTTGATTTAAATACAAATTCTGAGGTCTTTACTGTTCTACCTTAAGAAATATCGCCATCAGTCAATACTTTATCTAAGGAAAATATCTAAAAAATATGCTTTTTGCCCCAAAATGAGACATTTCTGTGCTGTATAAACGGTAGCTAACCAAGAGAAACTAAGTTTATATTCAGATTCAGTGCCCCCAAATTAGCTAAAAAAGATGTTAAGACTCTCGACACCAGTTCAAAAACTGTTTTTGTTGACCAGTGTCATCGATATAGCTAAATCTTGACAAAACGAACTATTTGGGTTTACCGTCAGAACTCGTTATATCGAGAGTCTATTGGACATACCTTAGGTTATTGGCTCAGAATAGAAAGATCAGTTCCGCAAATGGTTAAAATGTTTGATGACATTTTTTCTGTTTTCTTCCTAGACTTCCTGAAGCCTTACTATCAGCCAATTTGAACTAAACTATTTGGTACCAAACTGATTGCTTGGATAGATAAAAAATAAATGTAGCTTTCTAGTTAAAAAGATTGGTTTTTTTGTCGTTTGCCAAAACTTTAATCTTGACAGAACCAAATTGCTGAATTTGCCATACATTGATTGATATTCGGTAAGAAAATACAACTTGTTTTGGTCTTCTCGTTTCCTATAAAATCATCGTAAAAGCTTTCTCACCTTACTCCGTACGAATGCTGTGAACAGTGCATTGCGAAAACGTTTAGCAAAATGAATCCGTTACTCAACGTAATATGCAAACTTTGTACCAATAGCTAACTATTCAAAAATAGAAATCATGTATGAAGCACCAACATAAGGGGTAAATTTTTTCGAGAGTTCTAAAATAGTTATCGACTATCAATCCCATTCAACAAATCTGATACCTATCTGGACGACTTTCCTCCCATTGAAGCACTAAAGAACACGAAATTTAACACAAAGGGAAAACCTTTGTTCTTCAGTCAGTCAGTCAGCGATTCAGAGATGAATCGCAAGTTGTGCTTTTGCACGTTGAATAGGGGTGCGTTTTGTGCGAACGGCTTGAAATTGAAACAACCTTAGAAACGGGCCTTCATGCAATATTGCTTTGGTTATCGGATATTTATGGGGCAACATCTAAATCATTCGAGGCGATAACCCGGAGATACATAGAAACTATAAATGCTTGTTCCGATCAAGATGATCGATTTTGCGACTGAACAGTTTCACGCAACTTTTTATGGAGAAAGTAAAACCGTTAGAAATAGCCCTTTTGGCAAGTCGATGTGAGGAATATCAGAATCCTCACACATAGTAAACTGGAGATATTTATTCTCCATGAATTTTTTTTTTATTGGATTTCATATGATGTCAGTTGCTTTCTGTTAAACATACATTTATTTAAAAAAATCAAGCTTCTTTTGAGAAAAAATTTGAATTATTTTTCTTTTTACATGTTGTATAAAATGTAAAGGAATGCCTGACCCTTCATTTCATAGATTTAACTAAAAGTCTTTGAGGCATCTTATATCAAAATACATCTGACACATTTTGATGGTTTTTATGGCACTTGCTATTAACCAAGTGACATATAGCAATTGCAAATTCTGTTGGTCCTGGTTTTGCTACTTTAGGCACTTTCAGGTAAGCTAGGACAATAAAATTTGGCAGGCATATCAGGGACTAGACTTAATTCAGAAAAAAATAGAAAAAAGGAGGTATTTTTAAATTACAAATGGGTGATGGGATCTTAGTGAAATTTGATGTTTGGAAGAATGTTGTGTCTCAGAGCTCTTATTTTGAATCCCAACCAGATCTGGTGACATTGGGGGAGTTGGAGGGGGGAACCTAAAATTTTGGAAAATTGCTTAGAGTGGAGGGAATGAAACTTGGTGGGAAAAATAAGCAGAATTCCTAGATATGTGATTGAAACAAACGGAACGGATCTGCTCTGTCTGGGGGAGTTGGGGGGAGTGAGAGTTAATTCTGAAAAATTAGAAAAAATGAGGTATTTTTAACTTATGAAGGAGTAATCGGATCTTAATGAAATTTTATATTTAGAAGGACCTTGTAACTTAGATCTCTTAATTTAAATCCCAACCGGATCCAGAGTCATTAGGGGTGGGGGAGGAGTTGAGGAAACCCCAAATCTTGGTAAACACTTAAAGCAGAGAGATCAGGATGAAACTTGGTGGTAAGAATAAAAACAAGTCCAAGATACATGACTGACATAACCAGAACAAATCCGCTCTGGATCTGGTGACATATGGGGGAGTTGGGGGACCCAAAATCTTGGAAAACGCTTAGAGTGGAGGGATTTGGATGAAACTTGGTGGGAAAAATAAGCAGAAATCCTAGATATGTGATTGAAACAACCGGAACGGATCTGCTCTGTTTGGAGGATATTGGGGGAGGGAGAGTTAATTCTGAAAAATTAGAAAAAATGAGGTATTTTTAACTTATGAAGGAGTGATCGGATCTTAATGAAATTTTATATTTAGAAGGACCTTGTAACTCAGATCTCTTAATTTAAATCCCAACCGAATCCAGAGTCATTAGGGGGGGGGGAGGAGTTGAGGGAACCGAAAATCTTGGGAAAAAATTGTCTTCAAAAGTGCCAAGTTTAAAAAGTTCTGTTAATATTCTTCTTGCTGATCAGTATAATTGTTTTTAAAATTCCTTCTGTTTAAAACATTTTAGAGAGATTCTAAGCCAACCATGGGTATATTGCTGTCACAAATGATTTTGCTCAAATGAGCTGGTGGAAAACAAATAGAACATACAATTTTTCTTTTTTTATTATTTCAAGACTAGAATATCACAAAACTAAGCATTCATATTGCTAATTGTATGTTAAGTAAATACAATCCCTGATGGAGTTTTGTTGATACCTGTCTTAAAATTTATTTGTCTAAATACAATACATATTGTTTATGGGACAGCAGTGAAAAATGGCAGCAAATATGACTTGAGTTTTTTTTTTAATATTTTCTTTTTTCAAATAATTTTAGTTCTCTGGTGACATTTGTGTTCCTTCCTAAGTGGCTGACACTCTAAGTTGAGAATCCTTTATCCAAAGGGCACAGGTTTAATTGCATGTTCTTTTCTTCATCGACTATAAAGTGCCGGGCGGCCATGTTTTCAGTGAAAGCGATTGCGAGACACTAGCGAGACCTATCTGATTCTCGCTAAATTTGAGCATTTTGTGAGACAGTTTGCTAGACCTTAGCGAGGACGCAATTTAGCGAGGTGTTTGTGAATAGCAACGTTTTGCTAGTGAGAGCTTAGCAAGACAGTCGGCGAGCTCGCAACGCTAGCGAGTCTTTTGTGCATAAGGCCCCTGATGCTTTGTACAAAACGTTTTGAATTAGGACGTTGAAAGTTAAATTTTATTTGTTTCCCAGAATCTTGACCCTGCCCTCAACTCCCCCACTGTTGAATTTAGTGTACGAGCGGCGTATGCAATAGGGCACATTGACTCATCAGACATCGTGTGTCTCAAAACTGCTCCAAGTCCATATACACTTGCGTCAACACTGAGAACTAAGAGTTTCTTTTGATCAAAATGAACAAGAAGTTCTTCACTAGTAAGAACAGACTTAGCATATTGAAATGCTGTTTCACAACCATTTGTCCAATTCCATCTAGTGTTACGCTGAGGGAGAGCATAAAGACCCTGAAGTTTGGTGGCTGATCAGGGCTGAAATTGCCATAGAAAAATACACCCCACCCCCCCTACTCTGAAGTGGCTTAATTCCTTCTGAGCAAACTTTAATGTGCAATTTTGATCGTAAAACTTCTAATCTGAGGCATTAGTTATGAGTTGTTTGATAGTTTTAATAACCTCTCGATGTGGTTTATCAAAGAGCCAGTCAATGTCCTTTTCTAGTAATTGACGTAAAGGTGAAGTTACATCAGCCAAATTCGGTATAAATTTACCAAGATAATTGGTCATTCAAAGAAATTTACCATGCTCAAAAACTATTTTTTATTTTGAAACTTTGGAAGGATGAGGAACTTTGGGAACGGCTTAATTCCTTCCTGACATACAGTATGGCCTAAATACTGTAACTCTTCCTTAAGAAAAGGACATTTAGCACTATTTAACTTCACATTATATTGAAGCAACCGAGCAAACACTACCTTTAAAGTATGGATATGCTCCAGGGAATCTGTAGCAATCAAGACATCATCAATATAACAGAAAACGTGATCGGTTAGGTCTAATGGATCCTTGTGGGCTTTAAGAGTAAGAAGCTCTGATGATTGCTGTTATGATCAGCCGCATTGATCAAGAGAGAGAGAGGAGCCAGCGTGTTGCTCGCATGTTGATTCTTTCTAGAATGAGATTTATCATACATGTATCACATAATTACACCTAATCATGTAGTCAAGGCTACTTCCATATTTGGAATACTCATTACATCTCCCTTTTTCATACTACTTAAATTACTTATATTGTGAATTATATAGTATATGATAATTATATAGCTATATTTCATTTCTACAGTACAAAATATTCAGCTACAATTATAATGCCTAATCAGTATCACACATAATCTCGAAAGGGCATCAGCTCCCTAACGACTCTTCCAGAGCGAGTGGTTCTCATACCCTCTTGGGCTGAATCGCTGCTGTGCACCGTTTGTTTTTTTACATTTCTATCGGCATCTAAACTGTCTTCGTCATTCACTTCGGTGTCAAGTGAGAGTCGTTCGCTGGTGCGAAGTAGATGTTTCTGGTTTCGATGAACGATATTTCCTTGTTCTGTCTGGACATTATACAACTTAGGAGCAGAGTGTTTACCTACTACTTGACCTTTTCTGGACCAAGTAGTATCAGTACACTGTCTGGCTGTGTCACTTTTGTTTTATTTACAGCGTTTTTGTTAAAAGAGATTTTGTCTTATCTTTTCGCTTCAATCTAAACGGTACGGAAACAAAACGATCGTTTACGCAGGTTTTCGGGGTTGATGTTTAAGAGGAAGTCCAAGTGAACATAAATGTTTTGGTATGTTTAAGTAAACTCCCCAACTTTTGCATCGAATTTTCAATAACATGTCGACTTCAGTTTTACCATTAAATTATTTAAAAGGCCCACGGCAAGATTTTGCCGTCCTAAAGGATTGTATGGCCAGCATTTAGGACGGCTCAGCCGAATGCCCACCTTATTTTCGAAAGCTGGGCACATATCCTTCGTAAAAGATTATACTGGCCGAAAATGCCGATAGAAGCGCTTGAGGAAGTAAGAAACGGCTTCCACACCAAAGGGCAGTGTCCCAGTGGTTTGCATAAATGCCCTTGAAGGAAATCATCTTCAAAAATGAAAGCACTCATGTTCAAATGCTTGCAAGCCATTCTAGTTGTTTCTCTTTCTTGCATCGACGCTTATCCGATGTAGCACTTTGCTGCTCATACCAATCTAAATTTCTGTAGTTGTACTGAAATGTTTTCAAGATTTTTTTTAATGACAATCGAGTGCCAAATCAAGACTAGCGTTAGAATCTCGTATTTCCCGGAGTGCTATCTTGCACGCAACAGGGGTCAAGTATCCTTAGTTGTGAAACCCTGCTGCAATGGAGTATCAATATTTTCAAATTAAGTGTTATGGGAGCTGAAAGTAAATTAGTATGATGTAAATGAGTTCAGCATGATAAGGAATATAAGGTTAATTTGAAGATGTGAAGCTCATCCGCAAGAAAAGGTAAAGGAAGAGGCTAACTGTCCTAAAAGAGTTGCCTGCAAAAAATCATGTGAACTCCGGTATTTCGAGACAAGGATAAGGAAATGAAAGGTTGTGAAAGAAACAACCACAACTAGTAAATTTGTGCCAATAGGATGCTGAAGATAAAACAGAGCTATTTGTGGGTATAACCAATTTGAACGCCAGGCGTGACAAAGAGAAAGTAGGGTTCAATGTTGCAAAAGAGAAGGTGGAAAAATCCTGTATGATTCCCCTTATTGTCCAAATATAGTATGCGCTCAAGTGAAAGCGACTGTTACGAGAGGTCACCTGATGTAAGTTGCGATCAGTTTGCGGAAACCAAAAGCTCACATTGATTCTAGAGAAATGCATCTTGTCTCTATGTTGCTGACAAATTTGACCTTGATGAACCAAAAATAGCAAAGGTCAGACCTGAATTCAGTGTTCTAGAGCAGAAATTTAAAATGATTGGTGTAATCTGTGGAGCTTTGAACATTACTAAGAGCATGAAACAATAGCTGCAAACCCTCATTCAAACAATTTATTCAAAGGAAGGCTATAAGATATGGGCTACAAATACATAGTGAAACCGGGCATTGCCTACTGTGTGCTTTTATAGGAGCGTGCTAAGAAAAGAAGAAAACTCAAACGGGTTTGATGCCTAGTAATGGGTGTTGCTGCTTCATGTGCAGTGCCATATAATAACTGTTATATTCCTTTTAATTTTTTTTTCCTTTTACGAGCTTGTGGCGAAATAAACCGTTTTTAATAAACGCCATCATGACACGTAGCCGGAAATAGGACTTTGACCCCGATGGGTGCCTTATAAAACCGAAATTTTTTTAAGTTGCCCTTGCAGCTTGTTACTTAAAAGTAATTTGAAATAGTTTTTATACAATTTTTAGACCTAAAGGAAGGTATAGCATTCTCCTCTCATTAAGTGAACCCAGACTTTTGCTTTTTGGGTCCAACCCTGATTTACGAGAGGACCTGAAATTTTTATGTCGCACCTAATTATGGTGAACCTGAGAAAATTTTTCCCATCGGGGGACCTAAAATTATGGGAGGACCTAGAATTTAGGGGGGACCTGGAAAGCTGGATGAAACCATGGTAGTTAGGAAACAATTTGTATCATTGAGGATTTGAAATGTCAGTTTTGAAACGAACATTAGAGAAATAGAAAATATGTCACTACGTGGGATCGAACTATTTTCTAGTGTTCTATTCAAAACTGACGTTTCAAGTCCTCTCTTCTCGATGATACTATCTACTTTCGATGGGCTTTGGGTAGCATGACGGGCCTGAGGGCAATCCTTCCTTGGTCAAGTCCCATGGCCCACAGAGGCTGGTCTCAAAATTGAAGAGAAGTTTGATGTCGATGTCCACCGATGGATAATTGGGAGCTAATGTGGCGAGTAGAGATATAGAGTATGTTAACGTCGGAGGTCACCTAACTCAGTTGGTAGAGCGCGCGCCGTGAAAGCGTGGGTCACGGGTTCGATCCTCGGTGGTGACATATTTTCTATTTCTATAGTGTTCTTTTTGAAAACTGAAACAATTTGTGTTTTGTAATTTTAAAAGTTAAATAAGAGTGATTTATCCAACGTCGAATATTTTCTAGTAGGTATTTTTTATGTTCAGTAACCTCTTGTCGTAAACTTTATAAGCGTGGCACTTGAACTTTAACACTGTAGTCTGCAGTACCCAAAGCTTATCACAATCTTTCACTGTATAACCTTGAAACATTTGGAATATAGTAAAAGATTATGATCCATAGTGATCTGTTACCCATTTGAACTGTCGTTGACTGAGATCTTTCAAGTACTCTTGGGTGCCTAATAGAAGGGGAGCTGGAATAAATGGGAGGATGGTTGGAGAGTACCCCGGACTTAATAAATAGAGGGTGATAGACGGGCTGGTGGAAAAACGACCTAAAATGCAGTAGACAAAAAGTTTAAAAATGAAGTCAAGAATAAATTTTTACAATCAACTGCAACTTCATAAACGTAAGGTAAAAACGTCACAAACAATTGTAAGTTATTCGAAGTCATGGCAGTCCCTTACATCCCATTTATCATCTGCTCAATGAGAGTATTAGTGCTAACATGTGTAATGTGCTTCTTCGCACTTCTTCGAGCCTCGTACAAGACCACCTTCATCTTTTTAATGTGCGGTTTTCATATTTTAATAAAGATATTAACTACTTGCCCGCCAAAGTACCTTCCCAAAATATTGTCATGGGTGGGAGATTACTTAAAAGTTTATTGGTGGTGGGGTTGGAATAAGAATCCCCTGTGTGGGAAATCTTTGAAGAATGAATGGGCGTGGGGGGCAGGGGGGCAGGGCATCTATTAGGCACCCAAGAGTAATGGAATAAATGATTCCCGGGCATCACCATCTTGAGAAGAGAATACTGCATTTTGAAGCCACAATAAAAGTTGAAATATTCTTTGATTAGCAATACGTCATTCCTAGATGCAGTATCCGCTCACACTAGTCCATTACAAACCATAACATTGGCTGCTTAAAGAGAAGTTTTCTTAGGTTTTGAGTTAAGCAAATAAATAATACATAAAGATCTTGCACTTGTACAATAATTGCTTAACTGCACAAGTCAGTCCCAAGGCTTCGCTGTCGATAAGAGAATACTTCTTCTCGAAGTTGTTTGAAAGAACTTACAGTGTGATAAGTGCATGCCTCTCTTATAAACTCCTTAGACTCCTTTATTCACATACGTACTCTTAACCGAACTTTCCCTCGCCACCAGCTTATATTTGTGCAACTTTATATTGATTAATCACTACCTACCACTGCGTACCACTTCAATTGCAGAACGTCCTATCCATTACTTAATTCGATTTTATAACTTGCTTTGTACCACTTCCTATTTACCAATTACTAACTACCACTGTCTACCATATGCATTGCATAACTTCATATCAATCACTACCTTAGCTTCACTTTTGATTTTTAATCTTCTTTCTATCTATTTCTAGGTAGTAATCACTATCTACCACCGTGTCACTTCCTTTGGACCACTTTCTATATACCGTTACAATTGCATCACTTGCTACCTACCAGGCAGCTGCTCTATTTTATCAATATTTATTACTCAATACGACTTTCCAAGTATCCTTTTATATCATTACCTATATCTCATTTCTTATCTGTCACCACTTACTATTGCGTGCGCCGCTACAGCAAATGAAAGGAACTATTTCAAATTGTCGTATATTAGCTTGTCCCAAACTGTAAAAGGTAAAGACAACATAAAACTGTAAGAGACAGAAACAGACACATGTTTGTATTAAACAGCAGTAGCAGCTGGTGCGCATTTATCATAGGTGCGCGGTCCATTCCTTCGTATGCAAATTATGTGGTTATATCTCTACTTATATAAAATTATATTTCTACGCAACGTCATATATACTCAGATCCTTAGCTAGCCACGCATGGGCGCACGGCAAAAGGGGCTTAGCGGGGCTGCAGCCCCTCTAGTTTGTTAGAATGTTATATTTTTTCGAGTAAAAGGCCAAATACTTTTCATTGCCGTTTTTAAATTTAAAGTGGCGGTAGTTTACCCTATCCCCCTTCGATTCAGCCGTTTGCAGAGCCGTCGATTCATGTCCCAATAATTTTAGGGCAAGGGAGTATTTTTTCGGGAAAATAATCCACAGAAGCAGTTTTATCAAACCATTAAACATGCCTTGTAATATAATATGTGGTATTGAGCTGACGAGATTACTCAGGACTTCGTGGTATTATCTCAGAGCGAGTTGTTTGTTGGAATGGGTCTTGTGATTTGTTCTTTGTTTCTAAAAGCAGCTGGAGACGTGCACACCCATTATATAAGCCCCTGCACAATACTCCTGAACAAACACAGACAGAGACACACACACGCACACCCATCTAAACACACACACACACAAACAGCAACACACAGCAAGCATAACACACCTATTTATCTGTTTTGAAAAGCTATCAGGGAAATACAAAGTATGTCAACAAGGGAAATCAAACCCATGACCCACGCTTTTTCGGCTTGTGCTGTACCAACTGAGCTAGGTGACCTTTGATGTTAACATAGTATTTCTTTATTAGACGTGTTAGTCCCCAATCATCCACCAGTGGACATCAACATTCAGCTCGACGCAATTGGACACCACTCTCTCTGCGCTTTGTGACTCGGCCAAGAAGGGACTGCCACCTGGCCCAGCAATCTGTTCAAAGCCAATTGAAAGTTAAAATGTACCATGACACTATATATCCTCTCTTTTTGATGATACATTTATCCTCTATGCCAGGAGCCGTACGCCTTGAAATGACTACAGCAAGTTAAATCCAAAATCAATCTTGCCTGGAACCCTTTTGATCAACTTTAAGTGATTTAAATTGACCATAATTTACGACCCTAGACTTTTTGATCTCTCGTTAAAGAGAGAGCCATGGTCTACTTCTCTGACCTACAGGGCGGTTGAGCCTACTTCAAGGCTTGCTTCTCTGCTCGGTAGCCTAAATTGAGGGGCATTGCCCTTGGGCACCCCAGCTGCCCTTTATTTATTAGTTCGCCTGTTTTTTTTGGTGGTTTTCTCTTTATTAAGGGTAGTTTCAATGTCGGGTCCACTGGTCATCAGGGGTCTTTGATTGAGAAACTGCCAAATTCGGCCAAATTAAATGTCCAGGGCAGATTTTTTCACGGTCAGTCATTTTCCCGAACGTCGAGAATCAAAGATTTGAAACCAACTGGTAGCCCTGAGGAAGGGCGTTTATTTTATGGGGTAATCGTTAAACGAGAGAGGTGTTTATGACATTATTTAATTGTTATCATGTTGCTGCCACTAGTTTTTGCCGAGAAAGAGTTTTCACTGTAAACAAATCGTCCTTTAAATTTCCTTCGCTTGTCATTTTCCATTCCTAGTTTATCAAAATTCAACAAAATAATTTTTCCCGTAATGGTATTCAAATGGAATACGCCAAGATTCAACTATAAACATGGGAAGAGGACTTGAATAAAGGTAGACGTTTACTTAGTTTTCATTTGAGATAAAAGGGCCTTCTTAGGAAGGAGCAGTTAACTCGAAGCTTTACGCTATTACAGATCCTCGCCGTCATGTGTGGCAGCCTGTCCAGGTGTGCGTTTGAACGTGTCTCATGGCTTGCTTCTGCACCTGGGAGCCTAACGTTAAGGGGCCCTGCTTTGTGCTCAGCTTCCCTACTAATTAGTTAGCCTGTCTGGTGGTTTTACTATTTATTTACAATAGACTCTAGTCTTCAGGAATATTTCATTTTGAGACTGCCAATCGGACTTTTAAATTCATTGATTTCCCTAAAATCGCTTTTTTGGAAACTATATAAAAGACACTAGAGAAAAAGAAAATATGCCACGACTAAAGATCGGACCCGTGACGTGTGCTCTACCAACTGTCAAATGCGACATTTTGAGGACGCCCTAGGCAATCTGCTTACAGTAGCGGGCGGTTTGGACATCAGCTATCTGATTTAGTTAGGATTTGGGTGTGTCGTCGTTAGTGTATGTAGCGACGTCAACCAAAACAAATGACGTTCCAAATTTCTCTCCTCAGTGGTATGGGAGCACGGTGTAAAGACTAACACATCACTGTTGCAACAACGAAAGACAGGGTTCGATTCCTCGTGGTCCTACAATTTCATCATTGGGCTTTTCATCCCATTTCATCATCTAAATACATCAATGTGTCCCATGTAGCATATTGTTTGCCTTGGTACATTTATTCTGCTTTGTTGTTGTTGTTTATGTTGTTATTGCTGCTGATGTTGTTGTACGTTTTTGTGTTTATGTGTATGTGTGTGTGTGTGTGTGTGTGTTTGTCTGTGACTGCGTGTACTGTGACCACGTACCCGCCACGAATCATGACAACTTACTAGTAAAGACCGGTGCAGCTTCCTTAATAGTTTGTTAAACCTTAGGCACACACGCATGATTTTTCAATTAAAATCACTTGGTGATGGCACGCAACTTGATTTACGTGAACCTAGAATGAAGTGTTCGGAACCTTTTATTCACACATTAGTTAGTACAAAAGTGCATCTATAAATACGTTGGCATACTGTGTTCTAAGCGTAGCTCATTCTGGTACCACAGTGTGCATAATGAGTCGAATAAAAGAGAAATGCCTTTTGAAATAGGAAAAGAGCCTTTAAGCACTTTCTTTACCATGTGCAATCATAAAATAGTCTAATATCTTCATTTTAGTTCTCACGGTTTTCCCAAGCCGTACAGACATGGTGCTTCGGCAATTTTTTACGTACCACAAACTCATAGACCAGCATCCCGCCCGCTGACCGAGTCCATGCGATATGCAGATAACACTTTTGACATACAACGATCGCAACCACATTGAGCTATTATTGTAGCATTTCAACACTCGCCATCCTCCCTTTAGGATTACTAAAGATACTGAGATGGAGAACAAGGTAATATTGCTGGGCGCAAACCTATTCCGAGGTTGAGATAGCCATATTACCCCTGCCGTCTCGAGGAACCAATGCACATTCATTAATACGCGTTGTCAATAGACTATATGATTAGTCTTAGCGACATATTGTCAGATCTTCTATCTTCTGTTTCAAAACGTTTTAGAACAGGCACAGGAAACTGGCGTGTACCAGCGTTGGAGTGAAGTTAAGGTCATAGAACGTGAATAGCATCAGTATACCTGTATATTCGAGGAAACAATCTATAGCGGCTAAGTCAATAATATCAACAATGACAGGACATTAGAAATTCCTGCAACATGAGTACCCACCATGAATAAATACAGAAGTGGAGCAGTGTTGGACCAGGCATCTAAGGAAGCAATTTTCCAACAAAAATGTAAGGGAGTCGAACTCCACCAACCACAGACAACCACAATCGAGTATCACGGGTGGCAAGCAATTATCAAGTTGAAACATTCCCCCCGACGTTCTGTGGCAGCATGTATGTGATAGGTCGCATTTGTAGAAATAGTGACAACTTTGTATATTGTAGATTGTATATCACCGCGATGACCAAGGCTCTTCGTAACATCTTTTTGTGAAAAGCCTTCATTTCAGGGTGGTGAACAAAAATAAAATCTACAAGTAATGATGCCATTAACGACGCAGTTATAACATAAAAGAAAAGGTTTACTTGGGGTGTCAGTTCTACCGTAGATTTAAACCACCACCTGAAAACGTTGTTGCATCCAATACAGATACTCTTGATGGATTTAAATAGTCTGAGACGTTTCTCACTTATTGGATCAGGATCATTAATGCTCTCAATGCAGCGCCATCTCTCTTGTCTACAGTATTTGCCTATTCTGGTATTAAAATTTATGCTTATATTAATCTAAAAGCTAGGATGTGCTTTCTTAGCGTTAGGCTCTTACTATAAGATTTATTATTTGTTAGTAAGTAGCATTAGAATATGGACAGTCTAATGCGTTTCATCTAACTTTGATCCTATAAAATGACCTCCTTCCAAATACCAAATCAACTTGTTTTGGCATGAGGTGCTAAGTCAATAAACACACGTGTCTGAGTTTATTTTAATGATCACTGTAGCATACGGTCCACCCTTTAACATGTTCTTGACCTGTAGTTTACAATAACTCATATCCTTACTTCTTAAAAAACGTCATAATCTATCTATTCAAATCTTAGATTCAAAACAATTTTAGTTCCCTTTTTGGAGCGAAGGCATTGATCAATCCAAATTTTACATTTTGGGGGATGTCATTTTTTGTTTCATTCGATACAAATTTATTACTTCACCAGTAAATACCTTAGAACGGTGAGGGCACATTGCCACTGTCAGCACTATATGATATTAATCTCAACCTGACGTATCAGTGGGATGTATGTATGTATGTATGTATGCATGTATGTATGTATGTATGTATGTATGTATCTATGTATCTATGTATCTATATATTTCGCCATATAGAAAAAAATAGTAATAAATAAAAATAATAACAAGTCTAAATTACAATTTTTAGATATAAATTAGTCTTTAATGTAAGTGTTCATTACCGATGTAGATCGACTGACGAGAATCGGCGAAAAGCTTTTCGTTCAAAATGAGTTGCCTGCTTAATTGTGTTTTCATGTAAGAAAGTCGTACTCTGAACGTAATCGTAAAAATATATCATATCAGGAAGCACTCATCACATTCTTCTTGCTAAGTCGCGGGAGATGTTGTGTATGCAATAAATATGTTAATTTATTATAATTCATGATTTGCTTAGGTAGTATTTCATCATGTTGCTCAATCATAGGAAATAGATTCACATTTAAACCTAATACTACGTGCATGCTGAATTTTGTGTTCTCCTCTTTGTTCAAATGTACAACACCTACTAAGATGCAAAACTTGTGACCGTAAATATGTTAGTAGTGTCGCGAAATTCGACCAAGTTGCTCTGGTTCAGATAAATGGGGATTTATTACACTCAAACTTTCTGCAGAGGACTGTATCTTCTTCTACAATTCCTCTTCCAATATCAATATGTTCTATAAAAATCAACAATGAGTGCAACTCCAATTCAAACTCGATACAAACAATCCGACTCAATGCGATACAACGGAATTCGACAATCTACTCCAAACAACTCTTATTCAATCCTTCTCCAATCCTTTTCCAATCCCTTTTCAATCTTACTCAAATACAATTCACATGTCAATATATACCAACTTAGGTATGCTAGGATATTACTATAATTGACACCATGAAATATTATCCCATTTACACCTTGATATTAATTTACAGCTTTACCATAATCATAGAGAGTGTAAAATTCTTGTACATGCAATCAACGTAAATTTGGGTAATGCTCCTAATATCAAACTCGCCAATAATCATTCACTACGTAGCTAATTAAAACAATAACACGTAACACTGGGGACTCGCTGACAGGTAGTACGACTACTCAATTACATACAAGACAGTGGTGGCCAACCTGCCTCCGGTGGGCTGCGGCCCACGATGTCTTCTTGTGGGGCCCGCTTAACATTTATAAATTTCTTTGTATTTTCGCCCAAACACACTAAATGGTGACCCTCTGCATCCTTTTCATCGTTTTGGTTGTTTGTTTGAGCGACTTGCATCTCATTGTTGCGGGAATTTAATTTATCTTACAGTTGACGATGATTGCATTTGCTCAGGTGATGCTGCTATTGTAATCAAGCAAACTACTACCTTTCCTAGTGTTGCTTTACGCAACGCTTCGTTGCTACATGTGTTACAAATAGCGATATACAGTGGTTATTCAATTATTTGACCTGCGTGCTGCACAGGATTTTGAAATCAGCCCGGACAATCCAAAATTCTGGATAATGCAAGACACGAACAATGCACTTGTTGCTGATGAAATGTTAAGTTGTTCAGATATATAATGGTAGTTTTGACAAAATCATACATATATTTAGATTAAAAATACACATGGATTGACGGCTGCGCTCGTTTCCCGACGGGTTTGCCACGGTATAACCGTTGGATTGTTACACGTGTGATGTCAGCTTGAACTCATAAATGAGTTTGCAACGGTACTGTGATGGCTTGCCCTGAGTCCAGTCAAATGTTACGACCATTTCTCCAATGCCGGATAATGTGTGACGAAGTCCGGATACATGAGGTGACAATTGGATAACAATTGTATTATCTGTAAGTTATACAATAGTTTGTTTATAGTTCAAAGCAGTTTGAATATTTATTCTGCGAAGTTCGCTGAAACAAAAAAGACAAACCAGCAAAAATTTGCCAATGTAAAAGTCCCATGTCATCTTTCAATTACCAAAAGATGCAAAAATCGTCTCTGAAGATCCAGCAGAATAATAACAAGAGTCTTTCGGTATCTCCCACCCTCCAACTTTGATGTTGTGGCGCCGCCCCTGTAATGCATAAGAGTCCTTGATTTAGAGAGATTGAAAACTAGGATGCATTACAAGCATTAATACTTAATACCCCCTCCCCCTAAAGAGCACGCCATTGATTCCATAGAGTGCCCCTTTGCTTTAGATTGTTTTCTAAAGCAACAAGTAAAAACAGCTTCTTACACCCAAACTAATGTGAAAACTATAAAAATCACAATAAATAGGCATAATAAATCCTATAATCCCGGTTTATACGTATTTATCGTATTTTAATTATACAACGAAGGGATAAATGCTCTCCTTCTTGATATAATTAACTTTGATTGAAACTCGATTACACAGGTCACATTTTGTCACGTTTACAACCCGCCATAATCTGCAAGTATTAAACCGTGGATTTATTTTTGATCGAAGATGTTTAACCCAAATCCCTCCTTTCGTGATCCATTGCACCTGCAGTTTTAAAAACCTTAACGGTGCGGTTTTTATCGTAAGTCACAGTTAGCACTACAGGCAAGTCTTTAAAAACAGGATCCACTGGTGAAGGACAGCGGTTATGAAAGCATCAGAAAGCTTTCGTAAATATCGAGAGCGCGGAATTTTTTGAGAAATACTCGTTGAAAATGAGTTCTCGCTGCAATTAAGTTGCCTGTATTGTAACCTGCTTCAGCTGTCTGAAGAATGCTTGTCACATACGACTACTTTTAAAGCTAGAATGGAAAGTTGTCTTATGAAGTAACAGTATTTTAATTGGTTAGTGCATAATATCTAGGCATTTGCTAATGCTACTCCAAGTTTCATATTAAAAATTAGGAATGCGTAATCTGGCTAAGTTTTTTAATGAAATCCTTCCTTTGTATTGTCTTAAAGCGTACGGTTTCCAACGATGTAGCACGAAATGTCATGATATAAAAGGTAGAAGTCTGTTACAAAGTTTGTTAAAATTTATATTGCACTTAATGAGCTGAGTTTCAACTTTCTTTAGCTTTTTGCATGCTGCTTTTCCCTTCTCTAATCTATGTGACACAACAAAAGAAAACCACTTTGTTGTAAAATACCGCAATCTTTCATCATCTATGCACGACGTTTCGGCTCTCCCAGTTGCCATTTACAAGTGATGCTTAACTTTTTTTGAAAGCGCAGCTTAATAAACTAGTAGAAGAATTTATAAATGTAAAATGCGCATGGAGGAATAAAAACCGTAGTTGGTAAACAAGAATATCCCCAAATAATAGTTCGAGGGTAAAAAAGATATAAACATGTACTGGAGTCAAGGAACAGGTGGGATTCCTTAACGATTATTTACATTTAAAAACTGTACGGTTAAAAGCTTGTATATCAAGTAACTAGAAGGCTAAAATGTAAAAAAATGAAAATGCAGAAATCATGACGAGTGGATGGCGCTAATCAATCTCATTCCTATAGCCAGTTTAGATGAAGATGAAGAGGGAGGAAGATGATTAACTTATTAATCCTGTTCATCAGTTTCAAAAGTGATATTTCAAATCCTCTCTTTTCGATGATACTTTCTACTTTCGATGGGCTTTGGACAGAATAGACGGGCCTGAGGGCAGTCCTTCCTTTGTCAAGTCACATGGCGCAGAGAGGCTGGTCTCCAATTGCGTTGAGCTGGATGTCGATGTCCACCGGTGGATGATTGGGGGGAACCTTGATGTAGTAAGATGGGGGGAGAAGGCCAAATGGGGGCGATAGGTGTCAGATGGGGGGAACCAAACCCAGAGGACGCCATGTACAGGCATGGAAGTAAGCAACAATGGGTCAATGAGTATCAGAGTTCAAAATAATGTCCGGAGGTTGGATTTCTCATATCGTTTTCGGCAATCGTTCGGTCAAGACGATTCTCCAGATTTCAAAAAACGTCCGACCAAGGATTAACAAAAAGAAAAAATCGCGTCACTTTAACGCACTTTGTTTAACTGTTGTCTTCCCTTCATCACTGTATTGTAATTGACTTGTGGTTGCAGCATCTGAAGCACGTTAGTTTTCCCTCTCCTCTATCTTCTATGATTGTCCACCTGTTAACTTCCAGGTTGCGCATTTTTCTGGGGCACATTTGTGCTTTAACCACAAATAAAAGAGACAGAATATGTCAAGGAATGGACTTGTATTTTGTAAATGAATGGCTGACCACTGGAAATTTCTGCATGTCCACAGAAACCATGTGATTGTCACAGTTTCCGATGTCATCATCCTGTCACTGAGTGATACAGGAAACCAGGTCGCCCACATGAAGAGGCATAAAATGTTTTCTTGTTTTATGGTGGTAAATGGTGAAGCCTAGAAGTGTGTGATAAGGTATGTCTTGTAAAAAAGTTCCAAAAATTGCAACACTAAAGCAGTGCTGACCTTCCCAAAAATGGCATACTTCGGTCTAAAATATTGGTTTAAGAGCAGAAAGTATAGTTTATTCCAGGAAACAATGATAGTCTCAATTTAAGTGAGGGAAAAGATAATTTAACCCAGGAAACACTGGCCTCAAAATGGCACATAAATGATGTCCCCAAGATGCTTTTTTATAATTTCCTTAGGCCTGCACCAAACCCCACTGGGGGCTCAAAACATCCCCATACTTCCAGATCCTCATTGCAGAGAATCTGCTGCTGCACGGTGGTTTTGCAACCATCATTCGCTCGCACATGAAAGAAGTGTTGCAAAATGAATGAAAGGTAAATGTTTAAGATAGGCTTCTCTTTTCTGATGCTAAGAAGACAATAGTGGGAGCTGTGTTTAATGAACCTATTCTGATGTGCATGAGTATTACACTGCAGAAACCACAAACAGATGTAAATTATAGTGTTTCAAAGAAACCCTTGTTGCCAACTTCATACAGTGTGAAATGACATGAAAGAGATAAGCCACAGGCTACAAATGCAAATTATGCAAGGCTGAGTTCATCGACACAATATTTCCAGGAAGTGGTAAGTTAGAAGTTATATTGAAAGGCTGTGCTCTTCCTTTTGTGATAATGATGATGATGATAATAATAATGATGATGATGATGATGATGATGATGATAATGATAATGATGATGATAACAATGATGGTGATGATGCTCATGATGACGATGAGGAGGAGGAGGAGGAGGAGGAGGAGGAGGAGGTGGAGGAGGATAACAATGACGATAACGACAATTGTTATATCTCTACTGGAAAATGCTGTACCTAAGTGTTTAGAAGTCCAGTGACAAAGTATTGAGTAATAATGAGACAGCACTTTCACTTATTCATCTGATTTCTGTCTGAGGGATCAACTTTCCTTTACAGATATTTATCTATTTACACTTTATGTAGATTACATCATAGCTGACAAATTGAAACTGACAATATTATGTGAGGCATCTGGAACTTTCCAGGATGCTGACTCAACTGACTCAAGGTATCACAATGATAATGATGATGATGATGAAGAACATCTTTTGAAAATGAGAATACAAGTACAAATGTTCTACAGACTGGTGCTAACCTTAAGTTTAAATACCATTGAGAGCGAAATTTAACTCTGAGTAAAGCCTAACTGTAGATCACAAAATAACAAACAAAAATCACTGCGTGACTAACTCAAAAGAGCCTTGTGGAATGCAACATAAATCATTGTAGGCATTCCCATGCAAATATGTAATGTTCCTTGTACTGTTTGATGAACTAATCTTTGCTGTGCTGATCTGATATACTGTAATTGTTTAAAACTAAGACAATTCGATGAAGCCTTTGTGTCTGGGAATTAGCATGCCATTACGAGGCAAGCCATCTTTAGAAATCGAGAACTGTAGGTTCTATTTCTAAAGCAAGCAAGCAAGCAAGCAAGAGTTCCTTAAACAAGTGTCCATAAAGGTATAAAAAGCAAACACCCTCATTCACCATGAAGTATGCTAGAATATTGAAGGCATATTCTTAGGAATTCGTTCTCTCGTTGGGTAAGAAGGGATTTCCTCGTTATCGTCACAGCGTCGTTTTCGTTGAGGCCAGTGTCTTTTCCATCAAAGGGAAGAAAAGAGCCATGCTCGTCGAATCCATTTCATAAACTTGCAATACGTGGTTCCTCAAGATTGCTACTCCAAATAGCAACATGACAGATATCTACTCTTGGCATCCTTGCACAATTCGTGACTGCAGTGACCGTTGTTTCTGTCTCCAATGAGCACCACAAACGCCGGGATAAATATTTACCAAATGTAGCACATCGAAGGTAGAGAAATTGCAATCAGTATTTAAAGCTTTCTTTAATAACTTTACCTAACGTACACAGAGAGGACGTCTGTCACTTCAATTCTCTCCAAGTGGTACCTGCTATGTCCAGACGACCATTCCATACTGAAGAAAACTGAAAATGAAGTAGTTTTGGAGGGAACAAATGCTTCTTTTCCCAATATCCAATCAGGGTGCATCAATTTTCCCGCCTCGTCCCTAGTTTTTTTAGTATTGATTTAAGGGTCTATACACGAGGCGGGAAAAGGTCAAAGTTGATAGGACAGGAACAAAAAAAAATTGCTTTCAATACATATTTACTCGCCGTGGGCTTGTTTGCCTGCTAGAAAGTGTCTTCTCTGGAAAGGAAACTCGGTGAAATACAAATATTTCTGGAACAGTATGGTAAACTCAAAATTATGATCGATAATTTTGGAAGAAAGTGACGAAAACAATTTTAATGTTATCATGGTATTTATGCAGTTTTTTTTTCGACGCAGAGAATTCAGGGATAGTAAATAGGAAAAGTCTGTGCGAAGCAATCATGTGTCAGTATCCAACAGAGCGTATCTCCTTTGTAATGGACGAAGAAACATGGATGAATGGCGTTGGCCTCTCTGTTTTTGACCGAATAACTTACTTCAACTATATACGCCTACCACTTTGGCTCTACACATTTGCCACAAGGAGCACAATAGATTATAGCATCTAAGAATCTATGGGTAGAACCGAAAAAATATGCGTATTTACAGGGCTATTAGAAAAGCATGTTTGAGTGTGGCGGTAAAATGACAGTTACTAGCAGAACAATTTTGGCAGATGACGATAAATCAGCTGTATCATTTAATGTTTGACCTCCTCATTTGCATTTAGTTGTAGGCTGCATATGGATTTAGAAGTCAGCAGACATTACATCAGGATGTCAATTCTACAGCCTTAAAAGTGTCATGCGGTCTTATAGCTCGCCATCTGTAGCCTTCAAGTGACTTGTAAGTGGAGCGTTACCACAATAGCTTGCAATTTAACGGCGCTGACCGGATTCGAACCCGGGACCTCATGATTACTAAACTAAAATCTTCATCTTAGCTTTTGAGCCTTGATGGCTTAATGGTTAAGGCGTTGGTTTAGTAATCAATGAAATTTAGTATCAAAGACATGGTCTCTGAGATGTCAAGATTACGCGTTGTGTCCATAGTCTCAGGATTCCCGTCATAGAACATCAAAAGAATCGCCGATACCCCCTAACGCATTAGCATTGGATAGGGAAGTAGTTAAAGTAAATTACCTTTAGTTGTCCACCATAATAGACCATGTTAGCATCAGAGAGATCGATATTGTCCGTTTTAATTCCAGGATTGTAGTGCGTACTTAATCGAGGCGAGAAGCTAGTTCTTCGTCGCTCCCTCCGAGCTCGGACACATTCTTCAACTTCAGTGTGAATGTCATTTTCCTAGTTTTCTACCAGTAGGATAGAATTAGAGGCATACGACATTCTTATTTAATGTTGATGATCAGAGTTCAGTTTCTACCGCCGTTCTTTCTCACAACCCCTCATATATTTTATTAGAAATTCCATTTCTGAAGAGCAGGGTGTCGGCATAATGGTGAGAAAAGCAGTTCTTGCTGGGAAAGCATGCTCCCTTATCCAAAACTCCTCTATTCCGGGCAAACAAATCTACAATACACAAATTATTTAAATTCAAGTATATTCCAAACTCCAAAACCACCGACTACATAAGCTCTGGTCGTTTATTCTTGTAGCTTTCCAAGAAACGTGTTAAAAAAGTAGCAGGTTTAGACATCGGTAGTTCAACCGTATGTCTTTGCTGTTTTAGTTAGTACTTCTTTGTATATGCAACAAGTGCACGATTAATTCTTTTTTAACGTGCTTTCGTCAAAAGTGGTTATGGCATATTGTCTCTTGAAGCCCCAGAAAAATAGAACTTAAGAATTTCAATTCTGCATTACGTAATTGTTACCCCCCCTCCCCCCTTAGGCCTATTCTAAACCATTTTTTTCAAAGTCAAGTCCTATCCTATCATGCTTTATCTACCGCACTAGTTTCGCTGCATTCTTTCGCATTCTATCATAGACGATCTTACCCAACTTTACCCTCTAAAGTCCCATTCCAATTAATCATGTTTCTTCGCCGTCTTCTTCAATGATATCCTTCCTATAGAACGTAGTACATATCATTCTCGTCCGTTACACGTATGTTCTCCTTTTATGGTATCCATGGTCTCTTTTATTGTCATCCCCACCATACACTTTGCATAATTACGAACAATGGGTCTTACCCTCCAGCCATAGCCAAATGCTTAATTTTTTTTAATGACGACATATATTTTAATGTTTTAAATTCCGCTCACCTCTATATTACTGTTTTTTTGCCCAGGAGAATTTCTTCTAGTAGCCGTAGACACTTTTCAATCTGAAGTACATAACTGTTACTTCGGTGGTGCCGACAGGCTGCCTTACATTTGTTGACGCTGGAATAAGTTTGAATAATGATTTGCTAATATCATTAGTGCATGGAAGGCCTTCTTTACAGTAGAGGGAATGCAAGTCAATTCTTTGTAAATAGTTAAGTGCTTTAAAGAATCCAATCTTTCTTGTAAAAAGCCTGGTTATGTTGAGAATCCAGAAAACTGGCAGTTTGTTTTCCAGGATCATTGCGACAAGAGGGAGAAAGCAGGCTCGGTGCTGCCTTTATACGGTGCCAGTGGCTGATGCTCTTGTGGGCTTGGTGACTTTTCATCATGTTTCAAAATACAACAGTAGCAGTTGAACATACCAACATTGTAAAAGGCAATAGAGCTCAGCTGTATTGAAATCACTGTTTTCTTTCATTTCTCCCTACTTTTATGTCAAATTTTAAAAACCTTTATAGCCCTACCAACAATCTGCCTGCAGAGTTGTTATTAGCTTATGATCACATATTTTTACTATGATTATTGCCATTATAACCCCCCCTGGACACCATGCATCTATGGCATGAAAAAAATTCCTGATATCAAGACCCCTCTCCTCGTTATCACCATAAAGAACAGTAGTCAGATTTCAATGACAATTCACTGACCCCCTCCACTCCACCAACATCATAAATCTTTGGTCTCCTGAAAAATGACCTGGCCCTTTGTTACATGAAATAGTTACCCTTCCAAACTTACCAAAAATCACTCTAGCTTCAAAACCGTTTCTGTTGATTAAATGCACACATCTATCAAACATGTGTATTCATTCACAAGTAAAATATCATGCTAGATATTTTTGCCCCAGTTTTTATGCAGTGAATGAACACAATAATGAAAAGAATTCGTGTAGGAAAAAGCCTAGTATGAAAGATCTATTATATGTAAATTGTTACATTTCAACACAATATTGCACATAACTCAAAATTTTCCCTGGAAATCCAATTATTGGGTATGAACTCCTACCATTATCACAATGATTACAATACTGGTTCATGCAAGTGTAGGAGCCACAAGCTAAAATATGTATATATATATAATAGCTAAGCAAATCTGCCCCCCCCCAGCTTCTTCTCCAGTCACTTTAACCAGACATCCCAACTCCACTCTCCTGATGTATAAAGTAAATGCTAGTTTGTTGCAACGCAATAACTATATTTTGCTTCAAACTACAAATTTTTAATAATAAAAATAAACAGTGAGCAAAGTACTGATTTTCGGATGTTTCCCCAATTCACTAACATAGTTATAATCTTAAAAATATGTCACGGCTGCAATAATGCTGTGTTCCCTACATCATCAACAATGATGTAATATAAACCATGCATATACAGCAACACAACAAAAATTTATAACCCAAAAGCAAAAGATTGCAGTATTTGCACAACTTTATGAATTAATAAATCCATTTTATATTGATGTCAGAAAATGTATGATATTTCATCTGCTTTTTGACAACCCACTCTCCATGTGAATGGCATATCAACAGACCACATACCATTTTAAGTATGTAAGTAAGAGCAGGCCATGCTAAGGTATCAAGAATAGCAGGGATATAGCAAAGCCTTCAAGTTTAGGGGGTGTCATGCAGAATTTATTGATATCAAATCTGCCAAAGCATGTAGAATCATGAAATGACCATCTCTGAATGGTATACGCATCTCCACAAGATTAAGTACGTATGTATTTATAATGAAACAAGAACTAGTGACATTATTTGTAAAATAAAGAAGTCTTGGGAGTTGTATCCTGGTTAATTTATGCATTATTCAGACATTCAATTCTCAAAAGATAAGATTAACTTTCACGTAAAAATAAAGTGTTACCAGAGTTTAAATAGTTGACATGTTTGATGTCCAAAAGCCCAGGAAATAATAATATCTCAACCATTAATGCCATTCATACATAGGGAACTCTATTTGGCAAGGGGGGAATTGCTGAGACAAGGAAAACATGAATACTCTTATTTGTGTGTAAGTATAAGTGTTCAATTTCAAACAAAGTAGCTAATATGTGACATTACATATTTTCATAGTTGAAAAATGAAACAGATAACCACTAACAGTGCTTTTATTGTTTCTTTCAATAGGACGTATGAACTATATAAACTGGAAGTAAGGTTCATAAACATATCAAGACTTATTATACGTTCATCTTCCTCAACTGTATTGCAATGGAAGGTTACTTACATATATTCCTTAAAACTCATAATTACCTCAAATCCAACATTCGGCTTCCATCCTAAGAGTTTTTGAGCTTTGTCACTGCAACCTTGCAAAAAGTCCTTTCATCATGGAAAACAAGTAATAATCTGTCAGTCTTACCAACAATAAATAAAGTATTAGATTTTAGACAGAAGCCGATGAAATTTCAATAGCATTGAGAAAACCTGCCAGTTTTCCTTAAAAGCAGTACAATTTCTGTTTAGCCCTTTCGCATCGATTGTTCACCGGTGACCCATAAACTTCAATAACCAATATCTATGTGTATATCCATCCAAAATGGTTGGGTTGATTTTCCTCAAATAAAAACTGATTATCATTTCATCTGAATTGCAACATATAATAAAATCATGTTTTTTGATCAACCAGGAATCTTGTAGACTTGAAAAGGTTAAATGTCCATTCAAGTAGTCTATTTTAAATGCCAGCACAAAATTGATTTATAGGCAGCAGAAGCTGAAATTGCAGGGAAACCGAAAGATGATGATTACGTACGATATAACTTTTATAACATGCGGTGGAGATAAGTTTGGATACTTTTAAACGTTTTAAGCTAGCTAGTAAATGCTCTAGTATGAAAATAATAAGTGTATTATGTTTGTTTTTACTTTTATTACTGAAAGCTTAGCATAAAAATTGTTTGGTAGATCTATATTAGAAGTAATATATTTCGATCACATCTGAAATAAAAATGCTTGAATTAAGATGCAGAGCATCTGCAACTATAAATATATGTAGATATACACCTCTATAATTTTGTGACAAACAGGAACACCAAGCAAAGACTGTGCATATGTAGCATGCTGAAGATCTAATATCAATATTACCATTTCTACTACCTTTGCTACTACTAGTACCGCAACTACCACTACTACTACTACCACCACTGCTACTACTACTACCACTGCTACTACCACCACCACTACTACTACTACTACCACTACTAGTACTACTGCCACTATAACTACTACTACTACTACTACTACTACTACTACTACTACTACTGTTACTACTAGTAGTGCTGCTACTGCTACTACTACTACTGCTACTACTACTACTACCACTTTTACTACTACCACTGCTACTACTATTACTACTACTACTTATACTACTACTATTAGTACTACTACTACCTTTACTACTACTACTATTTCTACTACTACTATTACTACTTTTACTACTACTACTACTACTACTACTACTACTACTACTACTATTACTACTATTTCTACTAATACTACTACTGCTGCTGCTACTACTACTACTACTACTACTACTACTACTACTACTGCTGCTGCTAAAGCTGTACTGATAATGGCCATAGCCCCACGCCTTGCTTCTCTTTGAGTGCCAGCAAACACTTATTGCAGAAAGAAGTGAAAGAATGATAATGGCGTGTAACTTTAAATTTCAAACAATAATGGTGGTTTTTCACATTTGAAGGTACTTTGCTAACAATTACACAATGAACCTTAGGTATTGATACATCCATCGACGACTTTTAGCAATAATTTTAGCATTTAAAGTACATGATACATAATATTAAAAAAGTTTGAATCTTACTAAGGCCATTGGTCGATTTCTAGGATACAATCATGAAAAAGACACTAAGATTATACTCTCTTCCATCAAAGGTGACAGAGCAGTAAAGATACGCTCGTGCGTTCCCAATAACGAGTGCCCGGTTCAGTCCCCTTCTTTACATTTCTTCTTAGGTAATATATATGACTTTTATGGGTGAATTGAAACATTGACACTAAGATTATAATCTCTTCCATCAAATGTGACAGAGCAGTAAATATTCGCTCGTGCGATCCCAATAACGAGTGTCCGGTTCATTCCCTTTCTTCACATTTTCTTTTTTTCTGTTTCAAGTCAATTCTATGGCTGAATTGAAACATTGACACTAACATTATGCTAGATTCAATCTAATGTGACAGAGTAGTGAGGATACGGTCGTCCTTTCCCAATAACGAGTGTCCGATTCAGTCCCCTTCTTTACATTTCTTCTTTGGTAATATATATGATTTTTATGGGTGAATTGAAACATAGACACT
Source organism: Alatinidae sp. Z8VKAUB7J3 (assembly GCA_010016025.2). Lineage (NCBI taxonomy): Eukaryota > Metazoa > Cnidaria > Cubozoa > Carybdeida > Alatinidae > Alatinidae sp. Z8VKAUB7J3. The sequence continues at coordinate 27,285,970 of JAAAKM020073195.1, read as the reverse complement.
AAGATTATACTCTTCCATCAAAGGTGACAGAGCATTAAAGATACGCTCGTGCTTTCCCAATAACGAGTGTTCGATTCAGTCCCCTTCTTTACATTTCTTCCTTGGTAATATATACGACTTTTATGGCTGATTTCAAACATTCACACTAAGATTATACTCTCTTCCATCAAAGGTGACAGAGCAGTGAGGATACGCTCGTGCAATGCCAATAACGAGTGTCTGGTTCATTTCCATTCTTTACATTTTCTTTTTTATATTTCAATTCAATTCTATGGCTGAATTGAAACATTGACACTAAGATTATACTCTCTTCCATCAAAGGTGACAGAGCAGTAAAGATACGCTCGTGCGATCCCAATAACGAGTGTCCGATTCAGTCCCCTTCTTTACATTTCTTCATTGGTAATATATACCACTTCTATGGCTGATTTCAAACATTGACACTAAGATTATGCTCTCTTCCATCAAAGGTGACAGAGCAGTGAGAGTACGCTCGTGCCATCCCAATAACGAGTGCCCGGTTCATTCCCATTCTTTACTTTTTCTTTTTTATATTTCAATTCAATTCAATGGGTGAATTGAAACATTGACACTAAGATTATGCTCTATTCAATCTAAGGTGACAGAGCAGTAAAGATACGCTCGTGCGTTCCCAATAACGAGTGTCGGATTCAGTCCCCTTCTTTACATTTCTTCTTTGGTAATATATATGACTTCTATTGCTGAAGTGAAACATTGACACTGAGATAATAGTCTCCTCCATCAAAGGTGACAGAGCAGTGAGGATACGCTCATGCGAACCTAATAATGAGTGTCCGGTTCAGTCCCGTTCTTTACATTTCTTCTTTGGTAATATATATGACTTTTATGTGTGAATTGAAACATTGACACTAAGATTATACTCTCTTCCATCAAAGGTGACAGAGCAGTGAGGATTTGCTCGTGCGATCCCAATAACGAGTGTCCGGTTCATTCCCTTTCTTCACATTTTCTTTTTTTCTGTTTCAATAGAATTCTATGGCTGAATTGAAACATTGACACTAACATTATGCTCTATTCAATCTTAGGTGACACAGTAGTGAGGAGACGGTCGTGCTTTCCCAATAACGAGTGTCCGATTCAATCACCTTCTTTACAATTCTCCTTTGGTAATATATATGACTTTATGGGTTAGTTGAAACATTGACACTAAGATTTATACTCTCTTCCATCAAAGGTGACAGAGCAGTGAGGATGTGCTCGTGCCATCCCAATAACGAGTGCCCGGTTCATTCCCATTCTTTACTTTTTCTTTTTTATATTTCAATTCAATTCGATTACAAAAATCGGATATTGATCGTTTAAAAAGTTTCACCATGCGTCATTTTATTTCCAGAACAACAAATCAACTTTCTTACTAGTCATGGAAATTGATCCGAAATTTGTCTCGTAACATCTGTAGGTGAATTAAATGGATTTTCTGGTAGCAAAAAGAGCGTGTGAGATTCAAAGTTGTGTAACCTTGCTCTTTCTACTTTCGCCAGTTACTTACTTTAGTATTATTGTAATACGTGGAAATTTCTATGCTGAAACGTAATTTGAAACCTCAAAATTTGGATCACTGAAACGTAACTTGAAACCTCAAAATTTGGATCACTGAAACGTAATTTGAAACCTCAATATAGGGATTTATTAGTATGTACCTCAAATAATTCTCTTGGTTTTACAGTTGCAAATAATTTGTTTGTGGTACAAAACAAGAATATTGCACGAAATAGCGTAAACATACTGTACTGGAAAGCTTTTTTCGTCTGACACTCTTCAGAGTACTAACATCAGAATGACCGAAATGGAATGTGTGAAAGAGTATACCCAACTGCATTTTTGAAAGATCCAATCAGAATGTGGACTGCGTGAATGGCTTGTGTTTTCTGACCAATCAGCGTCCATTACAACAAGAGTAATTGAAAAGGTTTTTTTGCTTTTATGTGGAGTGAGTCCAGAACGGCCAAATTAAATGCAGACCTTTCTTATGATACGGAATCAATCGTCCGTGTGCACTTTAGCACAGTCTGGGTTTCGTGCAATATAGTTGCAAATATGTTCCACTGTTTTTTCCGTCTATGTTCCTTCCCTACAGATGTTTCCATTAGACGAGGCTTTTCTTTTTTTCCGTTTGAATCTGTTTTAAGCGGAAGAGGTAATTTCATAAACTTACTTCCAGTAAAGAAATTCAGCAAAGTACTATCTCTACTGATGTCGATAGTATTTTCCATTCAACAGATTCATTTCTTGACCCCTTGGATACCAAAACTGTTGTATTTTGTAATAGCCCCAAAGAACAAGGGGTCTTTCGTGCTCAAAGTGCCTTGTTTCACTTACGTATTTCCTTGTCTTTTGTCACTATACTTGCCTGAAATAATGCTCAGACTAACAATAACAAGAAAAAACCTAAGAAAAAATCAAGAAATATTTTTCTTTGTTGGTCGTTTGCTCTCAGCCCTACTATTCTCGTACTCAAAACAAAATTTTCTCATGACTATTTCCAAATTATATGTTCTAGGAATCCGATTTGCTGAATTCATATTCTTCAGATAGGGCCCCGCTCTTGTTGAACGCTATGCAGCACATTACTTGTGGTTACCCAATTGACGTAAAAGATATTTATAATCCTGGAGTAGACCTACTTTCTGTTGCCTGAACTTTCTTGCAAGTGTGTGCTCATCATGTCCAGCACTCGGATACATGTAATAGAGAGAACCAAATACCTGCTCTGAGTACAAAAATTTTGAGTGTTTTCAAACACGACAAACAAAAATCATCGGAGAGTAAGCAAGGGTAGTGGAGTTAATGGTTTTAGTCGTCGCTCATTCGGGTTAAGCAGTTTACAGAAGTGGACACTTCTGATGTTTTCAAGCACTTTCATTTCTTTCTTTCTTTCGTAGATGGCAAAGTTTATCATGTCTTGAGTCTTTCTTTTTACGAGCTGCGTTTCGACAGAAATTTCTTCCATCTTCAGGCTACTAAATTTTGTCGCAGTTTGAGGTTCAGTTTCGGACATTCGATGGATCTTGGATCGAACAAGGTTGTGAGATGGTGCCATTAACTTTTGCGTATTTTTACAGAATTGCTAAAAGACAATTGAGTAATTAAGCTCGAAAATAGAACAAAGTCGCCTTACAGCTCGTGTTTCTTGATGATGTGATAATCAGTATAATAAATACCCAATTGTTTCTAACTTGAATATAGCTTAAAATTTCCCAACTTGTCTTATTTTGTAAGTTGAACCCAAAGGACAGAAGATATAGGTCAGAGTACGTTTAGGTCACATTAGATTGAAAAGCAAGGCTCTAGTATGCTCCATACCATAGTTGTTGCTTTAAAGGACACTTGTTAAATTTTGAAGTTCATAGAAATACTCTCATGTCATGTTTTTAATGTATTTTACCCACAATATTTCTCCCTAACCCTGCTCTAAAATTTTTATGAAGAAGAGAGAATTTGAAATGTCAGTTTTCAAAAGAACCCTAGAGAAATAAAAATTATGACACCCCGGTAGTGACATTATTTCTCTAGTGCTCTTTTCAAAACTGACGTTTCAAATCCTCTTTTCTGCATTATGTTTTCTACTTGCAATGGGCTTAGGACAGATTAACAGGGCATGATGGCAGTTCTTCTTTGGTCAAGTCACATGGCGCAGAGAGGTTGGTCTTTAATTGCGTTGAGTTGAATGTCGATATCCACCGGTGGATGATTGGGAGCTAATGTGGCGGCTAGAGTTTTATAGAATGTTAACATGGGAGGTCACTTACCTCCGTTAGTAGAGCAAACGCCGTGATAGCGTGGTTTACGGGTTCCACCCGCGGTAGTGACATATTTTCTATTTTTTTAGTGTTCTTTTCAACACTACGGTTTTGGCATACCCTCATAATTTTAACTTATATCAGTTGGTAACTACGGCATGGCTCAAACTCTTGAAGGGGGAAGCGTTTCATGCAATTTGTTGCACTACTGAAAACTGTCTTGATGAGGAGGCCCCACTTGTACTGCTATTTATAACTGTATACAAACGATATTAACTAAGAGATGAAACCATCATAATTAAAATAAACCGCCGCCGCCGTGGTCCAGTGGACAGTTCACTTGCCTTCTATGCTAGAGGGTACGAGTTCGATTTCCCGGAGGGCCATTAGTGACGACGGAAAGGGTATCCAGTCATAGAGTACTCTAAGCTTCAGCAAAAAGTCCCATATATATGGGCACCGCCCTAGCCCTGTTAAGGGGAGTACAAGGCGTAAAACCGATAAAAATTGGCTAAAAGTTACTAAAAAGTAATTAATCGCGTGCAAGTACAAGCGTTGCTTGAAACCAGTGACATCCATCGAAGGTTATAGGTTATTTTCATCATACGTACAATATTGATAACAACAAACTCTTTCAGTACAGGATACTCACAGCTGCCAAACAGACACAGGGAAGCTTTATAATTTTGTGTTTTTCCCGACCACTCTGATTTTGTCAGGAACCTCTTGATATAAAATGGGTTAGTAAGTTAGAGCTACTTTCTGCTACATGTTGCAGGACGACATATCAACCAGAAATCTATCAATACAGAGCAAAACTACATGGCAATCCATGTGGAAATGAAGGATTAACATCCTGATTATATTTTTTTACAATTGTTAGGATTAGGATTGACAAAAATTTAGCTTGTTTGTATTGTTGTTCGTTTCTTCATACTTATACACTTCAAATGCCCGCCGCGGGATTTTTACACCTTCCAGTTCATAGTACTTCATTAATGTTGTCCTAGCCTTTTCTTTACGAAACTTACTGTTAATCAGGCATCTTAGCGTAAATAACAGACATAATATAGGGGGCTTTTTTCCGGGGGGCAATTATCCAGGGGGCAATTTTCCTGGGGGGCAATTTTCCTCGGGGGTAATTTTCCTCGGGGGTAATTTTCCTCGGGGGTAATTTTCCTCGGGGGCAATTTTCCGGGGACAATTTTCATGGGCGGGGGGCTTTTTCCAGGGAGCTTTTTTCCAGGGGGGCAATTTTCCAGGGGGCATTTTTCCTGATATCATTATTGGTATAGAAAAGAACCTACATTTCATTCGCCTGCAGTATCGCCAGCACCAAGCTACCATTTTGGAACTGCAAAAGCCACAGACTCAGTAACAGTCTCCTGCAATCCTCATAGAGGGCAGTTTGTCGAACAAATGACATCAAGGAGACTCAATAGAATCCAGAGCAGTGAACTGAAGGTCCAAAGTGTTGGTAACCATATGGTTACCGTAAACAATAAAGGGTTAAGGCTTGGTTTGAAAGTAGTGATTGAGAGAAATCACCGATATTATATGAGAGCTTACGAGTACATTTTGTGGTGATTGGGAATAGTGTAGTCAAGGAAACTGAGCAAGTGAGAAAGAGATCGGGTCTATAGAACTGCAATATAGCATCGACTTATATGCAGTAAGCAGTTATGGAGTTCACATTTTTCTTGGCATGTGTTGGCTTAAGTGTGACTAAGCGAGGAACCCATTGCTACTTTATCTCTTTGTTTATGTCAACTCACATTAAATATGAAAAAAAGAAAGTGCTTGACTCGCGCGCGAATCTCTTTGAAGTTTCATCCCATGAGACATCAAAATATTGTTTAGAGATAACAGCAAATTCGGACTTCTTAGTGAAGAAAGCTTGTATACTTTGAAATCCTGGTTTCACAATGCACCAACGTTTCCCTCCTTTTCCTTGTTCACACTTGAGCTATTTACATGCGTTTTTATGTATATAGAAACGTTTGCCCACTTACCTGCTGGGTCGTTATAGTAACCGAAATATTGTACTCCTACTTAAACTATGAACGAAAAAGAAGTAGGACGTTTCAAGAACATTCCATCTACTTCATTGTAGAAATTGGACGTTTCAAATTTTCGAGGGAAAGAATTTCAGCTCTCAAAAAGCCCACCTCTGTTTGTCCGGTCTTTTAGTAATTATTTAGACGTCATCTTAGTTTTAACAAATTTAGCAGTAGGATATAATAATTTGAGTTGAAGGAACCTGACAAAATATGCATTATCGAATAACATATTATTGCTGATAATCATTGTGGCACTGCCTGCTTCACTTGGGGGAGGGGCACCAGAAAAGACCATATGAAAACCCTCTCTCCAAAACGCTTTATCCGTAATCTCAGTTTTTACTTCTTTAGCTGTTGCTAACCCAGCGACGGGGGAAGGTAAGGGAGAATGGGGGGGGGGGGCAGGAAGGCTGGGTTCAAATTTACTTTTTCACACTCCAGCAAGGAGTCTTTGGTCATTGTGTGAAAAGGGGTGTTTATTGTTGATATGCATATCTTGCTGTAAATGTGACACAATGTCTGTCGCAATCAATTTCAATTTTGATAAAGATGAAAGTGGTCAGAGAAGAAACTGAAATTTGGCAAATCTTTGGGGGGAATGGCCCCCTCTACCCCCTATTCCCGCGTCCTTGTAAACCTATGTCTTGAAGCAGTGTGTCAATCTGAGCAGGGATCTTTGACGTATGGGTTGGTATCTCAAGATCGAGACAATAGATTTCCTTGTTCTGAAAAGTCCGATGTTGTGTTTTTCCGGTCTATGAAAACTGGCTACCTTCGCTTGACATTTTCCATTAATATATTATTACTGATTCTTAATCTTGCATGATGCTTAGGAAAGGTGTCTTAAGAACAATTTAAAAGAATACAACAAATATCTTTAGACAGATGTTTTACTATCTTTGGTAAGCAGACAAACGCAGCGCTTTAAAAATTGCTGTAGGTGAATCTACAGTGCTGTCCCCGATATTTGGCTAAAGTTTTAGGCCAAAAGCAAAAGCCAAAAGTATTTCGAACACTGCGTCATTTCCCGCGGAGTTTTCTACGCGGTAACAAGGTCAATTACTTGAGAAGTATTTTCTCGTGTGTGAATAAGGATTTTTCCTCGTTGAACGATGATTAATTCGAATGTGCAATTTATTTTCCTTTGCACGTAAGGTTTAGCTTTTGCGGGCTTGAAAAAAATATGATATTTGCTACTAATACATTGATCAAAACTATATACAAAGGGGTTTACTTTCAATATAAAAATATAAAAATCAAAAAGATGGAGTTCTTGTCGCAGTACGTTAGTTAGTTACACGGTTGAGATATCGACATACAGATCCGAATTCTGTTGAGATAAAAAAGAAATTCTTGGCGTGCTTCCCAGATGAACACAGCGTCCCACTGAAGCTATTTGAAACTACATAAAAATAAAGTGCAGAAATCCCATTTCGAAGTTGCAAATATAGACTCCAGAGATAAATGATTACCACAACGATGTGAACGGTTCATAGGGCTAAGACTTTTTGTTATTGCTGATTTGCAGAGATTTTTTGTTATTAATCCTATCTTACATGGGGGTGGGGGGCTATTGGGACTACACATTTCAGCTCATAATTTTTAAAGCCTGGCCCGATTGACAAGAAATCTGCAGACTTTTAATAAAATTTAATGGGAAGTCTTATAATAAATAATTTTTTTTTAAATTTTTGCGATATTGGCATTTTGTTGATCTATAGTGGAGTTTTCTGCTTTTCTGTTTTGTTACTTTTCTTTGAAAAACATGATTATTATATCTTTAAACTTAGTTTTTCCCTGAATTTGTACTGACGATTCCGTAATATTAAAATTTGAAGAAAAAAATGCAAAATTTGTTAAAATTTTGCAAAAAATGAAAAAATATGTTGTGCAATAAGGTGAAGTTCGCTAGAGAACCTCATATAACAATTCATGCAAAATAATGATAAGAAAATCACATCTTTAGATGAAACTTGTACCAGCAGTGAATAAAGAGTTATATTTTTTATGTTTGGAGGATATTTTTTCGTCATAATGCTCAAAATAAATAAAAAACGGTTAATTACAAGTGAGCAACCATTTCGGTCGTTTCAAATCTCATACATTTTGGAAAAAAATTTTCTCAAAATCTGAAATATCTTGCCTAAATCATAGAGCTTCAACCTATGGAATGGCAACTCATCTAAACCGGAAACGTATGTTGTGTTAGCCTCTTTATCGAAAACTGGCTCCATATTGGTATCCGGTAACCAACTTGACAAGGCCTTACAGTGCGAAGTTTCATTTTAGTAGAGATCTTTCCGTTAGATAAAAATATATTCCATAGCAGAATTATGCCTTCTTTGCTCGGCGGCTTATTCAAGGGCATAATATTCCCATTTCAGCTTGTTTAGAATTCCCAGGGAAATGGTTGCAATGACACTCAAAGTTTTATACGAAATACAGCTTCTTGGTTATGCTTAGCTTTGCCAAGCGAGTAAAAGTTATCATTGTTTTATTAGTTAAAGTTAGTTTAAGATTGTATGATTATCATCCTTAAGACGACGTTAGATGGACATCGCCTTTAACCAGTGACAAATCCCTCCTAAAAGATTATTTCAAGATCCCTTCCTCGTAACAGTTCGTGGTGCATAGCTAGCCATGATCGATTTTCCATTATACATGTAGTAAACTCCTGTTGAAATTACAGTAAGTCCCATTTTTGTGTGTTTAGACTCCTTGACAATTTTTCCTGACGTACGCTAAGATTTTCAAGGCTCTTTCATCTTGAATATGCCACTGCAGCGGCTTGGACTTGCTAAGCACAGCCTAGGCTAAGGAAAAACCTTTACTGTTTTGGTTTTTTAAATGTAAAAGTGGAAAAGCACAGCGAAATAACTGTTATCTCAGGTCTCTTCAAACGATTAAGTTACAGTGATAGAACTAGCACAGTTTAAAACTAGAGGACAAAAATACTTTTTTAATAAGCACATAGAGCAAGTAGAGTTCCACCTCCGTCTTTGCATCCTTGCAGTTGCCGCCATCTTTTGGCTACAGAGTTGCACTGTTTTCGTTATGACAATTACTGCAAACTGCTTTTTCTAGCCTGGATTTCTATAATTTCTACACACTGTACGAGTGGTTCATACAGTGTAAGCACATGGCAAACATTTAAAATGCAATTTTATGTTACTTGGCAACCAGTTAAACAATAATTACCCCCAATTTTCTGGTAGCCTCAGTATCAAAGTAATTGATGCAAAAAACCTAAATAATTATCATATATCATATGCAAGCACCAAATGAAAGTGGCACACTGACTTCAGCAAAAAAAATTTCTCTCATCGCATCTTCGTTAAAGTTGGGTCACATTTAGAAGTTTTCTTGGAGAGTTGGGAAACGGAATGTAAACATTTTCAAAACAGGTGAGTAGATGAAATTTACAAAATGCATTCAAACTTTCCCTATTGACACTGAATTTACCCAGTTCTTACATCCCGGAGAACAGTAAGGTCAAACAGATGTGAAGGAGCAAAATATCAAGAGGGGAGCATGGACGAACAAACCAGAAAGAGGCAGTTAAATCACATAGCCCTCAAGCCATTATGTTGTTCCTTGTTGCATCTTTCATATGACATCATAATCACCATCATAATAATTTTTGTTTGCAGTCAGTCTTTTTCCACTGTCCAACTTTAATTAGACAGCCTTTTATAAAGTTTATGAAGTTAATAAGGATCCACCACTTCAGTGCTAGGGAACTTTACATAAATAGGTTAAAGCATTGGTTTACTTTTCTTTTGTCATTTCACCATAGGTATGAAAATAATGCAAGGAAAAGCTGTATACAGTGATTATCTGATTGAGGTCCATGATGCAAGAGTATCCTTTAATATTTGAGAAGTTGTGTGATATCTATGAAACGTATTGTCTACGTTTAGCTTTGTTTGAAAAAAAGAAAACAATCTGGTCATTTCATAACTTGTAATTTTAATGTATTCACTGTGTAGAGCCATTTGAAGAAGTTTCATAAACAATTGTATCTAATATATCTAACTTATATGCTTTTTGAAATTCCAAAGTATTGGAAAGGCCAGTAGCAACTGTAAAGTGTTTCACCCATTCCATTGGTTTAGTCCTAATGTCCATCCCGGCAACTGACATTAATCATGATGTAGAATGTGTGGCTACATGACCACGATAAGACATACAAAATGATAATAAAATGGAACGGACTCACCAAATGACAAATAACATTGAGGATGACAACAAACCAGGACAAAGGATATTCAGCTTAGCCATTATTATCTTGAGACCAGAAATAATCCAAATGATTAAACAAAATATTAAAGTCACTCTAAAGAATACAAAATATATGTAACAAAAAACAAAGAAATTTTGCTCAATAAATCCCTATTGATAAAGTTGGCATCTAATGATAGCATTAAAAAGGTTCGGAAGACCTTGTTTCCACAATGGTCCCTTAATCTGGATGATCATTCAACATCTTTGTTGACACTGCACTGCGTTACAAGTGACTAAATACGACGTGAATAGTTTGGCATGATGAACAATATTTACGACTTGCATACCTACAAAACTACGAAAGCAGAACTCTTAATTTGACCAACAATATTGCTGGAAGGATTCCCTTCCAGAAGGTTTACAGGATAGAATGCTGAGAAAATTTGCTGTACTGGTCATTAAAATATCTACCAAGCCATAGGCCATGTCGTTTTTAAGGTTATCATTGCCTAAGGACAACATAAATTTCGATAGTTGCAGATATCTTCTGCAGTTTGATCTTTGTTCCCACATGGCTACATCACTATAAAACAAAATCTGTCACTAGACTCAGTTGGGAAAAAACTGCAAACCATGCTGGTTCTGTGAAATTGACATAGGGAGAAAGAAATCTTTGCCAATTATTTAAGATACTTTTTTTCTTCTTTCGATGCTTGTATTGTGATACGTCTTCCAAGCGCACACAAGACAATACGTCGGAAGAAAAAGGCTATATTTGTTGACTTAAAACTGTTTATGTTACCTGGATCGTTCCGATGGTTCCCCAGTCGTCCATTCGATAATGAGCTTGCCTTCGCCAGCATCCGGGGGCCCACAGTTTACTGAGTGGTCTCTCATGTCCTTGATGGCTGTGCGTACAGCTTTCATAAAGTCAGCCGTTATCTGTACCATGATTCCATCTAGAAAATATAAGATAGTTCAAAACGTAGGAAGAGTTACAAATCTAACAACAATCACTGGCTAGATCAATTAGTACCAAACACAATACTTCTTACTAGCATAAGTAAAAATTTACGAAATATCTCCTAACTATTAATATGCAACAAAAATTGGATAATTTCGCAAATTTTCGGATCTTGGTCATGTAAAGGATGTCATAATTAGGTCACGTTACAGATTTTGGGCATATATCTTAAAAGATTTGCCTGTAGGAAATAAGTTCCGTTTTGAAATCGCTGCATATTTAAATGATAAGAGAAAGGCCCTTACACGAGCATAGTTTAAATTCCCTGCAATTTCCAATTTTCTCAAAATTTTTTTCACAAAGATTTTTTTAAAGAATTTTTTTTCAAAACCTTTTTTAAAGAATTTTTTTTCAAAACCTTTTTTCAAAAGAAATTTTTTTCAAAAGAATTTTTTTGTCAAAACCTTTTTTTACAAGACTTTTGTTTCAAAACATTTTTTCAAATAATTCTTTTTCAAAAATTCTGAGTGGGACTTCGTGATACAGCCAAATTGTTTCTGAACTGTTCTTTTCTTTGTAGTCACCAGAATTCTCCTATAATTTCAATTTTCCAAAACAAGGAATAAAAATTCCCCTTGAATTCTACGTTCTCAAATAATGAATTAAAATCCATGAGGATTCCATGTTTTGCAGGTGGCTGGGAAATCTGTCTTACATTGACGAGTACATTCTCACAAAGTACCTTTAATGCAAATCCAGAAAAGCCCCTTTTACATAAGCAATAGCTACATTGGCGTACCTGGGGGGGGGGGGGGGAGAGAGAGAGGGGGGGGGGAGGAAGGAGGAGGGGCGGGGAAAGGGGGAGGGGGGAGGGAGGAGGGGGGGGTGAGGGATACCAATTCTCTTCCATGTCTCTATAGACAATATTGATCAATGATGCAACAAAATTGGTAAATGTAAAGATTGTGGGAGGTATAGCGCCTGCTACTCGATATTTTCATAATACACCTTCTTTTGTAATTTTTAAAAGCGAGCTGATAGAAGTTATTTTCTATGCTCAAATACAATAGCAAGATAATTTCGTCTCAACTGAAGTGTTATGAATAAATTAATTGTAGTGCAAGAAGTCACGATGAATTTAAATTGGAAGGCCCTCAACAAAGATAGCTGCAACTCAATATATGTGAATAAATATTACCAAGTTAACTTCCAATGGGAAACCTGCAAAGCCAAACCGTCAGAAGATATAGACATTATTTGTACCGTTAACATCTCGTTCGAGTATTTAATCAAAAACCTTCATTACTTCATTTGTTGAGAGATAACTAATACAATGCTAGGCAAGGCAAGGCTAATATAAACTGCGAGGTCCAGATTCATTTAAACTGTAGTGCTTATGTCGAATGGAAAGTTTGATTTATATTGAACATAAGACGAACACCTTGGTTTTGAAAATGTCTATACAAATGAGACAATAGGACTTTGGGCGCATTCATGCTCACTCCATCATGGGCACGTCTGTAAAAGTTTAAGCAAATGCTAAAGAAGCTGTCAGAAGAAAATAAAAACCAGAAATGTCCTGAATTTGGTTGAACAATATAGTGATGGCTTGTATATCTCCAACAAGCTATTAGCGACAGATATTGGCTTGAACAGGTACATTTTGACCATTTCATCTTAACTCTTGCCTATAGACGTGCACAAATCAAGGTGACATTTTATTACTAGACAGTACCTCATCTTGTCTGCAAATGAAATAATACTGCCTAGTTTTGCCCATCTTAACAACATCTTAGCACATTTGTTTCCTAGTTATTTAATAGCCTAAGAATAGACTGAGTGCCCACCGTTTTGTAACAAAACTGACAATACTATGATTTTTATAGTTAACTGGAGTCAGAAATTTGGGGCGAGGAACCCTGGTCGTTAGGCAATATTTGTGAAATGCTTGACTAATTAAGGTATTATGAATTAAATGACACTGATCCTCTCGTCTCCTCTCTCCTTCTTTCTATTTTTCTTTTAAATCAGTGTTGTTCCGGTGGTGTAGAAGCAGAGGGAAAGTCTATATCACACTCTTCCATGCAATTGCATACGTTGCCCCTCCCAGTTTTCTATTCACGGCTATGCCTGATGTTCCTGGCGACAGCGATGTTCCCTGTAAAGTTTTAAAGTCCTGATGCTAGAATATCGTTTTGATATAAGATTAGAAAAGCGTATTCAATGAGTTATTACTCTTAATAAAACCCAATCGTCATATCTCCTGACTTACTGTCCCCTAATATTGCTACTAGTTACGTCCAGACAAGTGAAGGCAAGGTTTACGAGCAGAAAAATAAAGGAGAAAGACTAAGATCACAAATGTCAAATGTTAACTCACTTTGTTACATAAATCGCTCAGCAATTTCAAGCTTAAATATGACTCAGAACAAATCTCTTGTTACAACACCAATACAAATGGCAAAACACAAACAAAACCGCCAGAATCTTGGTTAGTATATTTTATAGCAGATCATTTATATGTTGATGGAAAGATGAACAACTATGTGTTTGCTGGAAGATACCCTTAAAACCCTTGACTTTGACAAGAGGGAAAACTCAGAGTTTTAAAATAAAGACATAATTGATAGGTACTTTGGTAACGTTTGACAAATAGGTTCCGTAGAAATTGGTCTTGACAGGATGTCTAATGGAGGTTGCATGTATTTTCAGTAGCACAAAGAATTCTTGTACACTGTGTGGACCTGTCTATTCATATGGAAATATTTAGGTCAAACGGTAGGTGGATTGTTCCCTCCACCTTGTCTTTGTGGTATATTGTTGAAAATTATCATTGTATAGCCAACAACATCTTTCTATTATCTCTTGGAAATAGGCAAGGAACTGAATCCAGGGCGTGCAATGTCTATATTTAAAGTGGTTGCTTCACTACGTACTCTTTTAGCTATAGAGGGGGAGACTTTTATTAATTTTAGGAGTTTCAACTCCCAAGCAGCTTACAAGACCAACAGCTTGTTAATTTGGGGAAATCAGCGTTGATGATGTGAAAAGAAAATATTTTACGGATTTAGTGGATGATGATGTTTGAAGTTTTTTAAAGAATTCTGAGGCAAAACTTTGCCTTGTATTAACATCATTTTTCTTTTCCACAAAGTTTTTCCCAGCCTCCCCTTTTACTCCAGCCCCCTCCACTACTACAGACAAAGAAGTAAACAATAGTAGAACTATTGGCTCCTTAAAGAACGTCTGTGTAGCAAGAACGTGGATACAAAAAATTCCACTGACCCTCTGTGAGTAACATCTGTTTGGTTAACGCATCAACAATTGAAAAATCAACAACTGCTGATCTACATGCACAGTACCTTTGTGGCGGTCATGAAAGGGGAAGGGGGAAGGAAGAGGGTGGGTGATATAACAGTTTTAAGTAAATACTTTTGATGCGGTGATTGACAAAACACCGGCATTAACTGGTTTCATAATAGTATGTTAGGAGAATTTAATCTCATAAGAGCACCTATGTACAGTAGTATGATATATTTAGCATTTAAAGCAGCCCAGTTCAGTGTGAAGGACAAAGAAATTGTAAGGTGCCGACAATCTTTGTTATGTCTGCTACGAATGCAAAGGTGAACACAAAGAAGCGTAATATGAGAAATATCAAATGTCATGGGAAAAGTCCGTGGCAAATTCATTGACTCGTCGATAATTGCATGGCAGGGGTATTCATTCCAAAGCGCATAACAATAAACTGTGAACTCGCATCATTTTTATGCTTAGAGTTAAATCCCAGAATAGAAAGCTTGTCAAGGCACTCAAACGCAGGACTTGCGCATAGTCTAATGAAACAACATATAGAAGGCTGACTAAAGAAACTATTTATAAGCCGTCTTAAATCAAGTTTTGTTCAGAGGTTGTAATCCAAGATCAAATATCCGCTGAACAAAGAAAAGTCAACCTTTAGCATCAGAAGCTTTCTCACACCATCCGATGACTTTCCACACCTTTCTTGTTTATGAGCTTCATTAAGGGCAATTGCCCAGGGATTTCAGGTGTGTCTAAGGGGGTCTAGGTGGTGTTTGGGGGAATTCAGGGCTGTATAGGGTATGTTTAGGCCTATATAGGTGAATCCCCTTTTAATCCTGTACAAAAAGGAGACTGTGATGAGTTCTCAATGCCAACAAAACCTGAACCTTGATTTTCATTGTTTTCATCTTAATTTTGGGCATAAAAATTTTTACAGTGCTCTTGTGACAGTCAATAGTTTATTTCACAAATCCTAAATAACAAGAAACCTTACTATCCAATATACATTCTACATTAGCTAAACATGGTTTTCCTCATATCATTACATTTGGCACGTCTACTTTGGCATATGATGACTGCACTACATTCACTATCATTGAGTATACTTCCATGTTATACAAATAGTCATTAGTGAACTGCCATTCACTAATGATTCCATAATGGCATTTCACTAATGATTCCGTTATTAAATATTATCTACAGAATAGGAAACAATTCCGTAAAAAGTGGCACTGTCGGCAGCCCTATCTTAGAGAGAGCAAAGATATTCTGAGAAAGATGTTCAAGGTGCTGTGGACAGCGATAGAGAAAATTGAAAATTCTAGTGAAAGCAGGGATAGAACACAAACCGCGTAAAGAGATACACAACAGACAGTTACGCTCCCAGGCCATACAATCAGGAAGACCACACAAATGTCTGGTTGTATCAGACAATATTAAAGGGAAGTAAAGAATCAAGTAATAAGACGTATTTATTGCTGTACTATACATTCCTACGATAGAAATGCTCCTCATACAAATTCAGGTGAAAGATATCACTGACATCAGATTTTGATATGGCATTAAAACTAAATCGACGAACTGTTTGGGAACAAGCAAATTCTCTTCTAAGTCTTTGTAACGTGAATTATCATGGTATCTTTTACTTTGAGATCATTCTTTCAAGTTATGTCCCTTCTAAAATATAACAAGGTTATCCAGTTACCATATGAAGCACGTTAAGAGATGATGTTATAGCCCAGTAGTACCAATAACTAAGCAAGACAGCACTGCCATAGTTCACGTCTTTTTTCCTAAACTATAGATCCTGTAAATAACGCTCTCAAGATGAATTGAAACCGCTACTAAAGCTGCCTCAAACAGAAGCCACGTTTAATGGCATACGTTTCCTATATCTCTCCCTGAAAGTTTTAGTACTCATAGTTTCTTTGCGACAAATGCTACTTCATCGTGAAACTTACGTTCTAGAAGATGTGATCAGCCATGATTTAGTCAGTGTAAACAATCTTAGACTCCTGGAGAAGTACTGAAACCAGGTTGCCTGCATCAACAAAGCATCTGCTCTGTCAACCAGTCTTTCCCATAGCTGTTCATTTTTCATTCAAAGAAGATTTAAAGAAAGAAGATTACCTGTAGCTAGGACTGATCCTTTCTTTGTATTCCTGTAAACCGCTCTGCCTTCAACAGCGTCAATTCTGCTTGGGGAATGATGAATCTCCAGGAGTTCACAAGTTGTTGACGAGTCTTAAGGTTCTTAAACTGCGCAGTTTATCAATGTAAAAACCATTAAGCTTAAGCTTCCTGTGTAACTGAATTCAATTAGTTTGGCCTCAAATGACTCTTTTTGAAAGACAGATTCCTTCTCTATACCTTTCACTTTGACGTTAATTGGAACCATCCTAGCTAATACTTCAGTTGAGCACCTCTTAATCAGTTTAGATTTAAGGAAATTTATCCTTTCTTTCAATATATTTAAGAAGCTTTGTTGCACCTCAAGACCTATCATTTGCTATGATTGTAGAATTTCATCTCATAGTCGTTTTTATTCTTTATAAGGAAGAAGCCCTACAATTGATAATCTCGATAATCTCGTGTGTCGCTGTGCAAAAGTATACGCACTCCTCACTGCGGGTGCCACGTGCATTGCAACGCTCTACACTTGTATGTCCATTCGATTACTGAACACGAAAGCTTTTTTTCCTCCTGCTTAATAGGCCCTGTTAGTGTAGAAGCCGTCTTGAAAGCATATCGTACTATTCTATCATCATAATAATCATCATAACCATCACCATCATCATCATCATCATCATCATCATCATCATCATCATTAACATCAACCGTCATCATTATCATCATCATCATCATCATCATCATCATCATCATCATCATCATCGAAGAGTTTCTTTCGAAAGAGCAAGTTACAAGACTTCTATTTATAAACCTCTAGTGTTCTTGGGACTTCAGTGACGTACTTAAGTTGATTTCAGCCGTCTTCGTTAACACAGCAGGGGGAGAGAAAGAATGGGGAAGATCCTGAGAAAGAAAAAGTGTTGTTGATCTCATAACCAGCTATGTTTTGTGCTATTCTTTTGGTCACAGTCTTAAAATATGATTAGGCAATAAAGTAACGTAACATAATTTTACTGATTGTTATACTGTTTATTGTTGTTCGTGGTGTTCGTCTAATCCAGAGTTTCCCAACCAGGGATGCTTGTATTCTTTGCTCTTGGACGTCCCAGCTTACCCTTTATTTTTTAGTTAGCCTGTTTGTTAGTTTTTCTGTTGATGTAGGGTAGTGTCAATGTCGGACCCACTGCTTATCAGGGGTCTTTGATTGAGAGACTGCTTGTATTCGTTAGGGGCCCCAGATAGCATCCCAGGCACCTTGATATAGCTATTAGACTCTGGATTAACTCTGGATTAGACTCTCGTCAAACAAGACAGAACGTGGAAATCGCTTAGTCACTGGTAAACATGCAGATTGCTCCCAGGAACGAAGTGCCACTCCTCAGAAACGTTTAGGCAAGAAACAGGAGCAAGGGAATAGTTAAATTGGCTCATGAGAATTTATTGTTAAACATTAGGTCGTTAATTTATTGAAGACATGTTCATGCATGGGTGAAAAAAAGTTTTGTAGGGGTTTAAAACTTTTAATTTCTTGTAATATTGATCCATTTCAATAAGTTGCACTGTTATTTATATCTGATTGAAAATTAATCATGAAAATATAACCTGAAATAAGTTATTACTGAAAGCTTAATGGGGACGAGGACATGTTAAAATTAGTAAGGCATCCAGCTTCGGGACTGGGAACCACTGGAGCATAAGCCATTAAAGCGTATCCCGGCCATATAGACACGACGGTCTTCATACAAGGCTTATATCATCTCAACACAATAATTTGTAGTTAAGACATCTTCAACCGTTAAACATATGCATATTTGGCATGGTGTTCAACTTGCAATGCTTATGTCAATTTCGTGGACGACAAGAATAAGAAGGTCCTTTCCTAGGAAATGAAAAGTGCAGATCTGCATCGCTTAGAAGAAACTCTATCTGATTCTATAGAAAGGGGCTATAGAATGACATAGAATAGGATTCAAATATTTGATTAATGGTAGTGAATGACAAAGGACTCGGAATATGGTCTGCATTATTGATCGAGGTTTTACAAATTTGGCATTGTTATTTTCTTATGATGTTAATGGCCATGGTTTCACCCCCCCCCAATGATTCTGGGGGGACCTAACTTTTTGAAATCTCTTATTTCATGGGGGGACCTATGATTTTGGGGAAAAAGTGGGGGACCGGAACTTCTGGGAGGACCTGAGTAATGTCACCCAATTCTGGGGGACCTGACACAAAGAGTTGATCATTTCCACTAACACAGTATTTTATTGAGAGGTCCACTTCAACTGACATTTCATTGTGGAGTGGGGCCTTCTGCACCAAACAGAATATCAACAAATTTCTGAAGCACACTTTTGTGACTGGTTGGGTCACTGAGGAACATGATTCCTTTTTGACGCACTTAAATACAGTCCAAAGTTAGCATGCACTGAAGAGGAATTTATCTCTGAATTTGACAGGTTGTGGCCTGTCTTCAATCGAATTTGGGGGCAATTCAAATGCCTGCCTGATGCGATGCATAACATTCTGCATCAAAGTCTTCTCTCCTAGCCATGGTCTTATGACACACATCTATCGACAGGCAGTTGAACTCGACTGTGTTCTGATACGTCCCTGACAACAAAACAATACAGCAAGTGAAAGACTCGAAACAAGAACCCAGCGTCACTTTTGTTTACTAATATTTTCGAAAAGGAACTGCTCTTCTATCTTACAAAGTCGGCTTTTCGATTCAATTGATTTTCTTTAAATCCACTCTCTGCAGCGTGTGGACACATAGCTAACACACAGGGTGTTTTCGCCTTTTTGGCAATCATAGCCACAAACCAATTTCACTCCATCGTACAGTCAAGCACGACGAAGTAAGTTGGTCAAAGTTATTTCAGCGAGACTGCAATCTCTTGAATCTTAATTCATCGGTTATGAAAGAACGTCTGGAAGCACTTGGCCGCTTCTGCTTACAAGGAAACCTGACGAGCAATGTTCCTGGCCTTGATCAAAACACAGATTTGATTGTTGTTCGCTGTTTAAATCTGTGATCAAAAGAAAACGAAATGATGCACCTGACTGCGTGTTCTTGATTTCCCCACTTTTGTACTTTTTGTATTGGATAGGGCTCAGAGATTTGGCGACAAATGGCAAATTGTGCGATTTGTAAGCTTAAGTTGCAACCAAAATTCCTCTTATGACGGCTCCGGAAAAATCAGAAACCCTTTTGTGCAAGTCCATTTGGGCTATATCGTGTGTTTACATACATAAAAGTCCAAACGGTTTTCGATTATCAGAAGTAACACGTGAAATTCTCCGTGGGGCCTAGCGGGATGCAGTGTTTTGGTTCTGTCTGAAAAACTGACTCTCAGCAAAGCGATGATCCGATAAACAAGGGTGGCTAGCTTTTTTTGACCAGTGGGCCGGAATTATGATTGGTGGAGTTAGGACGGGCCACATCATTAGGTGGGCAGCATTATTAGGACCATACGTTACTTTCTCCCCTCGACTTCTTACTAGACTTTAAATTCCTTCCCAGGACTTGACGCCCTCTTCGTATCTGTCAAAAAATGTAATTTGAATCAGATTACTCGACATAGGTAGGCTCCGCTCACGAAGGGGGGAGCAAGGGCAGGCGCCGCCCCCTGGGAAAATTCACTAGCTTATTCCGCCCACCAGACATTCTGATCAGCACATATATTTTTCCCTTTAGTATATCATAATGCATCGGAAACAATATAACTTCAGAACTGCACAAAAATTGGGTCTTTTGGCCATAATCAAAAACTTTTCTCACGACTTTCAACCAATGGCTTAGCGGCAATTTACTTGTCCCAGCTAGAATTTAGACTATATAATGCCACTTTCAGTTGAACTTACTCACATCTGACATTTTTGTATCGATGTAACCAAATATAATATAAAATTGAATGGATGCTATTTTAGGATTATTTCCAGAGAACGATGAAACTTATGATCTGCCTCCCCTTTCATATTTTGGAAATCCAAACCGCCCCACCTCTCCTAGAGGGCCAGTTTTGTAAGCGGTAGCCTCTAGAGCGCGCGGAGATGTTAATAGTATTAGTTGGATATATTAAGATGTTTGTGATCCAGAAAGTATTCAAATGGTCTCCACTATGCTATGCAAGATTTCAAACAATGGATTTGTAAAGAGGACAACGGTCTACTTATATACCCAAACAGGGGTGCAACTGGAGGGGGAGGGAGGGGAGGCCTCCCCTGCTCTAATTTTTCTACCGAAAATTGTGCCCTCATCTTAAGCACAACTAGAGGGGAGGCCTTGCCATTGAAAAGTTAATAAACAGATAGCCATTGGCACCTCGTTTGGAAAATGAGTTTCTTAAACAGCCCGTTTGTACCAGAGAAAGAATTGTATACTTGAATAACATCAGCATCTAGATATGTTTTCGCCACTACGGTCAGTAACTGGAAAAGAACTTTTCAAACTTAAGGTCTTGTTGCACAAGGAATATCTATTGGCAGCACAAGGAAGCATTGTGTACGCACAATTTATGTATGTACCGACATCGCTTGTGACTGTAAAGATTCATGGGTGGGAAAAACTAAATATCGGTACAACACAGCAACACTCTAGAAGTTGGGTTACAACAGCAGATTATGTTGCAAGGATAATTCCGTACGTAATGCAAGGATGGAAAGTCTAGCATAGAATCACCCTTGATCTTCTTCATGGCGGGAACAAAGTACCAGAATTTAATGTGAATTTAAAAAGTCACTTCTAACACAACCCAACTTCATGATTATTATTTTATGGCATTTTATAGTCTAAAGTCTAGCTGGGAGAAGTAAGTTGCTGCTTTGCCATTGGTTTAAAGTCGTAAGAGAAGTTTGTTCTCTAAGGCCAAAAGACCCATTTCTTGCGCTGCTCTCAAGTTTTATCTCACGGAAGGCATTTTTGAGGAATACTTCAACGCACATACGTATGGACGTCCGGAAAGAGTTATCCCATAGTCATCCCATAGATCCTACGTTTTGGTTTCCGATGCAATATGATATACTAAAGTGAAAAACGAATATGACGATAAGAATGTCAGGTGGGGCGCCCCACCTTGCCCCCCTCACCTTCGTGAACGCTAATGGTTGTTGACTAAAAGAAAGTGTGCTGCATCCTCTTTAGAAAATAATACTAGTTCAGTTCAGTGGAATGACAAGTAATTCTTTAATAAATAGAACTCTACTAGAACACTTCGCATTAGACTTCGTATCATTTAATGATTTAGGCTTTGGAACTCCCCTTTAGGCTAGTGGTTATTATATTCTTAATTGCTATGATAATTCATGTTACTTTTATTCAGTTATTGTATTCTTAATTTTTATTATAAGTTACGTTAATTATTCTACTTTTGTATTTTTGTATAAAAATGTACGATTAGGCGATTGGTAATACTTTATTTTAAATATTTGAAATGACTGTTATCATCTCTACACTAAATATAAGCGAAACAAGCTAGTTGAGAAAAGGAAAGAGGTGCGTTTGTAATAAACAATCCTTTCTGTAAGTAGAGTATGAAATTATAAGGGGGTAAAATTATTTCAAAGAATCAGATGGAAGATCTATAGCGCAGCTGTTGGTGAAAATGTTTAATTATGGTATTCTCTTTTTAAACTTCTAGATATTAAGGATGCAACCACCAGCTCCTTTATTATTTGGACGAACAAGGTGAGCATTAGTTCAGCTTTGTAAAATTACAATTATGAGCGAGCCAGTCTTGTTATAAATGTCAGAACCTAGTCATAATCATCATCTTGCGACTAATGTCGATATGTCTCTTACATCTCTTCCCCAGTAGTCAGGATCCATCGCAGCCTTCTCAAAATCTCCCTTTTCTAGTAGCAGTCCCCCCAAAACAATATTTACCTCACAAAAATTATATTGTCAATTTATTTTATACGCTGAAAATGCACTTACTCTACAGCCAACTTTTGGATTTTTTATCCAATCTCCCTTGCTCCGGTTTGGTCTGGAACTAGGAGGGCTGGGCTCATGGAAACATTTACGAATATTGTGTTTCTCCATAAGGTATTTCTTGCAGCCCTTCAATATTCCCTTTAGATGTGTATTCAAAGATTACTTACACACGACTAACTTGACTAACGTGACACAATACTTAATATATTCACAGAATGAATGAGAGTAAGAAAGTAGGTCCCAGACTACTTCACTACACTTAATTATTTAGAGAAATCCCAGAATATACAAGAATGTTATTAGAACACAAAATAGACCCCTATGATTTTTATGAGTCTTCTTGTATGTAACGTAATTACTCCATTTACTGCACCCCTCTCCAAGAAGCGTCCCCTTGATTAAGCTCACCCCTCGTCAATGCTTCTTGATTGTAATGATGACAACTTCTCCTGCCCTTGGCTTCGTGCCTGTGGCTGATACAAAATAAGGGATTTAAAGGTAATACTTGTTGTTTATTGTATGATTTAATAGTGGCAAAGTTTTATGCGTTTAAACATATTAGTGTTGGTACAAAACGTGCGGAGACGTTGTGGTTTTATTTCACATTTTTGATGGAAGCTTTTTGTCGGCTCTTTTCAAGATCATTCGCCAACATACTTACAACAATACTAGGGTGGCAGAAAAGTGAAAACTTCGAAGGAGCGCGGAAAATAACGGCAAAATTTCCTGCGAGGTAATGAATTTGCATTGTTGCATAATCAAATGTATTGTGCCTACAATGACATAAGAATTCAGGGAGTTCTTGCTAGTTCCGCTCCTTGTGTTAGTAGTGAGAATATTGATATAGAACACCAAAAGCTAAGTTCATCAATCACATCCTGTAACATCCCCGTTTTGGATCACATTTGAAAATTAATCAAGTCCAAGAGGATGACCGACGTTTGTACAATTAATAGGCCTACTACGTAAATACTGTAACATCTGACAACATATTTATATCTTCACAGCAATGTTTCAATCTCAATTCTTTGATTTATGACTTTTACAGCTTGGGGGCACTTCGCTTGACTTGAATTTGCTTCGAGTGAACGGCGTACCCGCGTTCCCCAGTTTTTGGCTACCCTGAACAATACAGGAGAAATCTTATTTATTACAACAACTATTTTAAATTGAGCGTGCGAATTCACGGTATCAAAGGGACTGTGATAGAATAAAATTGTATAGCGTTAGAAATGGAAGTGAAATCGTTGATAATAAAGAAATTGTAGGAGAATATTTAAAATATAAGAATGCTAAAACTACAATACAAAACCAATAATAACCTCGTTTTGAAAACAAATTCTTTTGCCTACATAAACAGGGGTTTCGCAGTTTAATTGTCACCGCCTCAAGAACCCTAAGATGCAACGAATGATCTTGAAAAGAGCCCACCGAAAAGCTTCGATCGAAAAAAACAACCCACAATCTGTATATGCGTTTGTAGATGCCGCTTATAAAAACGTCATATTGATCTTTTGTGGTAACTTTTTAGCAAAAAATTTCTGCTTGAGATATTTGACCCCGTTTCTGCCATTCTTGCAAGATGTTTGTACATCACTTTCTGGCATCGGTTCCTCTCCTCTTTCTTTTTCCCAGAAATAACAGCTCATTAGCACCATCTTCATGAGATGTCTCCAGGCAAACCACCCCGTACCATTGAATATTTTGAGCCTAACTGCGCCTCATTTGCACACGGTGCCATCCTCTCTCGTGATCATATAAGTAGATTTTTCTACATAGATAGAAGTGACTGGCCATAAAAAAGTGACATGAGAACCTTCTTTGATAGTGAGTATTTGCGCTTCTCTATTGACAAAATTGTTGTTTACTACAAAGGCCTTGTGAAAGCAATCAAATGAGTAGCCTATGACATACAGGCATAAAAATTACAAACCAAAGGATTTCAAGACCCCTATTGGCTTTGTACTTGAAATATTTGAATTTGGGTTCTTATCAAACAAGATGTTTTTGAATTTACTGACTTCTTTCATTGCGATCCTTCTGCAAGAACGTAATTGGGTGGATAACGGTTCATGTGTATTTGGCAAAGTTTGGAATTTCAAACTTTTGTCATTTTGACCTTATTTTGGACATTTCTGTTACATAATGTTTTCTTTTTATTAGAATCCCGATTTCAGGGTTCAGCCTCAATGTTTCATAACGTTGTGATTATATTCAAAGATGAACAGACCGATGGAAATTCTATGTTAAAACTCCCGTTTAGGGTGACACCATTCTTGCCGTGTATTTAAACTTTGATTATCTGCCATGAAAAATAGCAAAGAGCCTCGGTTGTCTTATGAAAAAAAAGCACGTTCTTCGAAACTCCTAGTAATACACTAAAGCATATAAGTGAAATTGCGGTTTTTGGTAACTCACAACTGTGGACTTTCAGATGAAGTTAGATTTTTTATCTCAAAATAAGAAATTGAATGGGATGGAGCAACTCCCCCCCCCCTCCGTGTTAAGGGTAGTCAAATAGGGGTAATGTTCCAGATTCAAGAAGCCTTGGACCTTTTAGATATATCTACACCTCATAATTTTACTTTATGTCATGTTTGACAAATATTAATTAGCTATCTAATGAAAAATACCAATCAGTCACTTCCAATTTAGCAAAAGAGGGTACATTCCAATGAAAATTATGTCATTTTGACAAGTGGCTTAAAGTATGCCTTAGAGGGGCTGAAAAATCTGTCTCCAGTCAAAAAGTAGTTTAAAATAAATAGATATACGAATTCTGAAAGTTTCATTCTGGTCTGAACATTCTCAGAAAAAAATGGTTAATCTACCCCACTAATTGCACTCAAAACTCTAACATTTTCTCCTCCTTTATAAATTCCTCTGCAGCTGGTTATATAATTCTAGAATCTGTGAGGTTTTTTACCTTTATTTCATAGGTTAGAGGTGGGGGTTTCACATTGGAAAATTACCGAAATAAGGTCCATTCTCCTTACCCCTCTTTAAACTTAGTTAATTAAAAGCATCCGTTGAACATTTTCTTTTAAATACTTAAATAATAATTGGTAATTTAATAAATGAATTAAAATGTAGATTATATACTACATAATCAATTAATGCGTAGAAATCATAGTTACATCTCGTGACTATTTTGCAATGAGTACATTGCTTTAAAATAATTGTTTGTAAAAGGATATTGATCAAGTCACTCAATAGACACGAAGGTCGAAAGTCAATAAATATTAAACATGAGCTACTACTATGGCCTTGGTTAAGACCTTACCTTCACATGTATGATTGTCCGCAGAAAGGTGATATCCAGGTTTACAGCTGCAATAGTAGCTTCCATATGTGTTGTGGCAATACCCAAGGGGGTTATGACATGGCTTTGTAACTTTGCATTCATCAATATCTAGAATATGCGGTTGAAAAATTGATGGAAAGTAAAAGGCCTGAATGTTCTCAACTAGGCAGCTCATTTAAGCCACTGTCACTCTCTACGGCCAGGAAAAGAGGTTTAAGGCATTATTAAAATTCACTGGGTTTACCAATACATTTATGCTGATGTTTTACGAACAAATGGCGAAATTGATGTCTAATCATTCGATAGCACAACGCAAATACTGAAATATTTTTTAATTACAAACTGCATAAAACAATTCTCTTAGGGACACTGAACACTCTAAAGATAGATAGATAGATAGATAGATAGATAGATAGATAGATAGATAGATAGATAGATCGGTGACCATCCAAACAATAAGACTGCTGATGCCGGAGAAATTTCGAATTAACCCACGAAATCGTCGATTTGACTAGTGTAATGTTTAGTGCGGTGCATAAGTCGGCGCTTTGCATATGACAGGATATAGGGGTCAATCCCAAACGGCGACTGTTCCACATTGGGATACATGCATCCTCTTATCGCTTAAGTCTGTCTGTACGTATTTATTTAACAGGCATTGATAGAGTGACAGATAAAAAGAAGTCTTACGCTGATGATGGTGGAATTGGGAGTTAGTTAAGTAAATTTGTGATTTGGTTTACATCCTTGGTGTATTTATTGAGTACGCGTGGTCAATATGTGGGGTCACGGTGTTCGATCCCCAACAACACTTCTTCAATCATGACTATAAGTGTTTACCATAGGTGAGTACGTATATACAACTCGCTATAGTTACATATAATAACGAATAAAAGATATACTATGGCATGGACGCTTTGGTTTCGTTATTACAATCGTTAACAGGAAGCTTATCGCGGCCGAAAACGTCTAACAACCAACATTTCGCAATGTCACGTCCTTCTTGTTCGGTAAAAGTGTAGTTCTCTTCAATTGAAAGGCATTCTGTACGCTTTCTTCAGTGACAACTCTAAAGAGCTCAAAGCGTGCCTTTGTTAACGGAAGATAATCTGAAAATATAACACCTCGTACTAAAACCAGCTCATGCGTCCTTAAGGAATAGGAATCAAATTGGCAAAGCTGTTTCCTTTATCACACCAGCTTACATCACGTTCAGGTACACATTTTTTATATATAAGCAACCCAGTTTATGTTTATGACAAACATTTCAAGCCAGAGGTTATGGTACCATATCTTTGGTTTTTACTAGCAAGAACATACTTAGGTACACATTTTTATATATATATAAGCAACCCAGTTGCTAAGGCTTCTGCCCTCAAATTAGTCAAAAGATAAAGCAACTTGCTTAGCAACCCTCAGCCCTGACAGTTAGTTAGCGACTATTTTTCGCAGAACAAGAATAACAAATTTTCTTAAAAATAAAGACAGAGGAATTCTTTTTGACTTGAAACAAATACATAACGAACTATCTACATGTATAACTCACTCTAAGGAGACAGAAGAAAAGATATTGCCTAAATTTATATGATTCGGTATCACATAGAAAAAATAACCTTAGCAACCTGTTAAGCAACTTTAGCCCTGAAAGTGTATCATACCCTTAGCTACCTTAGCCCAGACCCTGAAAATCGAGTTGCCTACTTAAAAAATGTGTAATAGGCAGGGCGATCTAAATAACAGGCCTGGACAACATGCAACCGGAGGCTAGAACTGGAGGCCATTGACTAAACATACTTTGTGTATCAACATAACTATAATTCCAGTAACCTTCCATCATAGCACATTTGGGAACCACGTATTCATTTGTGTTCATTACAGTTCATTACACAACATTTCCGAGGCATGTTTGTGTCACAAATAGCAATACCTTTATATCAGATTATCTTCCTGCATAACATACACGTTAATCTTCTTGATAAATCTCTATTGAATTTAGGGGCTGCAATCGTTTTATGAAACACGCGGGTAGCAGTATGTGATTTACGCTTTCGTTTTTTATTGTTATCTATTGCATTTCTAATACTTAAAGACTGTTTTGTGCATATATTATTAAATTATTCCAACACAAAGCTTTGATCGACACACTCGACCACTCAAAGTCTTTCTAATCGATCTTTGTTGAGTGTAAAAGGACGATCAAAACAATAAACAGGTAGAAAGTACAATATCGCCATAGCAATAATTATCACAAACTAAATATTCTCCCAAGTGTAAATAACTTATGAAGCCATCAGTTTTTCTAAGGCTCCCAAGAGAGGACAATTTTCTTTTGTCTTCCAGAAAGATCTAACGTCATTTTTC
Organism: Alatinidae sp. Z8VKAUB7J3; assembly: GCA_010016025.2. Classification (NCBI taxonomy): domain Eukaryota; kingdom Metazoa; phylum Cnidaria; class Cubozoa; order Carybdeida; family Alatinidae; species Alatinidae sp. Z8VKAUB7J3. The sequence goes on along the minus strand of JAAAKM020073195.1, from coordinate 27,257,904 downwards.
TAACCAACAATTAAAACTGTCCATCATTAGTAAGTTCTAAGTAAATTTTAAGTTTTATTTCTCTCCTGTGATGTAGTTTCCTGCAATAACATCTATTCTACGAATAAAATGTAAAGTTACTATCTATAAATGAATAAAGCAACACCAAGAGACGAGGTTTTAGTTTTTCAAATAAAGTTGAAAAACAAATCCAGTCTTCTCTTTTACACTAAATGCATGCGCGCGCGCCCAATCTTCTCCAAGGTTGTTAATAACTTCTTATTTTATATTAACAGGCTGGCTTTATATACAAAGGCAATCACTACTTCTTTACCTAACAATCCTTAACTAAGCTGTTTATTTTTTCTCGCAGGGCAAATTGAGGGAGGAGGGGTAAACAACCCATTTAAATCCAGTATGGTGCTTTACAAATACCAGTAAGAAATCCAACATTTTTACCAATATTTACGAATAATGAAAACTGACTTACAAGATCCAAAAACGTCTTATAATATTGCAGATCCTTGTGAAAATCAAAAAACTTTACTAAAAATTCTTGCAGAAAACCAGGTAAGAAAGAAGATCGAGCCTACAAAAGGCATAATTACTACACGATAATACATTGAAATATTCCTCGTTTCACATCCTCACTTTTGACAAAGCAATATTTTACAAGTACACCCGGTAGCGTTTTATGTTTGTCACAATCTTTATTGAAATTGAACAGAACGGGGTAAGCATGGGAAGTCCCTTGGGTCCATTATTGGCTAATATTTTTGTTGGCTTCCATGAACTCTAACTTTCAGAATTCTCCCAAAAGCCCATTGTTTATTTCCGTTATGTTGACGACACATTTGCGATACTTGAAACAGAGTCCGTTTGTGACGAATTCCTCAGGTACCTAAAAAGTTTACCCAAAGCTTTAAAATTTACCTTTGAGAAGTAACAAAGCAACTTGCTGTCGTTCTTTGATGCTTTAATCGAAAAAGGAGGGTACTAAATTCTGTACCAGCGTGTATAGAAAGGCTACATTTTCCGGCCAATACATCTTCCGGAATTTGTTCTGCCCTCAAACACGTAAGCTAAGTCCCATCAAAGCCTTATTGCACCGCGCGCCCATGATTTGCTCCTATACCAATTTAGGAACTCAATTTTCTAAAGCAAACATTTCTTTTAAATGGCTATTCCTAAGACGTTATTGATAGCAAAACTTTCACAATTGAATAACGCTGTATCCAATAGGGTATGTCATGTGTAGGTGAAAATCAAAAATTTTCATATATTGGCTTGCACGTCTGATGCATTTAGACATGGATAATTCGTTTCTGGTATTTTTTTTTTTAAAAATAACGAAGTTTAGCTACCGGGAAACAAGAATGTAATTTACGCTAAAGGACAATGTGGAATATGTGACGTCATATTTATCATGTAGGGTTTACTTTTTATCGAGAGTTCAGAAACCATTACAACACGTATCGAGGTATCTAAATTTAAGATTCTAGCAAAATAAAATACACTCTAGCCTTAATAAGCCTTGTAATACAAGTAGATTTCAATTCTCTCAAATTGGCGCCCAAAAACAGAAAGCCGTCATCCCGTGTCGCGTTGTCGATACAGTTGATCAGGAAGAGCCCCATAATCGGAGGAGTTATATTTTCTTATGATCACCTCGAGATCACCTCTGACATCCCCCCTCCCCCCTGATAAACGTGGATTGCTATGGATCTGCTAGACACATAGCAGCAACACACAGCGTTTAGGTGCTTTCTGCGATCATAGCCACATCACAAGCACGACAGAGGTCATCAGAGGATGGTTTTAATTAGTGTCACAGTGTACCAAATTCCAGCCCTGTCACATGATGGATCTTAAACAACCAATTGTGTGAGGTATAAATAGCAAAAGACTGTAATACAACGTTGCCCCACTGTTAATCGCATATAGTGTTGTTAAAATGTGTTCCACTAATCGGTAATATGTGATTAGCGGAGAGATTGGCCTCGTCTTTTGGGCCACGTAGAGATGTTTGATGATGCATTGTGACATTAGAGCAAATTAAATACTTTGACTATGTTGGCGAAGTATGTATAAAATAATTGGATATTATCCTTTCTGCTGATTTAGTCGGATTAGCTGAATCGATGTGCTACGTTCGCGCTAAATCACGGTTTGGGCTAAGGTACCTGCATTTATTAAAGAATAAATGTATTCGAGAAAGGCTCTCCGCCCTAGAAACTAGGATAACTGTATCATAATTTCAAAGTATCACTGTCATCCTAATGCCAATTCCAGAAAAAAAGTATGTCAAAATATTCGAACGTAGTTTGCTTTTCTTGTAGGTATTTATGTTAGGTAAAGAGACCTGTGAAACATTATTTGTCTATGGTGATCTTAAAATACAGGATTATGAAGATCTGCTCAGATTGTTTTTGTTAATTAACCTGACTCAATTTACTAGCTAACAATATAATAAACAACGTGCTTACGTCATACGACAAAGTCTGAATAGTTGAAGAGACTTTCAAGTGCCTTTTTTACATTGCCTTTGTAGAAACATGGTTGGTTGGCTTAAGAGGTTGATAGGGGAAGTGAAATTATAAACTTTAAATGACATGAGCAATAAGCAGTAAAATGAGCTATAAAAATAATGATAAGCTAACAAAACAATAACTCATCTGCAGACAAGAATGCCGAAACTTGCAACCTCGCTTTATACCCGGATGCCACCACCAACATAGCAAGGAAAGGAGCACTGTTCTTGTCACTCCTGCCCTATTTCATGTAGCTCCCATAAACCTCTTCCTATTTTGCAGGACGTATGTATATTTGATAGAATCCATCAATAACGAGCTCCGAACAAAGCCAGCTTTTTTTAAATCTCTTCCTTTTTAAAGGCTTTTCTTATCTCATTTTCTACAGATAAAATCTGTTGGTACCTTATATTTTTTTATTTTTTTGTTCCAATTTTGAATCATTTATTGCAATGGATGTTCTCTGGTTGATTTTGTTTTGTAAGTCGAAGTGTTAAGAACTAAATAGTATATTCTACCAAAAATTGCATGGTAATTGATATTTTGTGGATAACAGATCAAGACTATCCAGGAACAGCGACCCCATATAAAGATGGGAAAAGCTGAAGACAAAGAAGAAGAAGAAGAAGAAGAAGAAGAAGATCAAGACTGCTCTACCAGTTCTGCAAACGTTTGAAGACTTTGATGATTTAAATCAGTCATGGAGGCAAAACAATCAGGAAAAAAACAACATTTTCTTACTTCTTTGAGCAGTAAGAAGATGCATAATAGTTGCTGTTCTTGCACGTGCCGAAATCATCATCATCATCATCATCATCATCATCATCATCATCATCATCATCATCATCATCATTATCATCATCATCATTATTGGCTAGTAGTATTGCAAGATTATTATTCAGTCGGATTATATATTGGTGTATGCACTGTCAGACCTGTGAAGTTAAAATATAACTTCGGGATACTAATCCGGGATCCCACCTATGACGTCAATCTTGCACTGGAAATATCTGATTAAGCTGCGATTAAAACCACGTAGTAACTTTATGGTCCTACATAGGAAGATCAAAGGATATAAAGCGATTTGAGTGTGGAAATGAACAAAACTGACATAGAAAATCTCTATTCCCGGTAAAAACGTGCTCTCTGATTAGCGTAGTGCGGCCATTCATAAATATTTCGTGAGTCGATCCAGCTGCATAGCAACAATCATTTTCGTCGCAGGTACGACTATTTGCACAGATTAAGTTTTGTAAACATCTAAGCAAATAGAGGAAGTTGTTGTTGCTGTCACACGAACTATTGTACCCACCTGCATTTTGGCGTGTGACATTTAAATTAATTATGCAATTGTTTTGATTCGAAGAGCTAAATCCTCTACCCAGTAATACAACTGACCGATTGGAGGCTGCGTTATTTTAAGTGCAAATAAGGCCCTGAAACACGCACATGACTCTTCCTATGTACTGAAGACAGCAGTTTGGGTTAATTGGAGAACCGTGATCAAAGAGTTAGAGCTCTTGGTGGATATGATTTTATAGGGAAGTGGGCGAGCAGAACTATGAAGGTTTTGGGGCCTTCAAGTCTTACAAGTCCCTTTCAGGGTACGGCGCCTGGGATGATAACCTCTACTACTCCCAGTCTCCACTTGCCACTTGCTAGATCATCTTTCATCTTCGTGTGAAATCACTTTTAAACAGGAGATTTGTACTTGTTTTATCCCTTGGCTGCAACAGGTCATCACGTGGGAAGATTGCTTACAAGTTCGTTATTGTTAAGAAAACAGAAGCCCGAAAATGTCATTTTTCATGCCATGATGGGCTGACCATTATTTCGTAGAGCCTAAGTGTGATGTTGCTTCAAAGAGTTACTAGGTGTTTCGCGTAGCACACAAGTGATGGTGCCATCGAACATTTTATAATCGTTGTATTAACGTCAATGCTAGAGAGCCGTACACCCAGTATCCTCTAGAGTGTAGGCGCATCAAGAACCAAAGATTAATCAAGTGCGCAAGGTCCATCGACAGCTAAAGGTCCATCGTAGGTCACTTCTCTTTAACAAGAAGTTACGCGTAAATAAACGCAGTTTTAAGGTGCAGAAACCTGCATGATATCAGAAAAGTCACCCTCGACATTTTTTCAAAGTGATTTTGTTAGTTTTACATTTTACATTTCATTACAATCTATTATTTTAAATTGTGTTATTTGAATTAAAATGTTACTACAATTAAATGGAAATGTGTCTTTATGCGCTAATATCAAAATAATATTAAAAATGCGAATCAAAGCAACAAATCATTTGAATTTCACGGTAAAGTATTTCCTCTAATTATAGACCCGTCTATATTTAATTGAGGGCACCAAAAGGGGGTTTATAATTAGAGGGGGCCTTTAATTTCCAGAACAAAGTTTTGAAAAAAAAGAGCATATAGAGTTTCAAGAAAATCTACGAAAGTACATTTATACTTTTCATCATTACTTTTATCGTTTACACCAATACCTTTTCATCACTGAACTGCAGCCAAAACGAAAAACCGTTTGCATACATTCAGTGGAAATTCAAGAGAGTTGTTTATGTACCGGATGGAAAAGTTGTATATATTTTTGGGCAAGCTATTTAAAGCACTATGCCAAACACGAGTGTGGTCTTTTAGGCCTTCCTTAATTAATGACCTCAAAACTATACCTTGGCTGTCCCTTTCATTAATTACTTTGAATTCTTTAGTTGCTCTTACTTCCTTAGAAACAATAATGCAACTGGGACCAATGCGTGGAAAACGTATTTACACCTATTGATGGGCGTGGTTGGAATAATCTAGTAGTTTGGGGTTTCGTACAAAAATAGATTATTGGGCCGGGCAAAATCTCTCCTATTTTCAAGTGCTTTGTCTATAAAGTAAAGGCATTTCTTATTGGGGATCCTGGATGTACTGGTGTTCGGGAAATTTAATATATTTTGGTATGAGGAGTAGCTGGAATAACTTGCCGGAGGTAGGTTTTTTAACAAGTGTTTTGTCCCGTCTCCTCTAAATTGTAGAAAGTCAAAAACTGTGGGAAGTGGAGGATACTAATAATGGATTTTTTTTAACAGAGCCAGATCAAGGGTGTAGAGGCTGCGATGCAGTCAGAAACAAGAAGATCATCTCCAACCTTCCAATTATATTGTTACAAGTGATCCGGGGGTTGTAATGGTGGCGTCAGCACTATGTAGCCAAGACCTGTTAAAACCAAATTTCTGTTTTGTGGGAGCGCCTGTGTGACACATATGAAACAGAATAAAATGCGAATCATCATATTATTTGCAGTAATATGCAGTAAAGTCACTTAGCGACTAGCGAACACATTCACATTATAAGTGATTTTGAGCATAAAGTCAAACTGAATTAAAAAAGAAACTTGTCTTTCTGCATTTAGCAAACCTTAAATCATCAGTAATTTTAGAAGAGTCTACTCCTCGAGTAAAGTACGTTTAATATTTAACAATGAAAGGTCATCAACCATCTCTGTGCCTGTGGATCTTGAAGTGCCTTTGATGTGACAGCGATGACTAAGCCACGTTTACCAATAAATTTTTTGACAGAAATAGTTAAAAATGGGACAAGGAATTTATATTATGGGGATGTTGTTTTGGATTTGTCTTTGAGCATCAGCATCCGTATCTTTGAAGGTAGGCAATCTGCCACCTTGAAGACTCTCAGTAATTCTTTCCACCGGAACTATCCACTTCCAACGGTGGACACCAGATCTAAATTGTTAAAGTAAAAGTCTACCTCTTCTCGCAAAGGAACATTTCCATTCACATCAATGTGCCGGAATAACAAAACTTGTCCATCAACAATCGAGTAGGCTTTGATTCTTTTGTTTAGAGTGAAAAGAAGAGAATCAAATTACAAGGACAGTGGATATTCTGAATTTTCATTAGTTGACACAAATTTACCAGATGTGCCTACATCAACTGCAACTGTTCTTTCTTTGAGAGATAACACTCGGATTCTAGAAATGCCCCCTCTCCAAAAAAACTATCAAACATGCTTCTCTAACATAGTACTTCGATGAAAGTAAGAAGTGACATAAGAAAACGAACTGGTCGTGTTGGTTCTTTTTAGAATAAAGCTCCAAAATGCAAGCAAATATCCTTATTCTAGATTGATCAGAGCTTTGACGAAAGATTTGTCATAAACTTGATGAAACCTCCTCTGTAATTGGTCTGTTGCAAGCAGTTAGATAAACTTTGCAATTTGAATTTAAACTCTGTACAGGCAACTCTGTGAATTGCGTCCAGCCGTCGGACAGGATTGAAATGCCCTTATTAACAAGCTGGCCTTAATATGACCAGGATATGGCATGGCACCGAAGGAGAAGATCTCCCATAGCAATACACCATATGACCAACTGGAAGAAAATATGACACTAGGAACTTAAATGTTGGTGCTGTTGAAATCGGGCCCCTTATCATCAGGTTGAAACTGCTCATCACTTCATTTCACAAACACCACTCTATCTCGCATAGTTATGTACCGTATTACCTTGCTTTCTAGCGCATGCGCTTATAAGCAAAAAGTGCCATTTTTTGTTTCCAAAGAGCTGAAAAATTGATTCACTTATAAGCGCATGTGCTTGTCCTCGAGTTTAAGTGCATACGCTTATAAAGGCTTTTATAGAAGATAATACAAGGTAGTAAGTATCTATTTTTTCCCCATTCGTTTAAAGTACTCGTCAATGAAAATTTTATCCTTTTCTACATGATGTCTTGGTCATTTTACGAGATACTGAACAGGTATCACAAGTCCATTTTGTCTTTTGTTCTCGTTTTCCTCTTACTTTCACAGCTGTCTTTGCCCCACATAGTAGCAGATACGACACCCATTTATAATTGTTCTTGAGTTTCAGCGCATGCGCTTTAATGTGGGTGCGCTAGAAAGCGAGGTAATAAGGTATTTCGCAGTGTAATTCTCTTTGGTATTAATCTTGTTATCCAATCTAATATATTCAACTAAACTTCCAACATTAAATTGACAGAGGTCAAACTCATTAAAACTAGTAGCGGCTTTCTACAATAACTGACACAAGGAACACACAATTTGAGCTATACTTAACAAATAAATATGTTTGCTGTCAGCAGGAAGCAAATTTAAAACCATATACTTTAAAGTTGTAATTGTCATGTCCTGAAACAATGTACTCGAATTTCAGCTAAAATAGGCTGAACCGGAAAGTAAATTTAAAATATATAAATGTTTGGTACCAAATGACAGGTAATTCAATGAAGAATAACAGGAAACAGTAAAAGCCAAACTCTTTTTCAATTTACGAAAATGTAAAGTGAAGTGTATACCAAAATTAATGGCACATTTCAAATAATGCAATAATGAATCTGAAGTAGACAACGAAAATAAAATTAATACCAAAGGCATCGACCTGACACTTTTTACACGTATTGTAAAAGGAATATCAACTTGAGTACGACAAATATGTGGTATCACGTGACTGCATGGTAACTTACGGAGCGAAGTATCCAGAAGATGCTGTTTTCAAAAGCATGTTTGTCTGGTCGCATCAAAATCAAAATATGATTAAAACGTATTATAATACGACTAGGCTAAAATGCTAATGTGCATTTCCTTAAAGAACATTATTTCCTTTTAAAGACTCTAACGCTTTTCGACTCGGTTATTGCCATAGATTGTAGAGTTTATCATGTCTTGAGTCGCTGTCTTTTTGAGAGGTAAAAGACAGCGACTTAAGACATGATAAACTCTACTGTCTATAACTTTATTTCCTTTCGTAAAAGTACTGTCACGATGAGGAAAAGCCGAGTGGATGGGTTATGAGCACGAAGTTTTTTTTAACTTACATATCCGATTCTGTTGTGTAATTAGCGTCAATCAAAGACTCGATAGCCATCCATTTCACAGGTTCCTTTGTGTTGGATGTCTTTTGATACAATTCGTTTTCAGTGACATTACGAGCCAAGCCAAAATCAGCTATCTTCGCTAGGTAGTCTTTGGTTAATAATATATTCCTGGCTGCTAGATCCCTGTGAACCAGCTGGTGGGAAAAGATAAATTACATTATCAATTATATAAAGGGTCACTTGTGAAACTACGTCGGCGAACCATTTTTCATTTTCTGATAGCAATGGTGGCTCATCTTTAGCATAGACAAGTGGAATCTGTTTCGAAATCAGATCTATATATACTGTTGAAGGTTTATTTTTATTACTTTCTTCTGCTATGGCTACTTTTGAATAAATATTAATATCTATTTCCTCCTCGAGAAGTTTAATTATTCTGTCCCCGTTGTGTAAAGTATCCATTGTACGACATGACTTGGATATCAAGCATGATTAGAGTGGCCACAAAGTTCTATATCTCATAACCTAACCTTATCAAAATCAACTGACAACAAATCATTGGTTTTATAAAAACATATGCAGACAACCACAAAGGCCTCTAAATTAAGAAATGTAGGTCAGACAAAAACCTCATTAACAAACAGACAACAGCACCCAGTAGCCAAGGTCAGCAACACAAAAACACTAATTTGATCCATTTTATATTACTCTGTGATTTCTTGCATCTTCTTAAAATATTATCTAAGTATCATTGTAGATGCAATACAGTGTTAAAAGTTTATATATGGTGTGACCGAGATGGGTTTTTACATTACTTATTCGTACTCGATTTTCACTCGTAATATCAATTGCAATTAAAAAGTAGTAGAGATATAATACCCCCAAGTCAAAGTTGATATAAAAAAATAAATAGGGCTCTCCGCGAGCTTTCAGAATTCTATTCTTTTGTTTGGCGTAGACAAAGTTGGAAACAATAGTTTATGTATATAAATGAAAGATAGAAACGATTCTTTCTGTCTTAGGATAGTCTCTGTGCCGACTCGGCGATAAGTAGAAATTCCCAGTCTGATACATCCTAGTAGCTAGATTGCACAAGATGTTCCAACAATCCACTCTTGGGTACATATTTTCCTTCTCAATCTTGACGTCTAAAAAACTGCGAAATAATTGTTAATAATTGGCAAAGTGTGTATGATATTGAGAGGTGGTGCTACCCATATAGATATTTATATAGCATATCTATAACTATATCTGGTGACAAAAGCTACATAACTGCTTAGAAAATGCTTTTCTGAACATACCGGTTCTTAAGAATTGTACAAAACTGACAAGAGTCGGCTCTTGATGCTGGATGGGAGATTGTCGCTTAGGTACCCTGTATTGCTCTTTGGGTATTTTCCACGTGGTTTCTACGTCATCACCCTTTATGCCCAAATTTCTTCACGGGCCTGCCATTAAGGAATCTCATATTGTTAGGTTGTAGGACTTTTATCTAGGCAATTTTAAATGTAAACAGGTTTATTGTAAACAAGATTTTATTGTCAATAGATGTTTTATTTAAGGACTAGGTTGTCAACTGTTCAGTGCTTGATGAAGGAAACTACTGTTCCGAAAGCTCGCGAGAGCCAGAGTTTGGTGTTTTAATGGTATATATATATGTATATATATATATACATATGTATCGGTTTTGAGAAAAACACTAAAGAAATAGAGTATTTTTTTATATCAAGGGCTAACTAAGAATCCAAAGAGTATAAAAGGTGTGCTCTAAAACGAATCATGTTACCACTTCACTTCGTACTACCATATTGGTTGTATACCAAAGAGCAAAACAGGCCAAAGATAGATAATAATACTAGAGGTCTGTCTAGTGTATATGTATCAAGGTAAGTTTACAAGTCTCTTACCTTTCCAGAATGACTCTGTTTTAGTAAGGTCTATCCTCCACTTGTATACATATTGATTCTGTCATAAGATACAATACGTAACAAGGGATTACTACCATTAACAATAATCATCATCATCATCATCATCATCATCATCATCATCATCATGTCAGCTGTTCACACCACTGCTGGCGGGTAGCCTCCACAGTCTCCTCCACGCCTTCCGATAATCTCGAATCCTACTTAAAGAGTTCAGTAAACTACAAAGCGACCATACCAATTATCCTCAGTACACTTCTAACTAATTTAATTCTAACAATTCAACCGTATCCCCTGCTAACGAATACGTAGGTAGCATTAAATGCTATATCTCTATGCGAAAGATATATCTTAGCAACAATTGTTCGGCAGCTGCCGGGCTACGCTATCTTAAAACATGATAAACTGTTGCTGTTACTTAAGTCAAGCCTCATAAATCATTAAACCACTACTGCCATAACTCTTGTTGTCTTGCAGTGAATAAATTGCTTGGCGAGTTCATCAACTGCATCCAAAACACGTGCGCCGGTCCACAATAAAGCCCTCAGCTAAGCAAAGAGCACAAATGTAAAAAAAACTGATGAGGTGTGCAAAATAATCCTGACCCGAGTCTGACCAGAAAATCTATCACACATGCATTTGTTTTTACGTCAAAGTTCTTTGGAGTATGAAAGATTCTTGTGAATATTTGCTACTTTGTAAAAATATAGTAGGCTACAAGTTCTAACTTTGCCAATTGACTGGTGTTGGCGCTCGAGAACTACTTCGCGTGTACAGTTTATCTTTCCAGATATCGTATGACGTATTAATCTGCTGTCCTCTTGGCATACAACTTGAAAACGGTAGAAAGAGCACGCACCTTTTCTTTTTAACGCACAATACAACAGAAACTTCGAAAGTGCACAGAAAACCTTCCTCTGGCAGAAGACTCCCTAAAGCTGTTCTTTCGCCTCGATCTTCCAAGAACACTAGCACGCGACACCCTCTTAGACCACAGGGTTCATTCTTTGCTAAGTTCATAACATCGTCCGCCACGTTCATAGCAATGTAATCTTTCATATACACGTTACAAAAGGGACTGGACGCTACTAAGTCTTTGACTTGATTGGCAATATTTTCTTGAGTCGGTAGATCTGTGGCAAAGGTCCCATAATCGCATGACGTTTCACTGGTTGGTGAGGAGGCGATGCCTACGAGGAAATTACGATCAGTGTTAGTATCAATGGATCACGACATAATATGTCTAACGCTCGACCTCGATTGAAGTCTGAAAGAAGTAAATCCAGATGGTTTACAATGTATCAATATCAAAGATATTAAACACTAATTATAATAGTCAGAACCACTCAATGCTGACGTCATAATTTTTAGCATTTGGATCCTAGTGAGGTAGGATAGGGCCAATAGCTTAACAGTAATGTCCACAGATTATTTCCCATTATTTGGAACTATTTGCCATTGACTGACGTTATCAAACTTATAAATTACGTTTCATGGACAGTGCTTCGCGATTTTCAGACCTGAGGCCATGATATTATTGTAAAGGTTGAACAATTATTCATGAAATTACTGACACTGGCCTGGTATTACTTCGAAATTACTCTTAACGGTGTATGAGACTATTCGGAGTTAATTGCCCCTTGGAATGAAACGTACACCTATGGCTGTACAAAGGAAAAAACTCTACTAAGATTAAAGAAGAGAAAGAAGAATATTATGTAAAAAATGCCTCCTTATGTATGGCCTCCGCATAGTCCTTATACCCCGCTATACCATAAAACGTCTGATAAATACCCCTACTATCGTGAATGCCCCAACTGTTACTGGAGCTGATTAAACTCTTTTCCCCCCTCTATATGAACTAACTAAAGAACTAGTGAAGGAATTAATGAACTAACTAAAGAACTAGTGAAGGAATTAATGAACTAACTAATTGACTAACTAACTAAATAGCAATCTAACTATTTGTCTAATCGACTAACTCAGTAGCTAATGAACTAACTAACTAACTACCAAACTAACTGATTGACTAACTGACGAGCTAATTAACTAAATAACTGACTAACTAACCAGCTAATGAACTAACTAACTAAGGAACAAACTAAAGAATTAATCAATAAATAAATTAACCAATCAACTAATCGAGTAACGGCCAACCAACAACCTCATTGTTCAATCAATCAATCAATTAATCAATCAATCAATCAATCAATCAATCAATCAACCAATCAATCAATCAATCAATCAATCAATCAACAAACCAATCCTAACCTACCAATCAGTCAGTCACTGAATAAATCAAATAATCAAGCAAGTGAATTGCTGACCAAACAGCCAACCAAACAATTAACCAATCATCTAGTCAACCAGCCAAGCAACTAAAATGATCAAGTAACCAATCTATCAATTAATCAACAACCAAATACATCAAGCTACTTAACAACCAAGCATTCAAACCACTGATCAACCGACCATTATTGAACCAGCTAATCAATCAACCATCATCAGACCAACTAATCAATCAACCATCATCAGACCAACTAATCAATTAACTAAGCAATCAAACAACTAGTCAATCAATCAAGCAAGCAGGCGAACAGGGGTCGAAATAACCGTCCGGCTCCGGCTTAAGCCGGCTCAAATTGTCGTTTAGCCGGTTCCACAAGGTATAAAATTTAAGAAAAAGCGGGCTCGAAATTACATTGAGTACGAAAATTAATCAATATTTTGTATTTATGGATAGAAATTTTCATGAGCTGGACATTTCCGTTCATCATGGATGAAAGTTAATCGCATTTCTCTCCATAATGCATTGGTTAAGAGGCCACGATATTGCTAAAAAGGTTCCGGGAAATAGGCATTTTGGGCTAAATAATACACCAAAATCTAAATTTTTAGGGGCTTCGCCCCAGCCCCACTAGGTAGCTTACAGCGCCCACCAAATCCCAGATGAATGTACTCGCTCCGGGCGCTCCGCAGCCTCCTCTCGCATCAAAACAGCCGGTTCGATTAAATTTCCTTATTTCGACCCCTGGGCAAGTAAGCAAGCAAGCAGGCAAGCAAGCAACTAATCAATCGACCATCACCAGACCAGCTATTCAACCCACGATCATCAAACCAAATATTCAATCAATCATCATCACATCGACTAATCAATCATACATTTTTAAACAAACTAATCAATCAAGCAAGCAATCAATAAACCATTATCAAACCAACTAAATAAATTAATCATCATAAAAACCAACTAATCAATCAACCATAATCAAACCAACTAAATCAATTAATCATCATAAAAACCAACTAATCAATCAACCATAATCAAACCAACTAAATCAATTAATCGTCATAAAAACCAACTAATCAATAAACTATCATCAAACCAACTAAATCAATTAATCATCATAAAAACCAACTAATCAATAAACTATCATCAAACCAAGTAAATCAATTAATCATCATAAAAACCAACTAATCAATAAACCATCATCAAACCAACTAAATCAATTAATCATCATAAAACCAACTAATCAATCAACCATAATCAAACCAACTAAATCAATTAATCATCATAAAAACCAACTAATCAATCAACCATAATCAAACCAACTAAATCAATTAATCTCAATTTTGGCTACCGGGCAGAGAAGAAAGCCATGAGGCAGACTCAACCACCCAGTAGGACCGCCTCTCGCGGATTAAGGACAGCATCTACCATCAATAAGAACAGATACTACATTCATTCTTTGCCAAAAGGCAGAGAAGCGATTGTATGCTGCCACCCTTCCCGATCAGGTGCGGTCTGAACAGCTTCTTTCGCTCAGCAACCTAATAGTTGTATGATGTCATCCAGCCATGACTTCGCTGGTCGTCCTCTCTTCCTTTTGCCCTCAACCATACCCAGTATGATATCTTTTTCAAGGCGACGCATTTTATGCCCGGAGAAAGCTAACTTTCTTTGAAGAACAGAGCTAAGGAGTTTCTTGGACGAGTAATTTATACTCAGCAGAACATAGGAGTTAGTACGATGCTGTAACCATCATATAAAATTTGTAAATCATTAGATAAAGAGGCGATATCTATTTCCTAATTCCCACAGATTAAACAGGAGAGAATTTTGCGAATGAGGCGTTATTCTGATCAACAGACGGGATCTTTAGGGATTACAGAACTATGAGATACTATTTCTGATCTGTCTAAATTCATAAACAGGGGATTATATTTGACAAGGCAACTTTGTTTCTATAACTGTAAAGCGTTCAACTGACACTTTGTATGCTGAGGCTCTTTAAATTTCCCATTTTCTAAGCCTTGATGTTTCTAACATTGATATCAGATGTTAATCTTTGTTGACTTCAATGGCTGTGTCAAAAGGATAAATTTGATTTGCCTAGAATGGCCTACAACATACAATAAATAATGGACTTTGGTTGGTTTAGAAATGCTACTTTTCACCTGTCTTTTGAAGTGATGTCACTGGAAATTGGTGTCATATCGCAGCGCACACAAAATCGTAGCTGCGTTACCACATACGTTAACTAAAAGAATATCAGCAACTTCGCACTGCTGAAGAGAAATGTATTCGAAAGTGAGCCTACTCCCCTTAAGAAACCGATATTTTAAGTGTATTTAAATTTACCGCAGTACTGTTTTTCGCGCGTTTTAAATTCGCGCACCCTAATGGATATTTTTGCGCGGACTTAAATTCGCGCACCATATATGTGTTGAGGTTAATGAAAAGAGCTGATTACCCACTGAAATGCTAATGTCTTGTCAATAATAAGAACTATTTAACATCATAAAGTTCACTCGAGTTGCATTTCTTGTATCGTTAACGGACCGTCTTGTTGCAGGGCTGCGTCGAGTGCCAAAAAATGAGCAATTTCTGCTCAATCCGAGCCGTTTGTCACGATGGTTTTGTTACTTTGCATAGATTCGTCGAACGATGTGACCCATTTTGCATGGAGAGGCTTTGCTCGTTTGCTATGGCTTTTGCCCGAGAAACCAAAGCTACCGTCTCAGGAACGCAAGTCGTTGGTCATTAACCTCGAGAGGCTTCTCGTTTCTGCAAGTTCTTTTGCGACTACGGAGAACTTTCAGCCGTGGTTAGGGATCCGAAGTATCGAAGGTCTCCAATTCCCAACATAAGCGGGAAATTTTACTGTTTGCATACGTACTATACGAATAGTCCCTTGAAAACTTGTAGAGTTGTACACAAACAATAATCCTATAGTTCCGTAATACAACAGTTCGGCCTATTGTTAGTTTCTTCCTTGTAAATGTTGGTTACGGTGATTTCTATGCAGACTGGCTGCCTTTAATACGAAGAAGAAAAAGTCTTGTGATTTAATACCACGGAGAATAATGCCTAAATCACGTTATTACATCTTGTAGAAACAATCAACATGTGAGTAACACGCTGGCTCTCTCTCTTGATCAATGCGGCTGATCATAACATGGTGTCAGAAGTGACTGACAATGGAAAAATTTGTTCCTCCATCACCTCTTAATTTCGATGGCAACGTAATGCTCAACTAGGAACGATAGCGTCAGGAGTTTGAGCTGTACATGGCAGCCACAGAAAGCGATTAAAAAGATAAACGTATCAAGTCTTCAATTCTTTTGACTTGCATCGGACAAAAAGGGCGTGACGTCTATAATGCGTTTCACTTTGCGGAAGATGCAGAGAAATTCAAGTTGAACGTCATTATCAACAAGTTTTAGGAGTTTTGTATACCACGAAAGAACATGACATACTTGCGATACAAATTTTTCTCGCATGAGAAAAAGGACGGAGAAAATTTTTTCGACTTTGTAACAGAGCTCAAAAAACAAAGTACTGATTGTGAATTTGATTCTCTACAAGATTCTCTGGCTCGGGATGTGATCATCTGCGGATTACAAGATAACAAATTGTGAGAAAGACTACTTCAGGGCAAGGATCCCACCCTTGAAGAAGTAATATCAATCGGACAAGCCTCAGAGGCCACAAAAATTCATGCAGTGGAGATTCGGCATGGCGCAACTTCGAGCCAAAGTGCAGTAGACAAAATTGTGGAAGTCTATAAATCTCCAGACAATGTCATTTTCCAGTGTCGGTACTGTATCAGCAACCATCGAAATGGAAAATGCTCGCCTATGGGTAACTCCTGTGGCAAAAGAAATCATTTCGCAAAATGCTGCAACCAAAGACTTAAACCACACCCTAGTTATCGGTCCGGGACTATTCGTGAACTTTGCTCTAACTAGGGTACAGACAGCAGTGACCCGGATCCTTTTTTGTTGGGACAAAGTTTCACTAGTTGATAGCGACGACTAGAATTTACAATTAATGGTTTACGATATTCCAATTATTTTTACGTTAGACACCAGTAGCAAGGTTAACATAATACCTAATTACTTGTTTACGCAATTTTCGCAGCAGCCAGTTTTACAACGTTGTTTTAGTAAGCGGCGTGTTTATAACGGTACCAATATTGAAGTTGCGGGACAATGTTTGTTGCCTGTTATGTACAAGGGTAAAACCCACACCATTCCCCTTGTTATCAGTAAAAATAAGGCGTCGCCGATGATAAGTCAATCCGCATGTGTTCTTACTAGACGTCGTTAAGCGTTGTTTCTGTAACCAATTGTATTTTAGAAGACTTCAGGAAGACAGAAGACAGAAGAATTGGCTTTGCCTCTACATCTTTTGGAAGACTACGAAAAACTATATGGAACAACCGAAGCTTAAGTCTACAATTAAAAATTCGTTTATTCCGTGCACTCATCCTCCCAATTGCAACATATGCATCAGAAACATGGGTGCTTACAACAAAAGAAGAAAACAAACTTAATATGTTAGAAATGAGATGCCTCAGAGCAATACTTGGTGTTTCAAGACGTGACAGAATCAACAACACTAGCATTCGAAGAACTTCAGAATCGGAACGTACCATAACAGATATGATTAAAACAAGGAGATTGAAATGGTTTGGTCATGTATGTAGAAAGCCAACCACATAGCTTCTATTCCAAAGTTGCAAACAAGATTTCCCTCAACGAAGACCAAGAGGGAGACCTTCAAAAGGATGGTCTGATCATGTCAGAACGGATACACAGCTGCCACATCTGACGGCCGAGAGGAACGCAAGGGACAGATCAAAATGGGCGGAGTTCTGAGGGGCGACAGCGGTCAATAGGGAGAAGTTCAATTTATTTAGAGGGCGATTTGTGTAAAATGAGCCTCGGGAATTTGCAGCCGAGGAGTGAAAGGGCCGAGGGCTCAGCTTACTCCAAAGTATAGAGAACAGACAGACAGAAGCAACGGCACAAAAGGGTTAAGGCAATCCACCTGTGAACAGAACTGGAAGTGTGTGCCGGGCACACAGGCACACTACCTACCAGCCGCCCCTGGTCAGGTCTGTATTTCATTTGGACGTGTTCGAGTATGACCACATAATAGTAAGAAAATGTTTACTATGCAAACAAAAAGAATTCGTTTTCACATTAGGCCTATTCAATTAACCTAGTTGTAGTGGACACTGATTGGTCCAAAAACACAAGCCATTTAGGCAGTCCAATTTCTGATTGGCTCTTTCAACAAAACAGTTGGGTTTCATTTCCATCATCCTGACGATTGTACTCTGAGGAGTGTCAGATGAAAAGAGCTTTTAAGTACATAATGTTTTCGCTATTTCATTAATATTTTCACTAGTTATGATGTAGATAATGTAGCGACAGGCTATCTCAGAATAGCATTTACTGATTGCACCTTTGGGATAGTTTAAAGATGAGGCGAGAGACAGGAGAGTAAAAATGAAACACCCCCAATTTTCAGAGACGAGTGGATGGTCTAAATATTGTTGGTGAATGTTGGCTCTGTATTGCCTAATTGGATTGATGTACCTCAGATGTTTGTAGTCAAAAGGACAAGATTGTATTGGGTACCTTGTATATTTGTCTTCCAAAAGTACTAATGTGCAGAAGAGGTTATGCCTTGACCCTAAACCAACAATTTATCGGTACATCGGTAACCCTAAACTGATCTGACAATTGTAACCAGGGGATCAAACATGACGCTTTTATACATACAGACAGAGAAAATTTACCAATAAACAGAAGTTATTCATATTTGCAGATACAGTACATATATCATGAACCATATTAGACTCAAACTATTTTAATTTGTCATCAAAGTAATTTTGTACTTTACCTTTTAAAATCTAAGTTTAAAGCAATGGGTTGAACTCGACCAAGTTAATGGTGCCTGATTGCCTAAAATGTTTTACTATTTATCAGCTCTGCAACATGTCGTGTAACAGCTTTTTGTTCCTTTTCAATTTTTTTTAACTTTGTTTCTTTCATTACTATGATCTAAAACAATAGCTTGATTCAATAAAGCACCGAGGTTGCATTAAGGGTTGCTAAATTTAAAAATTGCATTCCTACGACACAACTTAGTCCGTAAATCAAAACCTGATCTTGTTACTGCTTGCATTACTTCCAGTACATGCACAAATGAACAAGAACATTAATGGCCAGGCGTGTTATATCATAATATAAGAAACCGGTGCATTCATTATTGGATCATTTTGATAATTATTCATCATCTTCTCAGCAGAATTTGTAGAATGCCAAGTCTCTCTGCACTTTCACTAGCTTTATTGCTATCCCTTCTAGGTGTCTAAATGGCTGTGTGTTCTGTAAAGTCCTAAGGACTATGAATGAAAACCATCTTGTTAATATATGATAAATCTTTATATTCGTTTGCATACACAACGTTTCGGCACTCCCTTTTGACATTTTCAAATGAGGTACAATAGATCCTTCTTAATTAGGTTGCATCATCATAACCGTAAACGAGGCGAACTCGGCAAGGATGTAAACAAAAGCAATGCTTTCAACAAACATTTCACAAGAAAACGACCGATAGGTATACCTTAAACGATACTCGAATCCAGAAGCTCTGCAACTGAGTTTTTAATCTAAGAGCAAAACTATAGATGTTCCTTTATTATTAAGATGTATTATGGTTCAGTCTTCATTCTGATTTAGATAATGATTTTCTCTGCTAAAGCAGGAGCATAATCCAAATACTACCTGGCCTTAGACGTGGGAGTACTATGTTATTTGCATCTTTTTTCACCTCTTGTCACTGTCATTTTCATTTGTAAACCCCCAAAACTCTTATTTCGTTTCCTTTACTTTCTGCTTAATAGACTGTGTGTAAAGAACCATCAGCATACTTCCTCTACCACATGGGTTTCGTTGCCAAACTTTTAAACGCCTTAGAGCCTTATCGAAAGGGCCCTTCAACACTTTGTCTCGATCTAGTCTTTTTGATAGGAATATGGATAATACTTAAGAAGTCGGTCAGTGGTACAAAATTTTAATATTCCCTCAAGTAAGGGGAATATTCATTCTGATACACATTCATCTTGCCGCGCTAGAAGCCACCTTTTTCAAGGCAAGGAAGGCGGTGCTTCATCGACAATGGCATTTATTTACTGCTTATGCGTTTTTCAATAGCACAAGTGACAGTAAACGTGTTGCTTACATTCCTATTATTTTCTATGGGTTTTTTTCTTGCCCCTCTTTACAAAGTTCAGAAGACGCAGGCGTTTTATGAATATCGTCATCATCGCTGTTCTCATTTACTGCTTGGAGTTCCTTGGTTACAGTTGCTCATAGTTCCTGGTGAAATATTATAGGCGGGGTAAAAACAATGCTCTCATCTTTGGACAGTATGTCATCATCACTGATATGGTCCTGTGCTAAATACTTTTCTTAATTCTTTAACAGCTCTGTCAAGTGCTCATATCTTAAGTCTGGCTTATGTGAATTGCCATAGATACCAGTTTTCACGAAGCAGTTAATTACTGTTGGCTTAGAAATTTCTGGTCATAGACATTAAAAGAAAATGGATGGCTGCATGGAACAACATTGGCTTGAGCTTTTTGCCTTATACGTCATAACAATTTCTTTCCCTTTCTTGTACGAGACTTTTCCTTTAGGGTCCTTATAACACTGTGGGTGGGCATACTATGATGTGTTGTTTGGGAGCAGAAAGGAAAGGAAAGGAAAACCCCAGTACCAATCATTTCAGAATTGGCAGGACAATATTCTAGTATTAGTGCCTCATAAAGCCACTCTAGAACCTATGTGTAACTAATTAATCTACTTCGCTGATTAATTTACACTCACCCACTTCGTCTCCATTCCTATAGTCCCCCATATACAAATGACTAGGATAGAAATCTTTCCCAATTTTTTAATCGGCCATCATCATTGTGATGTAAGGTTTTCTCTGCTTTTCTCCAATCTATGACTTGTTCTTAAATGGCTGTGACATTGTTAGCAAAGGTTTTGAAATTATTATCAAACTTGACAGCGTTGTATACGTCTTGAAAAGCAAGTCGTCAAAAAAATTGTTTTGACCGTGGTTTCTGATGACTCAGTCACGTCCACGGTATATTCAGAGCCTTTTGTAAGAAAACAAACAAGAATAAGATGGACTTGAAAACGGTAAACACAAGTAATCAGCATTATTCCAAATGATAAACGCTGCCTATCTGCGCCATGTGACTTGACCAAGGAAGGATGACTATCCGACAGCAGTCACATGGCATAGAGAAACAGGTTTCTAATTGCATTCAAATGGATGTCGATCTCGGTGAATGATTTGTATTTAAGGTTGCAACCAGAGAAAAACTGTTGGTGCTGCTGCTGATTAAAGTGGTTCTTCAGGAATTCTAAGGAAATTTACCATTTTAACGCCAATACACCTCCAGAAATTTGATCGATTATGGACCTGTTTGTTAAGCAATATTGTATCTTTCGCAATAAATTTAGCAAATGTGAGCTTAAAGTTTTCGATAGCGATGTTTCTTCATATTGAAAATGTTGAAAATGTCATAAGGTAACAACGTTATGACCTTATAACAAAAAATTGGAGGAGACATCAATCAAGGATTCTTGTCCTGGAAGCTGTAAATTCTCGGTGTTGTAATTTCTAAGATTAAATATCCTCAGTATCTTGGTACGACCAACTATCTAAGACCATTTCAAAAGTTTGCCTACTGCCCTTAAAGTAGCTGTGGTGATAAAAAGAGTTACAAAATCGAGGAATTTTTGAGGGCCTAAGTTTAAAAGAAGGCATTAATTTCATCTATAAAATACACTAACGTTATAGCCGTCATAATGGAAATATACAAACGATGGTAGGGGTTGACGTCTTGTTAAATTTACGATTTAATATTTACTAGCCGCTACAAAGAGCAAATATTTAAGACGGAATGTAGGAGGCTTCAACCTTTTAAAAGCAAAATGGAAATTGCGTCTTTTACTAACTTCAACACACCAAAGCGAGGCTCTCGTTGATGGGTGGCTTTAAAAGGGCTAAGATCTTTCAAGGAGGAGATATGACTATCACGTGTACATAAAATAAGATCCGGTTACCTACAATTAAAACGTTTTTTCAACAAGTAAATAGAAGTTGACGAACGATTGTCAATAGGAGTTTCGTTACTTTTCGGTAACATCGGTGTTTAAGATGTACATAAAACTAAAACAGTTGTAGCTAAGGCTTCACCACTAGGTTTCAAAAATTATGGCGTCATGTCACGGCACTCTATAGCAATAAATTAGACCGACAAAAGGTCCCAGATGGTTACAAAAGTCCATAATAGAACAGTTGATGTTTATGACGTCGCTTCCGAACAAAACATATCCCGGTATCGAACGTTAACTAGCAGCTATCAAAATTTTCTGAATAAAATCTAAAAATCTCCCGTCTGTTTGGTCCTGGGGGAATTTCCTGATCACTGAATACTGTAAAGAGAAAGAGACATAAGAAAAAGCGATGACGACATGTTTTCGAGTTTAACAGAAGTGTTTATTAAACATGGCAAGCGGGAGAGTTGATCAAGTATGAAAAACTTGATTATAATTTTACATAGTTAGAAAGGATTCCCGCTGTTTGAATGGGTGTTGGTAGGCAAAGGGACGACTTCTTTGTCCCCGGCGCAGTGGTCATATCTGTTGCTCGCTAAGACATTGTCTGCTTCTACAATGATACTCATACTGACATAGAGAACACCAATGGTAGCTCTTCATATACGAGAGCAGTCTGTTCAAGCTCTTCTGTTCGTAACACAGCAATAATAAGAGGAAAAGTGGTGATAAGATGAAGTAGGCCAGCGAGATGCCAAAAGCGTGTTTTCTCTGCCATTCAAATATGCTTACAATTCACCCTGATATCAAACTGATATGGTTTAACAAAGATATCACACTGAGCTTTCAACTTTCGGAAATCAGTTCATAGTGTCCGACTTACAGGCATCGTCATAGCAACGAGTATTGGATTACGATAAACATGGTATGATAACAAGTATGCGTATGTAAGAGCGACTGTTAAGGTAGCGTATGTAAGACGACTGTTAAGGTCGAGTCTTTAAAAAGACCGCTGAAAACGATCTTGAGCACCAGAGTCTGGTTGTCCGTCGTCGGCAAATCATTCACGGCGGATACACTAACGGAGACAGTGCCGACGGAGGCCAGCCCACCGGCGTCCGTCACGGAATATGTAAAACTCCCAATTCCATTGAAATCCGCGTCCGGTGTGAAAACAGCATCGTTACCATCTATGCTCAACGTGCCGTTAACAGCGCCGTCCGCCGGCCCAAGCGTCAGTTCGTCGCCTTCGGGATCATGGTCGTTCAGGAGAAGACCGGGCAGTGACACAGTCACAGAGCTGTCTTCGGATGTCGACGTACCGTCCACGCCAATTACCGGCGCTTCATCCACATCCGTAACCGAGACAATCCGGGTCCACTCATTGAACCGGCCACCGGTGTCTGTTGCCCGGATCGTGATCGAATGGCTCGACGCGTCCTCATGGTCCAGGGACGCCGCAACCGTCAAGACACCGGTTGCCGCGTCGATCGAGAAACGACCACTCGCATTGTCGGTCAGGGAGAATGTGTGGCTGTCCCCGGCATCAGGGTCTTCCACCGTAACAGTCCCCAACTCCGTCCCGAGCGCCACATTCTCGTCAATGCTGGGGTTACCGAAGGGTGTATCGGTCGGCGCCTCGTTAACATCGCCAATCAATATCGTCTGCGCGGAGAACACCGTAGCCCCCCCAGCACCCGTCGCGGTGATCGTCACATTGGCGCTGGCGACATCCTCATGGTTCAATGCCTCGGCAACCGTAAGAACACCTGTCGACGCATCGATCGAGAATAATTCCGAATCCACCCCGCTCAGGCTGAACGTAATGCTGTCTTCGGCATCGATCTGAATCGCGGTCGCAGTGCCAATAGGCGCACCCGGCGACGCGTCTTCGTCGACACTCAAGTCCGTGACGCTGAGAGCGATCGTTCCCGCCTCTAGCTCGAGATCTGAAAAGCTGATCTTTTCGACCCCTGTCAGCCGATCCGTGCCATCTCGACCCGCAACCCCGTCAGTTACAACGAGTGTTCCATCATCATGGGAGAGTGAATATTCCGAGAAGGCCCCTGAGAACGCCACGGTATCGGTGCCGGTACCGCCATCGATGGCGTCGTCACCTGTACCCCCGACTAGAGAATCGTCACCATCCCCGCCAATAAGGGAGTCACCGCCTGCTCCGCCATACAGTGTGTCATTTCCGGACTCACCGGCGATGTAGTCAGCGCCACCACCGCCCGAGATCACATTCGACAAGCTATCGCCTGTCAGACTGTCCGAAAAAGCGCCGCCCACGACGTTCTCAATTCCGGAAGCCTGGTCATCCTGATGTTCAAGCGCCGTGAAGACGGACGCCGTCCCGCCGACCGACATATCGTACCCAGTGGTCCCAATGGTACCGCCCAAATCGACCGCCACGCGACCGGTGGCCGCGGAATAGTCCAGCGTATCGATCCCCAGCCCACCGTCGAGATTGTCGGCACCCAATCCGCCAACAAGAGTATCGTCGCCGGCGCCCCCGACCAGCGAGTCCGCTCCTTCGCCACCATGCAGAATATCGTCACCGGCCGCGCCATCGAGATAGTCGGCCTTCCCACCGCCCGAGATAACATTCGATAGTGAGTTCCCAGTCAGGCTGTCTTCTTCCGACCCGCCTATGATGTTTTCAACGTCGAATATTTCGTCTCCCTGGTGCTCGTCGGCGGTAAAGACCGTGGCCACGGTTCCAGTCAGTATGTCATATCCGGTCGTCGTGCTGAGTGTTCCAGACAAGTCGATTGCCACGCGTCCCGTCGCGCCGGACCACTTTTTTTCCGAAATCGTAGGTCCCCCCATAAAATAAAGCATTTCAAAAAGTTAGGTCCCCCCAGAATCATGGGGGGGTGAAACCATGTCAGTCATAGCAGCCATTCACAAGAGCACTCAAATTATTTTAGAAATAGATAGGAACATTTGATTGCAACAACATTGATTTGCTTTGTCTACCTTGAATGATTAGGAATTTTCGGTAAAAATACAATAATTGTATCTCTTTAGTGATTGATGAGCCTGAGGACCCTCTTTACCTACCAAGTTACCTCATGAACTGATGAAAAGAACTACAGTCTACTTTAGATTGCCATGATTTGGTGAACTAGCTATTTATTATTGCAATGAAAGATCTCTTGTTTGATTTTGACAATGTAATGACAATTATAACTGATGGTAGAGTTAACATAAATTGGCCACAAGTTAGTCTTATCTCTCGACCAAGCACAAATCTCTTTCTGGTCTACGAATTACATTGCTAGTGATTTGCACTTCCATGATTCCACAAAGAAATGATAGTATAGATAATCGGTTAAATTTACAACACTGAAATATACTCAGGTCATCTGAAAACTATTTAGTCAAGTAGTTAATAATAGTACTTGAACTCGTTTTTGATCTAAACACCTTTTGCAATAGACAAAGTGTACAAGTACAGCTTTTTCACACACACCCCCACACACCCCCTCTCAAAGAACTTATTCTTGTACTCTTACTTGTCGTGGATCTAAATTTCCCCATTTATAACCCCATTACCATGGAACGGGAACCTAAGGAAGTGTAACAACTACAGGACTATCAGTCTTATTTGTCATACAAGCAAGGTTATGCTAATAATAATTTGTGAAAGATTGAAACCCCAAATCAAGAGTGTCTTAACCAAAGAACAAGCTGGCTTCAGCAAAGGATGCAGCTCAACGAAACAGATCTGCAATGTTCAAATACTTGGTGATAAATTCAGGTACCACCAATGAGAACTTCACCCCAACTTCATTGACTTCAAAATGGCTTTTGATAGAGTCTGGAGAAAGGCCCTGTGGAGCTGGAGCATCATGAAGAAACACAACATCAGTCTTCACTGGATACTTCTGACCAAAGCATTATATGATAAGGCCTAACCTTGTGGTGCATCTTATCACCTATCTTATTTAGCCTATTCTTGGAGCAAGTAATAATGAAATTATTGGAAGATTTTGAGGGAACCGTGTCAGTCGCAGGACACAAAGTTTGCAATTGAGATTTGCTGATGAAATTGATTTGATCGCAGGCAGGAGCTTGCTGACATTACAGAAAAATTGGACCTTAAAAGAGAAAATATTGAATGAAAATAAGTAGTGAAAAGAGCAAGATCATGGCAACATCAATTCAGCATGATGATAAGAATGACGTAGATATTACAGTGGGAGGTGAACAACTTGAAGCAGTCAAGGCATTCAAATATCTTGGCTCAATTCTCAATGAAGATGTGGACATCACTGAAAGAAGTTACCACCAGCCTTTGAGATGTGTTGCCTATGGCACATCTTGCACATAAGCTATCAAGACCATCAAATGAATGTGTCAGTCCTCCAGGAGATTACAGTACCGAAATTTTATCAGGAACAAGTTAGGAGATAACAGACTTGCACCGCAAAAAGGCCTTTTTGAGCACTTTGACTGCGAAAATCACCAAGGAATGCAGGATTGGGAATTTAAACTTATAGACCAGGCAGACACAGAAGCCTTGCTACGCCATAAAGAATCTTTTTGGCAGCATAAGCTGAATAATGTAAAGCACAGTTTTTTTTAG
The DNA here is from genome assembly GCA_010016025.2 of Alatinidae sp. Z8VKAUB7J3. Lineage (NCBI taxonomy): Eukaryota > Metazoa > Cnidaria > Cubozoa > Carybdeida > Alatinidae > Alatinidae sp. Z8VKAUB7J3. The sequence goes on along the minus strand of JAAAKM020073195.1, from coordinate 27,231,589 downwards.
GATGTGAACGCTTCTCTCAAGCTTAGAAAAATTTCTTATCTTGTCTAGAAAAGTTGTGAAAAGATTTTGACACCAATCTTTATACACCATGCAAACTTCGAGAAGTATTTCCAAGTTGACAAAAAATTGGGTAGGTAAAAGAAAACAAAATTATCGTGCACATTTTTAATATTTTAGGTCAATTAAAATATGAGGCATCAGATAAACAAATTTAGAAAACATCCCCTGAAAAAAATTAAGAAACTTTAACTTTGAGGATGGAGAGCTTTACACATGACAAATTGCAGCGAATTTGAAAAATCGAAACCTCAAAATCGAAAAGCCCACAAAAGCAATTTTATTTCAGAAAAACTATTCTTATCTCCAGCTCCTGGTATATCAGAACTAGACTTTTCAATCTGAGGTACGAAAAAGATTCATTTATGTCTACAGTAGAAATTACCTCTTTGATATCAAATAAGTCAATTCAGAATGATAACCATGGAAGTTATTGCCTAATCCACAATTCATTTTTGGATTATGATTTGCTTCATATATGATTTTAACTCTGAGACCGCTGGATGGAAATGACCAAACGGTCACCGAATAGCAAGGTTGTCCGAAATTGTCACATCATTTTCTAAGTAAGGCCAGCATTAGACCTGAAAACGCACCCGTAAGAGCTCAAGACTGGGTTTACTGGAAAAAGGTAGTGTCTGGATCTCTCGACGCTGGCACCAAGTCAGTAGGAGAATTAAGTGAGAAAGCCAAGTTACGCAAAGTTGCATCAGAACATCTTCAGTAAGTTGTGTAACTTGACCATTTCAAACATATTTGCCTAAAATGTGTCTGATTTTATTACTGTTTCTAGAAAGTCTTAGGAAATGTATGCTTTAGATTTGGATGAAAATGTACCTTCATGTTTCAAAACGGTATCTCTTACTTAAACAGATTTCTGAAGTACCTTGTGTAACATAATCATTTCAGACCTAATTGATTAAAATATATCTAATTTTATTGCTATTGTTAGAAAATTTGAGGAAAAAGGTTTTTCATGCGTCAATCAACATCCTTTACTTAATAAGTTTATCTTAAGTAAACTGTAGATCATAAATATTTTATACACGTTTGCTTAGAATATATCCAATTTTATTACTATTGTTAGAGTTTTTTGAGAAAGAAACGTATCCTCATGCGAGAAAATTCATTCTATAATTGAAAAGATAATCTCAGGTAATTATTGAATCATAAAACTTTTAGTCAAATTTGTTCCGATTTTTTTTTACTAGTCTCAGAATGTTTTAAGAAAATTAGGTTTCAGTTTTGAGAAATAGTTTTGCTTCTTGCCTCAAACTGCATCCTATAAATAAAAGTATATCTCGAATAACTTTTGCAACTTCAACATTTTTTTAAGTATTTGCTTAAAATATGTTTGATTTCATTACTATTGTTAGAAAACTGTAAGAAAAAATAGTCATTACAAAGAAAAAATATTCAAATATTGTTAAGAATAAGACCCTTCCTTGTTACACTAAAAAATATAATAGGTGGCTAAAGATCGACAATATCAAAAGAGTTAAATATATTTGAAGGAGTTAAAAATGTTTAAACTTGTAACATTTCCCTAATAGGCCTTCTAGCATTGCATAAAAGATATTTGATTTTACTAACCTTGTTAGAAACTTACGTTTCAGTTTTGAGAAAAAAAAATACCTTCATATCTCAAACGATATGCTATAGCTAAAAACTATATCTCAAGTATCAAGTGTCAGACATTTCTGTCCGCTTTGGGTACTTTGATGAAAGCTATAGCCATTTACTGAAACATAAAATTAAAAGTAGAACGTGTATTGTATAATCAATACCCGTACCAAACGCAAAACCAGTTTGAATCAGTAAGAAATCAAATTTTGACGAAGCAATTTGAAAGTTATTCTCCAATTTGGTAAGCCTCATATCATTATATTTGCTCATTTTTTTGTGAACTATAGGCTTCCCCCCTCCACCCTAATTCAGACGTCAAGGCATTCGCTGGTAAATTTTGACCTTGTAATTTCACATTGCAGTAACAAAGGTTTCAATGTTAAACAGTTCGTTCCAAGAACTTTGAATTTCCTACCATTTCATCAATATAGATTTCAATATAAATAATTCTCTGCTTACTTTTTTTAGGGGGAGGAGGCTATTGCTCTGGCTCTTAACATATCATTTTTGTTTTGATTATATTCGTTTCTTTTGGTAAACTGTTGTTTTTTGATTTCTTCTTCCTTTTTTAACATGTTTTATGTTTTTCCACTTTTTTACATGAGCTCATTGCTTTTATTTTTCAGTTGACCTTTTGCGGTCAGTTTATGTTATATTACTCTTATTACTCTTTGTACAAATAGCAGTATTTAGTTTTTACCCTGGATACCATTCATAGCTGATATTCTTAGCGCAATATTTATTACAAAAAGTCAAATGCGTAGTCTCAGGTGACAATTTTTTGGATTACTTTTAATTATTATGTCAAGTTGGGAAATCTCAGTGTTTACGAAGCATTAATATTGAGTGCGTTTACAAAGCACTCGAAACTGTCCCGCTATGCCAGCCAAGTTCTCATTATTTAACGAAAGGTTCGACTGCTTCTGGCCTGCATTTGGTGACATTATACGGTCGTAAGTGACATAAGAGCCTATTGAGTAGATGCTGTAAACTCATCGATCAGTTGTCAGTTGAAGGCCTGAAAAGTGACACGGGAATCGTTTAAGAGTCAATATAGAGAAGAGTTCAGTTCCAGATTCCGGTTTGATTTGCCTCGGTTGTTGTAAAACCATCAAGAAACATAATTCAGTAGCAGATTTAACGTTTTTATTGACCATTTCTTAACAGATACAAAGTATTTTAGTATTCATTTACTACCAGTTTTAGAAGATTGATTCATCATCCATTTGATTTTTAAACTACTATTTGACATGTTGCTTAGATTCCCCTTATTGAGGGTGAATGTTCCGCAGCATAATATTTCCATCATTGAACCAATAACCATTTACTTACTTCCTTTGTTGAATGTTGTAACTGTTGTGAACGAGCAGTCCACATAGGCAAATCTATGCACTCCCTCCCCAGGATTGAAAATTGTCGACCATACTAAGTCAAGGCACTTACGTAGAATTGACACCTAAGGGCCTTGGCATGGAACGTTCCATAATTTTCAAAGATTGTGCCTGTACGTTGTGTTTTGGTAAATCTTAGCAACCCTTGTGAATCTGTAAAAACTCAAATATATTAAATTTAAAATACGAGATTTTCTAATTCTCTCGTACTTTGTTTAAATATGTAACTTATCAGATGATGCATAATTTTAAAAAAGAATGTATTTGAGCAAGCAAAGGAGAAAATCTAGCGTAATATTTGTATTTTTCAAATTTGATATCTCAGATAGAATAAAGAAGATAGAATATAAGAAAAGAAAAGAAGTTATATTTTCATGTTAAGAATATGAAAAAAAAAAATATAGTCTAAATATAACATTTGTAACAATCGATTCTCTATGATATACCACCTTTAAATATCATAATACGTTCAATAAGCACAATAACGCCCACCTTTTCACGTGAAAATTGAGAGATGGTCGTACCCTTGCTCTACTTGACCATATTGACCCATCAGAGATGGAGGTCACCCATAGTCAACTGTAGAGTGTTTAGAGGAGCCGACATTGGATCAAAGAAAAGCTCAGATCATTTCCTCCTAATAACAGTAAAACTTAAACTCTCTAATTGGAAAGAATCCAGACAGCCCTAGGATTAACACGGAAAAACTCCAAGGTCCAGAAGTACGACCTGAGTTTACCCTGCAATTAAGAAACCATTTTCAGGTCCTGGAACAACTGGAACATAAATCTGATTGAACGGCAAATGAAACCATAGGAGAGTCCTGTCAGATAATGAAAGAAATCACACAAGAGGCTGCTGGGCAGGTTCTAGGAAAGAGAACACCAGCCACCAAGAAATGGTTCAGCCCAAAAACACAGACTGCTTTGGAGGACAAGAGAAAGCCCTAACAGGACAGCATTCAAAAAACTGCGCAAGAAAGCCCACAAGCTGGCTAGGAGGGACGAAAATACCTACTGGTCAAGCTGGGCCAAAGAGTTAGAGGAGATGGCAACCAAAAATTAGACCAACAAACAGTACCGAGTCTTCGAAGAGCTTTGTCTGAAAAAGAGCTGTACCTCAGAAAACCTGAGAACGAAATACGGAAGTATCATATAAAACCGTCAAGAAACACTGGATCAGTGGAAAGATAACTTCAAAGATCTTGAATAGAAAAAGGCAGACAAAACCCCAGTTGCCGAGCCAAATCTGTCATCAAATGCCACTGCCACTAGAGGAGCAGTACCCATGTGAAATATCACCGTGGTCAACAGAAGAAGTCAGAAATGCCATTAAATCCTTGAAAAACCACAAACCCTCAGGAGAGCATTCCCTATCTGCAGAAATTGATAAGAGAAGCCAAGAACTCGTAGAAAGCCCTGACGGAACTTACTCAGAAAAATCTGGAATTCGGATGTATCCTCCAAGACTGGCGCAAAGCAATTATGATTCCTATTTTCAAAAGGGAGAAAAAGGTGGTTGCAAGAACTATTTCCATAGTTGGCGAAGCCAAGAAGAGTTTTGCAGTAGTTGTCATGAACCGTTTTAGAAAGAAACGAGAGCAACGAACAGGAAAGAACCGGGCTAGGTTAGACCCAGAGATGGATGTTGACCATATTTTCACTCTGACACTCCCCCACCATCAGTTCATTTATGGACAAGATATTGTCGCCACCTTTCTTGGCTTCATCGCCTCATTTGACTTTATACTCCAGCCTATCTTCTGGCAGATAATGCTTGAAGATGGTGTTCCAACTAAATTGGTCGACCAGCTCAAAGCTTCTTATGAAGATACAGACACTAATATCCAAGTATATGGCGAACTGACAAAACTAAAACAGGTATTCGCCAAACCTGTCCAGCGTCCCCATTTCTTTCCATTTTCTTAGTAGATTGGATTATAAAGGAAGCATTGAATAAAGAAGATGGCGTGACATTTTCAGTCAAAGAAAGCGTGGGTGACCTAGAATATGCTGATGAAAGTACTTTCATATAATTCGACTCAGCACTGAAGGCGGAAGAAATGATAAAGAGTGGCGGCAACGACAGATATGGCAGCTAAGGCAATCAGCATTCAAAACTGCCTAAGAGGTATTTGCAACACCAGACGGTCGTAACAAATCAGCAACCATCAGCTCATGAAGAAGTGCGGACAAAAGCTTACAACATCAACCTCGCAAAGACCTGACGGGCGTCCGTCTGGGGTATTTGCCCAAAGCTTTTGAAGGCGAATATCGAGGCAAGGCACAGGATCAGGAAAGTCTGAAGCTTTTGAAAGAGCTGGGCGCTGAACTCAAACCCATCGCCTTACCGGCCTTTTCTTCAGATAGCCTGAGCTTTATTTTGACGGTAGAGGCGGCAGCGGCCTTTGACGCCTTCACCCGCGCCGGACAAGATGATTTGCTGGTGCGGCAGGTGGAAATTGCCTGGCCCAATTTCTTCAGGGCGGCTCGTTTTGTTCCTGCTGTGGCCTACGTACAGGCCAATCGCATTCGCAGACAATTAATCACCCAACTGAATGCTGTATTTGACGAGGTCGATGCCTATGTCACGCCAACCTATGGCGGTGGAAATCTTTTGCTCACCAATTTAACCGGCCACCCCATGGTTGTTTTGCCCAACGGTTTCTCCGATCCCGGTGCACCGACCAGTATTACCCTGACCGGTGCACTTTATGACGATGCACGGCTTTTGGCGATTGCCAAAGTACTCCAAGATAACAGTGGCCATCACCTCAAGCGACCACCAAATTTCCCATAATTTTCTCTAAAGAATGGCGGTGACCTCGTCCACATGGGCTACAACCCAAGTGGCCCCAGCTTCTTTTAAGGGGCCCTCGGGATCGCCAATACCAATTGATAAGGCCCCGGCGCGGACCGCTGCTTGAATATCGTCGACATTGTCGCCAACCATCCAGGTATTGGCCATCACCTCCGAGCTGGGAGATCCCGTTCGTGAAGCGATGATGTCCACCGCTTTTTGGATTCCCTCTGGATCGGGCTTTCCGCGCTCGACCACATCAACCGTGATGGTGAGTTCCGGATCATTGAAGTCAAGGTTCAATAAAGCGGATTGAACTTCTCGTTGGTTGCGACCGGTGACCAGAGCCACCTTGAACTTGGCTTTCAGCTCTGCAAGAAAAGTTTCTGAAATCAAAAGGTTTTCCTTGGCATTGAGTCCAGGATTGGCGTCGGTCCCCAAATAAAGATCATTAAAAACAGACTTTACTTCTGCGAGCGAGCAGGAAAAGCCGCGATTTTGAATGAGTTCGAGCGAGAGGAGATGATCGTCATTGAAACCACCGGCCATGCGTAACTGATAGATTTCCGCGAGTTGTGGGCTTTCACCGGTGAGTTGTCGGACAGTTTCATTCACTGCGGTATCGAAACTCTCGCGAACATCGATCAGGGTGCCGTCTACATCCAGGCAAAGCAGGTGAGGGAACAGAGCTCTTTGCAAACTGCGTCGGAGCCGCTCGACGTTTGCAGGCACGGTGATCCTTAGATAACTTTCCAAGCCACCTCTGCGAAAGCGTCGAACAGGAATACGTTCAGAGAGTAAGGCGGAATAGACGAATCGAGCTCGGGTCTCTCCCAAGTGGAGGAGAATGAAGTTCGCCCGACTATCGTGAACTGGAATCCCATTCTCACGTAGCCATTGCGTCAAGCGCTCTCGGTTTTTTGATACCGTTTGACAATAATTAAAGGTTTCTTCGAGTGCTGTTTCGGTCAAAGCTTGCTGCCCCATGTAAATCGAAAAGGCGCTTAAATTGTAGGGAAGGCAACGCTGAACCAAGGGTGAAAGTATTGGTTCGTCCGCCAACAAATAACCGATCCGCAGCCCCGCCAAGCCGAAGGCTTTTGAAAAAGTCCTCAATAGAATGAGATCCGGATTGGATTTTAAAAGGGGGACCGCATGATCTTTAGCAAATTCAGCTTTTTGATGCCTCCATGCACCGATTGGATAGGGGGCGTATCCGAGATGGGGAGTGGGTGGATGTGGAAACAATCTGGAAGGCCACGCCCGACTTCTACCAACCCACACCGGATACCGGCGCAGGAGGTCGCATAGCGTTTGATGATGATGGACACGTGTTCATCTCCATGGGAATCAAATTGGCGGCCGAAGGCGGTCTGCAAGGCGATACCAGCGCTCAAGACCCGGAAGTGCCCTATGGCAAGATTCACCGCGTCAACGACGACGGCACCATTCCGCTGGACAATCCTTTTGTGGTGGGCACATCCGCGGCGTTGGGTGATAAGTCGTTCGCATTGCAGAGTATCTGGACATACGGCCATCGCAGTCCTCAGGGTCTGGAGTGGAATGCGGAGCGCGGCTTTGCGTGGAACTCGGAGATGGGGCCACGCGGTGGGGATGAATTGAACGAACTCAAACCGGGTAGAAACTACGGCTGGCCGTTTTTCTCCCTCGGCATGGAATACAGTGGTATGGAGGTTGCGCGGCACAAACCCAAGGGCCTGGAGTTTGATGCCAGCGAGGTTGAACAAACACTTGTGGACATTACGCCGTCACCTGCGATTTCCAGTTTTACTTTCTACGACGGCAACGCCTTCCCTGGTTGGCAAGGTAATGTTCTGATCGGATCGTTGAAGGGGAGTTCGCTCTTCAGGATGGTGTTCGATGGTAACAAGCTGGTACACCGAGAAACTGTTGTGAAAGATCTGGCTCGTATCCGCGACGTTGAGGTGGGTTACGACGGGTTCGTCTACCTGCTCCTTGAGACAGTTGAAGAAAGCCGTATCGTCCGCTTGGTCCCCACTTCGTAACAAGGAAATTTGCATGTCGGCTGTGAGTCTTGAATGGCGGGATAACCTGGCGATTCTGCAATTGGATGATGGCGCAAAAAATGTCATCAACCACGAGGTGTTGGATGAGTTGGAAGCGGCATGGGCTGAAGTTGAGGAAAAAGCCGGTGCCGTCGTGTTTGCCGGTCGTCCAGGCAGTTTTTGTGCTGGTTACGATTTGTCGGTGATGGTGGGTGACGACCCGCAGGCGGCTGGCAGGCTTGGGCAGCGTGGCGGGAGGTTTGCATACACTTTATACAGCTCACAGGTGCCAAGCGTCGCGGTATCAACCGGTCATGCATTTACAATCGGTGCCGTGTGGCTTGCGTGTTGCGATGTTCGCATCGGCGAACGGGGAAACTTCAAGTACGCCATGCGCGAAGTGGCGCTTGGTGTGGCTTTTTCGCGTTGGCCCCTTGCCCCGCTTGAAGATCGTTTGCAGCGCGACGCCGTTGTGCCTGCGTTACTTCATTCTGAAACTTATGATCCGGAGGGCGCGCAACTTGCCGGATTTGTGGATGAGCTCGCCGAGCCCGGTGCCGGAATTGAAACAGGCCTTGCCAAGGCCAGTGCCTTGAGCGAGTTACCGCGTGCTGCGTACCACCGCACCAAGCTGGTTATGCGTCAGAAGGCGCTCGCGGAGATGGCTGAGGATTTAAAAATCGAGGGGTAGGTTGATGAACCACAAAGAGCGGATAGAGGCTGTGTTGGCAGGCGAAACCCCGGATCACTTACCGTGCTCGGTCTGGGGCCATCAAAATCAATCCGCGGTGGACGATGTTTGCAGAACCCTGGGGAAATCAATATGAACCGCCGGTGGAACAGAAATTTCCCCGCCTTAAGTCTGCGATCGTAAACTCTGCCGAAGACCTTAAGACGATTCCTCAAGTTTCAGCAAGTCCACTGAATGCAAACAAAAATAACTCAGGGACAAGACAAAAGGAGTAGTGTTTAGAACATGTTCTGCAATGCTGTACTTGATGGAAATGAGCTCATTTTCTATATGTAAGTTTCTTCTATTTCAAAATTAGCTAAATTCTAGGCTATTAACTTTTGCTAAATTTTTTTCAAATCGGTAAAGTTTTAGATGAGGAGTGTCTTGGTATCTAAAGAATAGTTGAAATAAGTAAATCAAACTTTTACGAATGTTTCCAGAGTCTGAATTATGTCCCAGGAATGTCACTTGATGCCTCTTTTGTGCTCTTTCATAATTCAATAATTATATCAGGGAAATAACATTGAGCCCTTAAAGGGCTTAAAACAATTCATTGTGGCAGAAGGGTTAAAAATATGCTTATAAAAAACAAGCAAGTAAAGAAAATGTCATAGTAAAATTCTAAAACTGACTTCATTTTGAGGAGTTTTAGCACCTTAAAAAGCAATTTTTTCTTACAAGTTTTTGAACTTTTGGTTGCTAGTCTATTGACTGTTTTACCTTCTGGGGTTCTACTAAGGGGTAAAAATGTAATTTCCCCCAGAAGCAATTATTGAATCATGAAAGAGCAAAGAGCATCAAACAATGTATTCGCTTCCATTCTGTGTTTCATCCAGTGGTTGTGTTTCATCACAAACACCACTGGTCTTCCTTCTTCATATAGTGTGTAGTTGTGTTTGTGCTTGTTGATTGTAATCTCTCTTTTTGATGATTGTTTATTTTTTATTTTTATTTTTGTATTTTTATCTTACTCTGTCACTAGGGCTACAAACCCTCTTTTGTTTTGTTGACAGGTCAGAAATAAATTGAATTGAATATATAACTAAAATTGATAACCTTTGCACTGACCACTTTTCAATAGTCTCCTCAATATATGAACCTGTTAACATTCAGCCACACACCCCCAAATATATAAACTCTAAAGCGAATTGGAAAAAGTTCAAGAATAAGCAAATGTTCAAGAATAAGCTTAATGATTAAATTCTAAGCCACACCCAAGGGTCATATGTTTCATTTGTAACAGCTGACACGTATGCTGAAGCTTTGATATCAATACTAACAAATACCGCTAATCTTTCTGCCCCCAAGACAACACCCATGAAAACAACCCCTGAATACCCTCCTATGGCATGGTGGTCAAATGAGTGCCAAAATAAATGGAGAACAAAAAAGGCAGCAAGGAGAACATATCTAAAAAAGCCCTTTCCTGTTACCTATTTAAATAAATTACAAGCTGAGGCTAATCTCAAGAAGGCTATCATAAATGCTAAATACAATTACTGGAATAATTTTGCAAATAGTCTATCAAGAGAAAGACGTGAGTCAATCATACATAAACTCATAAGCCACACCTGTGGAAAAAAATATCTTCCAACCCTCTCCAGTATGAGGTTGTATATGTTAACATCCATTCGATAATGATAATGAAAAAGAAAACTATTTGCAACTTTTTTCTCCAATAAGATAACATCAAATAATAACAGCTACACCACCCTAATTTCATGTACATCCCAAATACCAGCCTCGCCCAGGCTCAGAGTATATAACCTGTCCATTCACAATTCATGAACTGAATATTGCAATGCATCACACCAAGGCTAAGATTACAAATAGCTATGAAAAGATACACCCTGCATGGACAAAAAAGCTCACCCCTTCTTATAAACAGGAACTCCTAAATCACTATAATCATGCATGGGCAACATCCACTTCCCTAAATGTTGGAAATGCTCCTGGTACCGCGGAAGCAGAAGAAACTTTCAGCGAATGCACGATTTCTGCTAGGTAAAAATCTAAATCAAAATTAATACCTTTTCTATTTGTTGATAATAGGTGGAACGGCATTTTAATTTTAGAAAGCATAAAATCAAGACTACGTTGGTAAACCAGGATATTTATACGATCCCATTGGCTTCTCACAAACCACTTAGGCGTTCGATTATTCAATTGAAAAGGCAGATCTATATGAAACTTAAAACTCAGGTGGTCACTTATTAATATATCACTAGAAACTTCAACAATTGCGCGCTGTAATTCAGGAAGATTTGTTAAAACGAAATCTAAGTCAGAAGTAGATCCAGAATTATGCACATAAGAAAAAGGTTTTGACTTTGTGATTACCGAAACACCACTTGGGAGAGATGGCAGTAACATTCACAAGAAAGGGGCAGAATCATCTTTAAGATCTGTGCTAAAGTCACCGCAAATTTGGAGTGGCTTATTAGCTGCCGTAATTTTGTGAAGTGTCTTAGACAAAGATGCGCATGCTGATGCATATTTACGACTGGACGCCTCATTTCGGTAATTTGTGGGCATATAGACACAAACTAAAACAAGGTATCCAAGGTCAACTGACACGTAAAAATCAGAGGATTCAAAGTAACTACTATTGAACTTTTTACGAACTGCTATTATGAGACCACCAGACGCACGACCTAATGTTGCCTTAGCAGGAACCACAAAAAACTTGTGTTCTGTGGATACCTCCAGAATTGATACATTATCAGCATTTAGAAGATGTTCAGTAAAGCACACAATATCATAAGTATAAAGCAAGTGCTCAAGAGACCTTAATTTTTCAAGGGCACCATTGATATTCTGGTAAAATACAGACACTATGCTACTCATCAATTAGGGCTCACTGATCACGAACAAATGTCACATTTCTTCTCGCTGGCTCCTGGACTGAAATATGCCTTTTAAGTTCAGTGCATGTTAGGCTATTACTCCGGTGGTTCCCCCCACAGTTAGCGCACTTGATGGTTTGCGCCAAGCACACCTGATCACGGATACTGTGATTTCAAGCACACTTGCTGAACTTGATTGGGCCGGTACAGTCACGTTCTAAGTGACCAAAACCTTGGCAGTTATGGCACTGTTTAGGCTTTTCAATGGGCATGGTAACTCGAAACAAACAGTACTCTATTTTGACACCGTGATTAATTGCGAGGTCCGAAGCTTCTTTTGATCTGAATTCCAACTGAACCACTCGAGACTTTCCAAAATGTCTAGCACTTACAACACTATCGACACGGTCTGGGATTTGAAAAAACATCGAATTCAGTATCCATTTTAACGATGCCAAAATGTTCTGATTTAATGACTTTAGTGCAAATTTTCAGTGAAATAGGTATCGCTGTGACAGCTGCTACAGCGGACTCTTCATCTGACATATGCACGACAAGCCTATCCCTGCGAGCCGTAATGTGTTTTACCTTGTCCGCACACCCGAGCTTTTGAATAAATTCACGTTGTTTCGTAGGATTCTGCACGTTTAATCCTTCGGGAATGTTCATCAATACTAGAGGGATAGTTTAGGGCTGACGAGTTGGCACTGAGGGCTACTGAGTTCGGGGTTTGGGCTGTAGTTTCCTGCTTTTCCACCAGAAAGTTCAACATTTTTACGCAATCATTAAGGCACGAAGCTACGATCGTACTTGGGTTGTTAGGAATGGAAGGTATATCAGATGGGTGTACAATAACGAAAAGCGGCAATTGGATACCACGTCGACACCCTGGCCTCGGCAGCCGACGTCGAGAGTGTGCAGTCGTTCGGCCTGCTCTTCATGATGTTCAACACCAAGGCTGCGTAGCCGCGTGTGGAAGATAGCTTTCCCAAGGTTACTTTGTTCAACCACTGAGAGGCTGCGAAAGTAGTGCGTCAGCTTGGCCTTGGCACGATCGCTGGTTACATAACCCAGGTCCGCTTCCAACCAGTCGCGGTGCGGCTTTCGCGCGCCGCCGGCATCCACCTCTACCTGCTGCCCGGTCTGCAGTATCTGATGCAGTGCTGCGGGCCGCCCGTTAACGTTAGCACCTGTGCAGGCATGTCCCACGTCGGTATGCACCCGATAAGCAAAATCGAGCACTGTGGCACCAACCGGCATGTCTAACACATGTCCTTTGGGGGTGGCCACATAGATACGCTCGCGGCTGACTCTGTGGCGCAACAGAGTACTGAGGCGCTCGGTGCCAGCCAGTTCATCGTGCCATTCCATAACCTGCCGCAACCAATCCATCTTGGCACTGAAATCCGGTGTTTCGCCGCTGCCATTTTTGTACGACCAGTGTGCACAAACACCCAGCTCCGCGTCTTCGTGCATGGCGCGTGTGCGAATCTGTATCTCCAGGGTACGGTCATCCGACGCAACAACCGCGGTATGAATGCTGCGATAACCATTTTCTTTCGGGGTAGCAATGTAGTCATCGAACTCTGCCGGCATATGCTGCCAGGTGTTATGAATAACGCCCAGGGCCGCATAACATTCAGCCAGCGTGTTAACAACCACACGCACCGCTCGGACGTCGTAAACCTGCTCGAGAGGCACACCCTTGGTCTGCATTTTGTGCCAGATACTGTAGATGTGCTTGGCGCGGCCGAACACGTCTGCTTCTATCCCATGCCCGCGCAACAAACCGCGAACCTGATCAACCATGTGTTCTATCTGGATTTCGCGATCGCCCCGCTTACTCTTCAACTGCCGGGCAATCTGCATGTATACCTGTTCATTCAGGTAACGCAGGGCAAGATCTTCCAATTCCCATTTTAATTGCCAGATACCCAGTCGTCCGGCCAGCGGCGCAAAAATACTTTGCGCTTCCAGGGCAATGCGCTGACGCCGCTCAGTGTCATGATTTTTTGCATGACGCAGGGCCAGTACACGTTCCGCCAGCTTCACCACTGCAACACGCGCATCATCAATCAGCGCCGCCAGCATGCCGCGGACATTTTCAACCTGGTCACGCCGTTCATTTTCCAGCAGTGCCGAATTGGATAACTCAAGCAGGCTGGTGCTGGCCATGCCTACGACTGAGTGGGCGATACGACTGGCTTCTGCGCCAACCACAGCGGCAAACTCGCTCTCATCAAATTGATTGCTTCGCACCAGACGATATATCAGCGCCGCCTGCACAGAAGCCTGATCCATATTAAGCCTTGCGACAGCTTCGGCCAGCTCCAGGCTTCTCAGCAGAAAGTGGGCATTGGTCGACAACAACCACTGGCAGGTCTGATGCAACTGGTCAGCATCAAGATGGTTTCGTTCGCTACACAGCGTATCAGCCCAACTCCGCACGTCCACCTCGCCGTTCCGGGCGAGCGGGAAAGCCTCACGCACCTTAACCAAGTGTGTGGCCTGAGTCGTTAATGTCGAACATGTGGAGCCCCCTGCTATGTCCGTGTCTGGACGTATTTGCCCGATTTATCTCAACGAACCGGCGTTGTCGCTCTTACCGGGTAAAATACCCCATCGTCTCTACGTGTGCGGTATGCGCAGGTGGAACTGTTATTACACAAGATGCTGGATTAAGTTTAGATAATATTCAATTAAATTTATTAGGTCAAGCAAGAAGAATTATTGTTAATAAAGATACAACAACTATTGTTGCTGATGGTCAAACAGTAAATGAAATTAATATTCGTTGTGAACAACTTCGTAAACAAGTAAATATTGCTGATACCGGATATGAAAAAGAAAAATTACAAGATAGAATTGCTAAATTATCAGGTGGAATTGCAGTTATTCGTGTAGGTGCAGTTACTGAAACAGAAATGAAAGATAAAAAATTAAGACTCGAAGATGCGATTAATGCAACTCGAGCTGCAGTAGAAGAAGGTATCGTTCCAGGTGGTGGAGCTACTTTGACTCATTTATCAGAAAATTTAGTCACTTGGTCAAAAAATAATTTAAAAGAAGATGAACTTATTGGTGCAATAATTATTTCACGAGCAATTTTAGCCCCTTTAAAACGAATTTCAGAAAATGCGGGTATTAATGGTCCTGTGATTATTGAAAAAGTTCAACAACAAGAATTTGAGATTGGTTATAATGCTGCTAAAAATACATTTGGGAATATGTATGAAGAAGGTGTAGTTGATCCAGCTAAAGTTACACGTTCTGGTTTACAGAATGCAACATCAATTGCGAGTATGATTTTAACGACCGAATGTATTATTGTTGATGATGGTCCAAATTTAAACGAATCCTAAGATTCGTTTAAATTTTTTAATTCTTATCTTAGAAATCATTTAGATTTGTCATTGGATCTGAATTTGATTCATTATCAACAAATGGTTTTGTTGCTATCATATCTTTCATAGCTGTCTTTAAATCTTCAACTTTTTCTTTCAAGCTATCCAAATTATTCGTTGAAATTTCTTGACGAATATTTTCAATTAATTTTGTAATGTTTTGTTGTTTATCTTCGGAAATATTATCTTTGAAAAGAGAAAGTTCTTTTTCAGCTTCAAAACATAGTGCTTCCGCTTGATTTTTTAAATCAATATTTTGTTTTTTTTCCTGATCCGCTGAGGCAAACTTTTCTGCTTCTGCTAACATTTCTTCAACTTCTTTTTCGTTTAAATTTGAAGCGCCTTGAATGGTAACTGATTGTTCCACACCTGTTTCTTTTTCTCGTGCTTTTACTGATAAAATTCCATCTACGTCAATATCAAATGTAACCTCAATTTGAGGAATGCCTCGATCAGCTGTTGGAATTCCATCTAATCTAAAATTTCCTAAACTTTTATTTCCAGCAACTAACTCTCGTTCACCTTGTAAAATATGAATCTCTACATTAGTTTGATTATCAACAGCTGTTGAAAACATTTCAGACTTTTTAACTGGAATTGTTGTATTTCGAGCAATAATTTTTGTCATTACTCCACCAAGAGTTTCAACCCCTAATGATAATGGAGTAACATCTAATAATAAAATATCTTTAATTTCACCAGCTAAGATACCTGCTTGAATGGCTGCTCCAATAGAGACTACTTCATCAGGGTTTACAGATTGATTAGGCTTTTTATTTGTTAAGGATTCAACTAAATTTTGAATCGCAGGAATACGTGTCGATCCTCCGACTAAGACAACTTCATTTATATCTGATTTATCAAGTCTTGCATCACCTAAAGCTTTTTCAACTGGAATACGACAACGATTAATTAAATCTTCACATAAACTTTCAAAAACTTCTCGCGTTAATTCTTTTTCAATATGTTTTGGACCTGTTTTATCCGCGGTAATAAATGGTAGATGAATTGACTAAGTAACGTTGTTTTCTAACTTATTGCTCTACGGACGGGGCTAAAGAGACCCCTTAAAGAACCCCTTGAAATTCTCCAGTTTCCATATCAATTTACAAACTTCTACCGGTGGACATTGACATCCAGTTCTACTTGTACTGATTTTCTTTATGCTTTGTTTTTCCAAGATCAAAAGAAAGAAAATCTGTCAATCATCAAAAGCTCTCAGAAGCTACTTGAGACATTGGAAACATTTGCTGATCCCAAGTTCAGAAGATTGCTGACTGAGGCGTCAAAAGACAGTTTTGTTTCTAAAAGTACGAAATGGTATTCCAGCTGTCACGGCCAACTTATGTACACCATCAGGAAAGGAACTTCTGCTCCAGAGGGGTGTTCCAGCACTGAAAATGTAAGCACTACCAGAAAAAAAACGCGTTCAGAACCTGCAGCCGTTTCCTTCTCATACAAAACTTGTTGTTTGTTTTGCTCCAAAACAGGAAGCAGTAAAAAAAACTCTCTAAAGTTATCCAATGTTGAAACTTTTTCTCGCAGTGAAGCTATTGTCCTGAAAGCTAATCTTCTCTGGCTCACACTGCCAGTGGTATTTAGCAGAGTTAGTGGGACTGACCTAATAGCAGCTGAGGCAAAGTACCACAAAAAGTGCATTGACAAATTTATGGCTACAAAGCCAAAATGTGACGTTGTGCATGATGTGAACAAAACAATATTTGCCCAGTTCTTAGAAGGGGTTGAGTCTAGGCTTAAAGAAGGAAGGATTTACCACATTTCTGATTTCAAAGAAAAGCTAAGAAAAGTTTTGATTGACAATGGACTTGTTTGGCAGAAGCATAGACTGCTTTGGCTTAAAAGAAGTTTGGACAGACATTTCGGGAGCCAGCTAATCAAGTTTGTGGATCCTAGAAAAGGGACGTTTTACCATCTGAAAGGAACAGTTCGGCTGGCGATATGGCAGCACAAGTTAAGGCGATGATTGAAGAATTTGAATACAGTGCTGTTCTAATAGATTCAGATGATGCTGGTAGTGACAGCTCAGATTCGACTGTGATAGATTCTGACGTAGCTGTAACATCGAAATCTGTGACATCAAGTGACGACGAACTTGGTGATTGTTTGTTTATTGATGTGGGGAATGATGATGGAGAAGGTGAGAATGGAACCCGACCCAGGAGGTCTTCAGTGGTATCAGAAAGTGGAAATTCAGGTCCTAGTAGACTTAGTGATAAATACGAAATGGAAGAAAGAAAAAACTTCTTTTATCTGATGACTAAAGCCAAGGCTCAATTAGTGGACAGTGCAAAGGATTTCAAAGAAAGCAAAAGCAGCATTGATTTGACTTATGATGCAGCAGACAGCCTAGTTCCACCACTGCTCTATAACATCATTGCATTTCTGATTGGTGACGTATCAGACCCCCCTGTCGACAGTGATACCAAATACAGTCTTGATGAACAGACGAGAGAGAAGGTTTTAAATTTATCTCAAGACATCTTGTTTCAGTCCCAGGGCATAGCACCTCCCAAACATCTTGCACTGTCTGTCCATTTGCACTACAAAACCAGAAGCAAATCTCTCCTTCTTCTACTAAACAGGCTGGGCTACGGAGTAAGCTTTACAACCCTGCAGAGGCTACTTACCAGCGAAGCCACTTCCATTGAAGAGACAATAAACCAAACTGGAGTCTACATTCCGGATGGATTCAAGAAAGATCAATTTGCACACTTTGCGTTCGACAACCTCGATTTCCAGGTAAATTTCTTCTAACTCACATATTTAAAACCAGCATTAAAATGCGATTCTTTTGATATAGCTATTGGTATCAAAATTCCATTTTTTAGAGTTTTGGGTGATGTTTTTGTTCAGGAATATTCTCGTCGCTCCTAAAGGTTTTTGATGATGGATTGGCAATACTGGTGGCAGGCAGCCTCTCGATACCCTGAGGCGCTCTGGTTTTTATTTATCGATTTGGCTCCTTGGCTTTTTTTAGGACTCTTTTTGGCCGGAGTGGTGGAGATTTTTTTCCCTGAGAGCCGAGTCCGTCGTTGGCTGGGTCAAGGGCGTCGCGGGGCGATTTTTAAAGCGGCTTTGGTGGGGGTTCCATTACCTCTTTGCAGTTGTGGGGTGGTGCCGGTGGCTTTGTCTTTGCGGCGACGGGGAGCCAGCCGGGGGGCTACCATTTCATTTTTAATCACCACACCTCAAAGCGGGGTGGATTCGATTTCAGCAACGTGGGGAATGATGGGAGCGCCTTTTGCCATTCTGCGTACGCTTCTCACTTTTATCTCAGGTCTGGCCGCGGGCTATGTGGTTCAGTGGTTTGATCGTGGAGAAGAAATCACTTTGCAAGATTGGCAGGAGCCTTCTCAGGAGCCCTCTTTGCCTTGGTATCAACAACTATTTGCTCCGGGCTGGAGTATTTTGGTTTCGATTAGTCGTTGGCTGATTGTTGGCATTTTATTGGCGGCTTTGATCGAAGTTCTGATTCCCGATGATTTTGTTTCTGGTGGGATTTTGGCCGGACCTTTAGGGCTTTTGGTGATGACAGCAGTGGGTTTGCCACTTTATGTTTGTGCGACAGCTTCGATCCCTCTAGCACTGGAATTTGTCGATAAAGGTTTTAGCCCGGGAGCAGCTTTTGTATTTTTGTTGGTGGGACCGGCTACTAATATGGCGACAGCTCTGATTGTGCGCAAGGAAATTGGTCAAAAAGCCATGATGGCCTATTTGGGCAGCATTGTTGTTTTTGGGCTGATCGCGGGCTGGCTGATCGATTTTTTTATTGCGCAAATTCCGCAGTTTCAAATAACCCATCATATTCATGAAGGCATGGTTTCAAAAGGGGCGGCGGTGCTTTTGATCGGAGCTCTTCTTTTTATAGAATTTCGTACTTTGTTAAAAAAGGTTTCTCGAGGAGACAAACCGATGAACGCGCATCAATTAAAAGTCACGGGCATGACCTGTGATCATTGTCGGCGAACAGTCGAAAAAGCCCTTTCAGAGATTAACGGCGTTACTCAAGTTTATGTCGATCTCGAAGGGGGGGAAGCTTCATTTTCGGGAGGTGATCTACCAACAGCTAAAAAGGCTATCGTGGCGGCGGGATTTGAGGTTTCGTGAGTGCTTCTTTTAAAGTTGTCAGTGATTTTGAGCCTGTGGGCGATCAGCCACGAGCGATTGAAGAACTTGCTCAAGGTTTTCTTAAAGA
Organism: Alatinidae sp. Z8VKAUB7J3; assembly: GCA_010016025.2. Taxonomy (NCBI): domain Eukaryota; kingdom Metazoa; phylum Cnidaria; class Cubozoa; order Carybdeida; family Alatinidae; species Alatinidae sp. Z8VKAUB7J3. The sequence goes on along the minus strand of JAAAKM020073195.1, from coordinate 27,212,490 downwards.
AGGACTGGCTGAGCAAACCCTCATGGGGGTCACCGGGAGTGGTAAAACTTTTACCATGGCCCATGTGATCGAACGCCTCAATGTGCCCACTTTAGTTTTGTGTCATAACAAGACCCTGGCGGCTCAGCTTTTTGGAGAGTTTAAAGAATTTTTCCCTCACAATAGTGTTAATTATTTTGTGAGTTATTATGACTATTATCAGCCTGAAGCCTATATCCCACAAAAAGATATTTATATCGAAAAGGATGCTTCGGTTAACGAAGAGATTGACCGTTTAAGATTGGCGGCCACCGCTTCGCTGATCACACGACCCGATACTATTGTGGTGTCTTCCGTAATTTTTGGTAGTGGGGGACTGCGTTCGCGCGGACCCCTGTCCACACATTGAATAGGTTTCTTCCTTTGAGCCCATACTATGTTGCAATTTTGTGAAATGAAAGGTATGCAAATTGATAATGTTTAAACCAAGTAATTTAAAACATCTCTTAAATAAACACATTTTGTTTTTCTTAGTCTTGTGTTAAAGCAAAGGATGGTATCATGACCAGTTGCCATAATTAAATTAAATTGCCTTTACTGATTGAATTCCTGATAAATTTTGCTTTGAAAATACTCCGTAAATATTAAATTCCAATTTATAAATTGAACCACGATTTTAATCAAATTGCTGAAATTTAGGTTATGTCACAGAGGCTAATCTTAAAAAGTGAAAGCCTTTGGTCACCATTTATTTAATAAAGTCAATTAAATAAAATATAAGTTTTTTCAACTGAAAGTAAGCAGCAATATTAACACTTAAAACGAACAGAAATTATTACGTATATTAGGGGGCTCACTCCCTAGTAAATACCTCACTCTTTACGCAAAAGTTCGAATTTTGCTCCAATTCTTGAAGAATAACCCCTGAATTACAAAAGCCGTTTAATTAGAATAAAGAGCTCTTTTAAAAGTATTAAAAAAAATTTCGCATAAAGAGTGAGGCATTGACTAGGGGGCGTACCCCCTCATATACGTAATAATTTCTGTTCGTTTTTAATATTGGCCCTTACTTTCAGTTGAAGAAAACTTGTTTATTTTATTTAATTTCTGACCTTTTTTTTAAAGCATGGATTTCCGACACCCTCTTCATAGAAAATTCCCTTTCACATAGAGAAATCCTACATGGAAAGATCCTACCATGTAACCCCATCCCCCTGGTCTTGTTCCCTACCAGAAAAATCCCCCTAAGAACGTCTGTATACCTCCCAGTAATAAATGCATTATGCAAACATTAGGCAAAGTTCATAGCTTGTAGCCCTTCCTGCAGGGGCTGTGGGGGATTAGGTCATGTACCCCAGTATCTTATCGATATCGATCATGCCATTCTTTGGTTTACAATAAGATAATATATGAGGTTGGCTTATGAACTCCCTCTAAACATTTAAACTTAATATTTCTCCAAAAAGTTCTTGATTAATTGAAGACTTTCAGTATTTCCTGAAAGTTTTGACTAAACACCCTTTTTGCTAGAGGAATATAAATGAGCAAAGATACCTTCAGTAGGTTAAGCACCTAGTGTTTTTTGCAATAGTGCAACATCCTTTCAACATTCCCTGACATTTTCAAATTTATTTGGAACAATATGGGTATTTAAAATTTTGACAGAATATCTTTGGAGAAAAAACAGCTAATAAGGACCTCGGAAAGGGGCTAAATCCCCTCTGGTCATTTTTATATTCTTAAAAGGGAACAAAAACTGTCATTTTCCATTTGATTTAGTCTCCTACGAAGTTTCTACGACCACCCCTTCCATATGAAGTGGATCTGGGGGAAAATGATCCATTAAAGCTCTATTGCTCTTTTCTGTAGGTGATGCTTGACAGTTGGCACTGATTTTTGAAAACTCAGAAAAATAGCTATATTAATGAAGCTCTCATAAGACGGCCATTTGTCTGAATTCTTACTTGGCCTATAAGAAAATAGTAGTACCAAGCAGTGGCGCCATTAGGGCCAAATCTTGGGATGGGCATGAACTCCATTTTGGCCCCCCCAACTTTCACGTAAGAAAAAATGCGAGTTTTGGAAGCACATCGGTCGAATATTCTAAGTAAAAACTCATTTTAATCATCTGACGGCGCATCTTGCGAATCTCTTCTGAAGAGAGTCCGACATTGGGCAGTTTTTCATTATCAGGGCCTACTGCCGGGATCATTTTCTTGACCATTTTTCTCATCTGCATAAACTGTTTGATCATTTGCTGAATATCTGACTGGGCCCGACCGGATCCACGGGCGATTCGTTTTCTTCGAGACGAATTGATCAGTTCAGGATGACGGCGTTCAGCAGGAGTCATGCTTTGTACCATGACTTCAAATTTTGACATCTCTGATTCTCCCTGCTCAACATCCGTATCTTTGAGCATCTGCCCCATGCCGGGAAGCATTCCCATAATATGTTTGAGAGGCCCTAATTTGCGAATCCGGCGCATTTGATCGATCATGTCATCAAGCCCAAATTGGCCCGTCATCATTTTTTCCATCAATCCCATGGCTTCATCTTCGTTGATCACTTCAGAGGCTTTTTCAACCAGAGAAACCACATCCCCCATGCCCAAAATGCGCCCGGCCAAGCGATCAGGATGAAACTCTTCCAATCGATCAAGCTTTTCGCCAAGGCCGATAAATTTGATCGGCTTGCCGGTCACGTGTCGTAAAGACAGCGCTGCTCCCCCACGAGTGTCGCCATCGAGTTTGGTGAGCACCACTCCTGTTAACTCTAAAGTTTTATTAAAAGCCGCAGCCGATTGCACCGCATCTTGACCCGTCATGGAATCGATTACTAATAAAATCTCATGTGGTTTGGTCACTTGAGCCACTGATTTGACTTCACTCATCAAGTCGTCATCGACGTGAAGCCGTCCGGCTGTATCTAAAATGACCACGTCGGCCTGATGAGAAGACGCCTCTTTGAGAGCTTGACGACAAACTTCGGGAGGCTTTAGACCCGTTTGAGAAAAAACAGGCACTTCGAGTTGACGCCCTAAAGTTTTTAATTGTTCAATCGCCGCTGGTCGTTGCAAATCAGCTGCTGCCAATAAAGGGCGCTTACCTTTTTTCTTAAGCCAATAAGCCAATTTGCCACAGGTGGTAGTTTTTCCTGAGCCCTGCAAACCCGCCATCAAAATAACTGTGGGCCCTGATTGCTGAAAATCAATGCCAACAGTTTGCTCACCCCCTAAAATTTCGACCAATTCATCGTGAACGATTTTGACAATTTGTTGGGAAGGATCGACCGAACCTAAAACTTCTTCACCTAAGGATTTTTCTTTGACGGCCCGGATAAATGATTTGACGACTTTGATATTGACATCCGCTTCGAGCAACGCCTTGCGAACTTCACGTAGACCCTCTGAAATATTTTCTTCAGTGAGTCGCTTGCCACGAAATTTTCCCAGAGCAGATTGAATCGAACGGCTGAGATCCCCAAGCATATTAAAATGTCCCGGAAGAGCCTTCGACCGTATCCCCGGAATCCTCAGGGGATTCCATCATGAGATTTTGGAATTGCATGAGTTTGCCCAAAGATCCCATCATCACATTTTGCCCCAAAACATCCAGTGGGACTTCTCTCATTGTTTGGGGGTCAATCGTCAAAGCAAAATCCTGATCTTGTAAAAGTTTCTGATAATCAATTTGAGACCTCAACTGAACCAACAAGCGAACACCCTGCGGGGCTGTAGCATTAATTCGCAAATCAATGGCTTTGATGAGTTGATTCTCTTGTTTGAAAGTTAATTTGAAATCTGCCGAGGTGTCTTCAAATTTACCAGATTCAAAAGACCCCTTAATTTCTACAGGCAAGCGATGCTCATCATAAAGCATGTTGACTGTCGGAAAACGACGTACTTTACTACGAAATCATCTTCAATCATACAATTTGACAACTCAATGAACAAATGCATGGCTACTCAGTTGATGTGACGGTTGCGCCTGTTTCCCAGTGAACACTTCTGTGTGCCTCAAAGCCACTGAACGTTCAAACATGTTACACGAGTAGCAACTACGTTGGCAAGTCAGTTACTGTTGTGTTGTATATGCAAAAAAGACGCTAAAGTCTTCACGTAATCCGCTAAAAAAACAGTACGTTCATGTTATCGTATACGGCAGGGCGCTTCCAAAGAATGATTAATTTGTCCCATGACGCATGCGCGCGTTGCATGTCTTGATGATGACCTATACTGCTACAATTTGGCCTGTTTTATGAATTTATTAAAAAACAGATCATAGGGAATGACATGGCGAGGATTTAGGACTTTACAATATGTCACATAAACGCAACGTAGCTAAATGAGTATGTCCAGGTACCGTCTATTCCACGACACAGCGACAACCCCGCCTCAAGTTTTCTTTGCAAAGAAGTTAAAGTCTTCAGCTTTGGGTAAAGAAAAGTACATGATTATGAAAACAGAGAGCAGATTGGCAATGAGGGAAGCACTGTATGGAGACTTGCATGCTATTCGTGAGAACGTAGCACTTTCATTAAAGTTTTCAGACTAGTCCAAGACCCCATGAAAAGTGCTTCGCCACCCTAAGTGGGTGGTATGTATCGCGAGACTAGGAACTAAAGGTTTAAAGTAATGAAGGCTACCTCCTCATGTCCAACCAAAGTTAGGTTCTTCGGTTCAATTATCCCGATGAACGGGGTGTTTTTTAAATGGTGAGAAAAGACGGGCAACTGCCCCCTACTCCCCGGCGACTGCGGCCTTGATGTTGTAGGAAGACTCTCCCAGATTGGCCCTTGGTTGTTAGTGCACATGCTTATTGCAGCAAACGAAATTAATTTAAGTGATTCAGGCAAGCAAACGTTAAGTAATGCCTTGCAACTCACCTTTGGCGTTCTGCATATGTAACACATCCTTTCTCCGCAGCGGCATGTCATCTGTGTGAAAAATAAGCTCATTCCATAAAATGAGCGACTATATGATCGCCGGACGAACTACACTGATTCGTAGCTGCATGGGCTAATATAAACTCACTTACTACAATCCAACTACTAATGAGTGCTTCTTATAGAAACATAGACAGGTAAGATATGCAAAGATATAAGATCCAAAAAGCCAGGTAAATGTTAAACCGAGCAAATTATTGCAACACTGTATACAACTATCTACATAGACCCACCATTACTAGTGAAATGGTTTACATCCCTCTAAGGTAAAGCTAATGAAACTTGTTGATTTGCCTAATCTTAACCAAAACGTTCTTCCAAACGATTAGCGGCTCCGATGCTAGACACGTATCACAAATGTTGATTTAAATAGTGTGATAACGATGGTTCATGATGACAGGGCGCTCTTCTGCCATCGCAATCAAGAGGGCATACACTGCAACTGTCTGCCGGACTTCACCGAAATGTTTTGATGTGACGTTTCGCAAGAAATAGTTGTTAAATGTTTGTCCACTAGCTGAAGCATCTGAAGAGAAAACCATGATACATGTCATCACTGAGGTCCCGCTACAAAATGGTTTACAGCTTAAGTCGAGTTCGATGACTATGTGACAGCACTTACGTAGTGAACGAATGAAAAATTGCAAACTACAGAAACTATAACGCCATGCATTCATGCACGAAGGTACAGTAAAACCTGGAAATTTTGTAAAGTGTATTCCTTGAACTCAGATCTAGTTTTTGTTTCTAATTAACTATCTGAATAGTTCACATGGTATTTAAATAACATTTATGATGATTAGGAGTTTGTACCGAGAATGTTAGTGACTGATATGTGGTGGTTTTTCCATTCCTTGACTCTGCTCGACATGAATAAAACATACACGGTGAAGCCAGAAACACAAAGTGAACAAAAAAATCACTGTGTGCACACTGATGTCATTTGAATAGTTCCTAGCAATCGTAGAATGGGAACTGACCTTAAAACCAGATAATCCAAAAATTCAGAATTTTTACCCGTTGACGTCGATTGGGTCACCGGTGACCCAAAAATTATCTCTGAAACGGCTGGGTTGATTTTCCTCAAACAAAAACTGATTATCATCATTTCACCTCAATTGCAACATATGAAAAAATCATGCCTTTTGCTCAACCAGAAACCTTGTGGACTTGAAAGGGTTAAACCTAGCAAAACTGTGCTTTGAGGTCTTCAGATATTTCTTTGTTTAGCGCTATAGGTACACAAACAGACCTCCCTCCCTGCCCCCCTCCAACCCTCCAAAATAATCCGCATCCAATATACCTGCTATTAATGCAAGGTTTATAAGCTGATTGCCAAGTGATAACACTAGAAAAATCGTGCTTTGGGGTCTGCGGATAGTTTTTTCATGAGTGCTACAAATTCACAGATAAAACTCCTCCCACAAAAGTCTCTGCATCTACGCCTTCATATGTTACAAGATTAAAAGACAAAATATCATGAGCATTTCTATCATTTCATACGATTACAGAAGGCACTTAAATGAATACAATCTATATCTTCAATGAATACAATCAATATCTTCAATGAATACAATCTATATCTTCAATGAATACAATCTATATCTTCAATGAATACAATCCATATCTTAAATGAATACAATCTATATCTTCAATGAATACAATCCATATCTGAAATGAATACAATCAATATCTTCAATGAATACCATCAGTATCTTCAATGAATACAATCGATATCTTCAATGAATACAATCAATGTCTTCAATGAATACAATCCATGTCTTAAATGAATACCATCAATGTCTTCAATGAATACAATCAATATATTCAATGAATACAATCTATATCTTCAATGAATACAATCCATATCTTAAATGAATACAATCAATATCTTCAATGAATACAATCTATATCTTCAATGAATACAATCTATATCTTTAATGAATACAATCAATATCTTCAATGAATACAATCCATGTCTTTAATGAATACAATCCTTCATACATACAATATCAAACAATATCTTCCATATTACTGCCTAGACAACAAAAAACTTTATCGATTTTCACTGATTGCTTTGTATGGACGGGACTGAAAAGATAAATTAACAAACATTAGCAGAACACTTAAAAATGGAAATTAGATGTTTCATAAAAACTACAATGATTCAAGAATCTCGCCCAAATAAACCCAATATCTTACTAGACTTCACTCGACTTTTGTTGAGTCAAAAGTCTCGCCCTTTGGGACGCTTTGTACGGAGTAGTCGAGCATCTTCGAGACTCGAATAGAGAAGTCAAGTGAGTTTTGAACATGTTTAAATCGGTCGAGCGGGTCCTCTCTACAAATCCATTGTCTTTCAGAGCCCTATTTGAAAACTAGCTTGATCAAAGACATGCCAATATATCCTAATAATTCTATTAACACTTGCATGATCACAGACATCTTGATATATCCTAATAATTGCATCAACACTTGCTTGAGCGGTGGGCAAAAAGTATTTCAAGGCGTGGCACGTTAGAAAAGGAATGAGAGACGCAGAGGCAGCAGAGTCAGGGGATGGAGGAGAACCAGATGAAGAGTCAAGACTGATACCGGAAAAGGAAAGTCCTGCCGAGGTATGCCATAGTCAGACACATTTTTACGTATATATGTTTAATGTACAGTTATTATAGTGAAGCCAACTAGTATTAAAGGAGTGACATAGAGGTCTCATCCTTTTTCGTCTGTTGACATAAACATACACACGTGCTATGTAAGTAACGCAGAGGTCTCATCCTTTTTCGTCTCTTGACATACACATACACACGTGCTATGTAAGTAACACAGAGGTCTCATCCTTTTTCGTCTCTCGACATACAAAAACACATGTGCTGTGTAAGTAACACAGAGGTCTCATCCTTTTTCGTCTCTCGACATACACATATACACGTGCTATGTAAGTAACATAGAGGTTTCGCTATTTTTCGTCTCTCGACATACACATACACACGTGCTATGTAAGTAACACAGAGGTCTCATCCTTTTCCGTCTCTCGACATACACATACACATACACATGTGCTGTGTAAGTAACACAGAGGTCTCATCCTTTTTCGTCCCTCGACATACACAAACACATGTGCTGTGTAGGTAACACAGAGGTTTCGTCATTTTTCGTCTCTTGACATACACATATACACGTGCTATGTAAGTAACTCAGAGGTCTCATCCTTTCTCGTCTCTCGACATGCACATACACACGTGCTATGTACGTTTCCCCAAGGGCCACATAAGTAATGCATTTGCACAAACATGCTACTTAAGCAGCATCGTCGTACATTTATGTGCACTAATCATTTTTTTGACATGGTGTTAATTTGTAAAGTATAAAAACATATATAGAAACGTTGTCAAACTAATTATTTCTCTCCAACGCCCCAATAACCGAGCCAATAACAGTCTGTAAATTTAACCTCATAAATCAAAGATACTAGGTTATAGAGTGCTGCACTTATATTAAGCTCAATTTTAGTCTTGGTGCTTTGTTGATAAAGACAAATAACGACTAAATGTTTAGTTAGGTTTGCAATAAATAGAACTTTGAGATTCGAATTAATGTGTACGTGTCACGTATAAAAGGTTTAGATGTCATTAATTTTTATCATCACGGCAATAGACTGACACTCAGTTATCATCTAATCAGATATCAAGCTTATTTATCTTCTACGTATCAATCTACGAACCCTTAACTACACTCTTGCAAATTTGAGAAAGCAAATTTTATCAAGTGTTGGATGTACTATGCCCACGTAAGTGCCATAAAACTTCTTCTTGAAATACGAAAAACGCTACACAGGCTATAATTTCAGATCAGCCACAATCGACCCCCGAGCAATTTTTTCATAACTAATAAAACGTGTAGCTCTTGACCGCAAACTAAATACATTCAGCTTTTCATAAGAGTTCAAAATAATGTGTATCAAGCTTTGAAATAAAAGTTTTCAAAGACTTTTTAATGATTCGCGTGGTTTTTGTTTGGGGTATATTGTTTGGGTGTTTATGGTAAACCCTTGGGTATTCTTAGTATTCTGCTTAATCAATGCGCATGGGTATTAAGACGACTAGTCAGTGGTTGATCTCTGAGGAGCTTTCGAGAGAATCACGCCTCTACCGCTACCCATCTGAATAATTTTTTCATCAAGTTGCAGTCACCTTCATTTGATCAAATTTGGCAAAAAAGTGTTGTTAAGAAATTATTATTTTATTGGCATGGCTACGGTTAAAGCTGTGCGGATGCTATCGTGTTTGTAGCCAGCCTCAGCCCCTTGTACCTCCTCAGACGTAACACTGTATGTAGTGCTTCCCAAAGGATACAGCTAATCTTTAAATTGGGGAACAATATATGAATGGGGAACTACACATGTCGCAAGGAAATTCCAAGGTGAGCCTGAATTAAAACAAATAGCTAATTTCGGGTACTGTTCCTCTTTGCACCTCACCATTGCTTTGAGAATGCAGATGGCTATCATTTTTGTTTAGAAAATTGATTTGTATACCATTTTTCAATTGGAAAGGGTTTTATGTTGCAGCAGTTAAAGTGATTAACAGGGCATTTCTGACAAGTTTTTATTGTTTCAGTTTTAAATTTGACTAAAAAATTTTCAGCAACATGCTTTAAAAGAGTTTCATTTATTAATAAGGGTAGAATGCATACCACTCTTATCGGCAACTACTGATCCGAATGTATAAATAATAATCTAGTTCTTTCATGTCATCAACTTACCAAATTTCATCTCCAGAACAGGCAAGGGCGTGAGAGTTTGGTTTGTGGTACAATATTGGAATATTGGATTGGATTCATTCTGGAAAGAAAGCACTCAGAAAGCTTTTTCAATTCACTTAACGAATGTCAAAACCAGTGTCTGGCGAAAATGTTTAGTTCAGTGAAGTATCTACTTCATGCAATATTCACAACGTTTGCTAAGGGGGGGGGGGGGGCTTTACCACCCAAAGAATTAAGTCACCATACTTAAGTAAATCTTTAATGATCTGTTATTAAAGACTGGAATGGATTTTATAAGTAGGGCCGGCATACAATGACGTCATTAGAGGGGCAAAGACAACAAAGACAACAGTGATGCAAGAAAAAAAAAAGAAGTAAAAGAATGCCCCATGTAGAATCTCAATAATACAAACCCATATGAAGAACAAGTGGGATTTACAAAACAAAACGTTTGGATATCTCTCAGCTCCCCCACCCCCTACTTTTGATTTGGTGTCCCCTCCCCCTGAAACCTGTCAAAGATGGATTATAGGTCTGCTTATCTAAAGTGAAAATATAGAGGGTTTCTGTAATTTAGTCAGAACGTCAAAGGTGATACTTTTCACTAAGAAGTGGGGTTAGGATGGTCTTGGATTGTGGTTTCACAAGATAGATTTTCCTGCCCAGAATAACCTCAAAACCCACTAGATGCTAAAATGACTTGAATTTCAGCAGGGTCAATATATTGTTACTCTGATGAAAAGCAGAGCCTTTTTTATAGTCACTGCCAAGATATTTGCTGGGGAAGCCACATCAGAAAGGGAAACTAGTGCAAAAAAGGGGGGCTTACACAATAAGATTCACTCCCATTACCAGTGCCAGGATTGGGGGACATCTTGGCTCATGGACCCTCTAATTATGAATTTGGCCCCCTAGGTTTTTACCTATCTAACTAAAATACGTTTGTGTACTTATTGTTTGATATGGAGCCAAAATTTCTATTTCGTGGTCTATTTGCCTCATTGTTTGCTTTTGTATTGTTTATGGTATCAAATTTTTTTGTCAGGATGCCCCCCTCTCACTTTAAACAGTTGTAATAGAAAGCCCCCTCGTAATCATTATGACCCTCGGGGCATGATGAGAGTAATTATTATCCAAATACACTTTGGGATACGTGCAATTAGCCTAAAAACATGGATTTATTTTAGTTAATAACGAGTGATAAAGTCACGTTGCACGTTACAACAAGAGATAAAATTCTTACATTCTGACACTGATTACAAAGAATTTCTAATAGTTCTTGCCTTTAATGTCTTCGTCAGATTTAACCATGCTAAGGGTCATTGTTATAAGATACTCCAGCCCTCTTCGTTTTCATCCCCTTATAGTAACTTTTGGAACATCAAGTAGAACCTCCCCATTTGTATTTAAAGTGTACGTGGCATTAACTCCTACAGGCGTCTGGTTGCACATTGTTCAAATCTTAGACCCTGTTTACATGGGTATGGGCCCATTCTGTCACGTTTACGCAGATACGTATCCATTTCCTCACGTTTACATGGGCATGGATCCATTTTCTCGCGTTTTCACAGGACCTTATGGATCAGAACTGGTTTGGATATGCTGTCCCTACCAGTTTTGAACTGCCTACAAAAGCGGACCAGTTTGGATCCGATGCCAAAGAGGCCCTGTGTAAACACTTTGGACCAGATCTAAATAGGTCATCATCATCGTCTCACATAACCCCCAGAAGGGCAGGTGTGGTTCTGATTATGTGCTGCCACCCTGCCCGGTCATGTGCGGCCCATACAGCTTCCTTTGCTGAGCAACCTAACAGTTGTATGATGTCATCTATCAACGACTTCCCTGGTCAGCCTCTCTTCCTTTTGCCCTCAGCCATGCCCAGTATGATATCTTTTTCAAGGCAACTCCGACGCATTTTATGCCCGAAGAAAGCTAATTTTCTTTGAAGAATAGAGCTAAGGAGTTTCTTGGACGTGTAATTTATCCTCTGTAGAACATACGAGTTGGTACGATATTCAAACCATTTGACGCGTAGCATTCTTCGATAACAGCACGTTTCCAATCCGTCAATTCTTTTTCTATCGGCAGCTTTAATTGTACAACCTTCCTATCCATAAGAAGAGACTGAAAAGACGGTTGTCTGGATTGGTCTACGTTTTAAATTGATGCTTATATTGGTTTTCCAGAGTTTATCCAAATTTGACGTCATCTCCATTTATGTTCTGTGTTGGTTCTAATATTGACGCATTAGTTGTAAGCACCTGTTCTTCGAATTTCAACGTTCCGCATCACTTCACTCTGTTTAGCAGTGAGAAGAATCGCATGCAGAGCTCTGGAGCCATATGAATTCGACCCCCTCTGAACACCCTAGGTCCCATATTTTACACGGGATCGGATCCATTTGGATCCGCACCAGGTTGGATCTGTACCCGTATGAATAGTCTTATTTGCATCGCCGTGATTGAGAACAATAGAGGTACGTTGGTTATGCCCGGGGTTTAAACTGAAGCGTGTTATAGCGATGTTCAGCATTTAATTGTTCCTTGGCAGTTACTGGTATAAACTGTGGAATTGAAGGTCTTCTGGGCATCTTACTGTGTCCCTTGTTTCTGGCTGTCTGTCTAATACTTCGTTTATTCAATTATCCTGCCCCTTGTTTATCTGGACGTTGGTTATTCTACCAGCAATGGTCACATTTGACTGGTTTCGGGCCCAGCTATCACAGTATCATTGCAAACCCATCAAAAATTACCGTTGCAAACCCAGAAAAAATTGCGGATGCCCACCCATTTGTGAATTCAAGCTGACTTCACATGTACAATAATCAGACGATTATACTGTGACAAACCTGTCGAAAAATTACGGTTATTCTACCAGCAAAGTTGGTCTTTTGAAAAGACCAATGCAGAAAATCAGCGACTTGGTGGTCACATTTGACTGGTCTCGGGGCCCAGCTATCACAGTATCATTGCAAACCCATCAAAAATTACCGTTGCAAACCCAGAAAAAATTGCGGATGCCCAATTTGTGTGTGTCTGTGTGTCTTTGTGTATGATATCACAAGTTTCATAATGCCGTTCGCAAGCAATAATGTATAACGACATATTTAGACATTGATTTGAACGAAAGTCAAATTTACCTCTGTAACTTCGAGTTCCACGTCCCTCGATGATATTTAGACTTCAGTACCCTCCACAAAAGCATCGTACTTTTCTAGGCGCATTAGTTACGCTACAAAAATGACTATGTGTCAAACACTCGCTATTTACTTCCAGCAGAACATTTTTTGTGACGTAACCAAGAGGGACATGAAACTGGAAGGTCCTTCGGTAAAACTGTCATTCCTTCTTACAAATCTCTGTTTCCTAATATTAATCTATCCATACTTAGATCTTTGTACTATTTCTTCCGTACATCTACCAATATTATGTTCACTGTCATAAAAAAGAGAATTTGGAACTAAATTTTCCCTTCAAAGCCTCACTTATGTAAGCGTATATCTGCGTGGCTTCTGTGGTCTTATAGGATACTCATAACACATAGTTTCTTTAATCCATTTTAATTGGTACTCTACTCTGCATAATAGTAAGGGAATCTCATTTTTGGAAATAATCTTCTCAACTTCAATTAATTACTATTCTACAAACAAATGTCTGTTAAAAATGTCTGCTATCTCTAGGAATTGTCACTCCATCCAAATACGTATACTTGAGAAAGTAAACGAGGAAAGCCCAACAATATAATACAAGAATAATTAATTAATATGTTTTATCAGCAAACTATTTAGTCTGCCCCAGTTTAAATATGGTAAGAAAAAGTATTGTTAACAAACCAATTTTATAGTTTAATATAGTTTGAAGGGAAATTGTAATGTATTGCGCTCACCAGCGGGTTTATTTTTCTAAACATGTCAGCCAGACACTGGTCGTGGAAATTGTTTAAGGTGACGTATAAAAAAGTTCTGCTAAGAATTTACGGGACAAGAGAGTATTGAGACGATATGCTTTTTTGTCGTTCGTGTTATTGAAAAAGACATAAGCTGCCAGCGAATTCTTCTCGAGTACCAGCTTCCTTGCTGGGATGAACGTAGCTTCTAAGCAGGTAAGATAAAGACGAGAACACTTCGTATTTTCTCACTCATGTAATCGTGAATTTCTGGGCCTGAGCAATTTTGTTAAAGGCTACTACAAAACGCAGTTTCCTCTTGGTAGGGAGGGGGGTTGAAGCATGTCTTTGCATTTTAAGTAAAAGAGAATCATATATTCGATTAAGGCCAACTGTGTCAAAACGTGAGTAGCGGAAAACAGGCTGAGCACAGTCGTCATCGTTTTATCGGGATTTGGCACGTTCTCAACAGCTAAAGCTACAGTCTCTCCAGGTTTAGGAGAATGAAGATGGCAGCGTTTTGCCAAACAATTTGATTTCAATTGTTCTAAATTTGACGGAAAGGATGTGAGGGGAACAACGAAGCAATCTTCTACTCCCGATCTATGTTGACTATTTTACATAGTTCTGGCATGTTCAGTCCCGTCCATTCCTCAACACGATCATCTACGCTCTTCTATTGACGCTTCTCTAGCAACCTAAATACCATTTTGAAGCGCAATGAGAGCGGTAATGTTGTTAACTCTGCATAGAAAGAGTAGCAAAGACAGAAATTACTACGAACAGTTTCTTATAGAAGTTGTAAATAAAGCGCCTATGTTGATTTCAAGATCGAGTATACATGCATATGGAAATGAAAATAGAATTACGTAATTGCTAAAACTATTTTGAAAAGTAAAAAAACAAATTTTTAAATAAGCGCCCACCCAAAAACTTTTGTTTTTAAATAAGCGCCCACCCAAAAACTTTTGTTTTTAAATAAGCACCCAGGGTGCTTAATCGGTCATTTACGGTAATATCCATTGAACAAACTTCAAAAGCGGAAAACGGGTCAAACTGGCTGAAGATAAAGACACATGAAGGGCAGTAAATCGAAAGTGACTAAAGCGACCATAACGTGTAATCAGTTTCATGAACCAAGAATCACAACATGTGTTGCAGAACAACGGGGCCTGAGAAAATACCGCAAGGGAATAGAATGAAGACGATCAGGGCTTAACAAATCGCCATGGGCCAGGGGAAGAAAATATGTGGGAAACACACCGAAAAGGAAACACAAGAAGAGTGGAAGGAGAAGACAAGTAATAAAACAGCATGAGCATAAGAAAGAGTATCAGATGGGAACATGTAGATAACAAAGAGAGAACCAGATGAAAAGGATATAAAAGCAAGGGCTCATAAAAACGTAGAGGAAACGCAAAACTCGTGGAGGGATAACGATTGGAACAGAAATTAGAACACAGGGTGATGATATAATGACATACACAAGACATGGAAATAAGGAGGAAAAGAAACTCTATTTAAAAAAGAAGAGTAGAAAAGGGGTAAGAAAAGAAATGACTACGAAAAGGAAAACAGGGTAGGTACTAGGGTGTCCAATTGGGTCAATAAACAATTTCATCGGTTACTTGTTGTTATCCTGTGATCACTGTAAAGTGATAATACAGACGAAAATATTTCCTGCATTATATTGTAATTTTGAACTATTACATAAAACTGTAACTACAACTGGATATTAAAACATCGAAAGTGTCTATGCTCTGTTGTGGGGGGACTTTTTTGTTTTTGTTTTTTTCTTGCTTTTTTTAGTAGACGTTGTACGATACAAGGCTAACAAAAGCCACAAGTGTATAGAGGAGACGAGAGGTAAACAATGTCGAAAGTAACCAGAGAGAGAGAGAGAGAGAGAGAGAGAGAGAGAGAGAGGAAAAACTACCCTGAAATAAATAAGTTCATGTTTGACTTAAAAGCATCTAAGATGCAGGAAGAGGGCAAGCAATCAGTCGCCAGCGAGTTCCACAGCTTAGCAGTTCGCGGAAAGAAAATAGTCTTATAGAAAGATTTTTTGGCACAGGGGGGGCAACAACAGCATAAGGACGAAGATATTGGGAAAACCGGGTCGACGAGATGGAACAAACCGGGCTGGAAACAGTGAGAACAGCTCATTGGAACACTTCCCACGGTAATATCTGTAGAAAAGGCTAAGACTGGCCACAATTCATTGATGAGATGGAGGTTGAAGGTGAACCTCGAAAGTTTCAAAACGTTCCATCTGTTGTTTTCCAAACTAAACTATCCCACATACAGTAATGGCAAAGATGTAAAAGGGTTCTGTAAGCTTTTACCAATTTAAGGCCTGGTTTAGGTAATTGCTTACAGGCATACCAGAACTGTGCAGTTTGGCTCGACAAACTAAAGCTGAATGGTTTCAGCCCTGCCTGAGCTCAGTTTTGCAATTATGGAGCATGGTGGTTTATTTTGTCAAAAGGCCGTCTTGAAGATAGTAGATATAGCCTTTGCCGCGTTTATTAACTCCAATTCTGGTACCCAGTCTTTTCCTGAAACCCCAGTCTTTTACTGACCTGACAGTACACCAATTTGTATTGAGAACAAAACTGAGAAGACAAAAAAGTCTGCGAGTAAAAAAATTAAACACGCCCTTGGTGAAAAGGGTGGGTCCAATTTCTGATTGGCTCCTTCAAAATACAGTTGGGTATACTCTTTCACACATTCCATTTCAGTCATTCTGACGTCAGTACTCTTGAGAAGTGTCAGACGAAAAAAGCTTTTAAGTACACAATGTTTTCGCTATTTCGTGCAATATTCTTAAGTGAACAAATCCGTAAGTGATAAAGCACTTGCTCAATGCAATGATTGCAGAGTGATTGAGAGACTTGAGAATTGAGAGACAAGAAATAGTCTGGATTTTTGATAGAACTCTTAAGTTTTACACCAAGGCCTTGGCTTGAAACTCAAAGGTGTATCGAAAATTCATACTATTTATTGTCTCTCAATTTTATATATTGTATATATATATGTGATAACTTGGATCCATGCTGTTTTTAATTGCATTTGTCTTATGATTTCTTATAACAAGGTATTTTATTGTAAGTGGAATTTGCACATTTATATGCATAAATTAAAAATGCAATCAAGCTAGCAAGATGATTAACTGTCATCTCATTGATATTGTTGAAGTGCTGTACTGAAGAAAAAGGTTTAATTTGTTGCCAAAGAAAATTAGAACAGAATAATAAGTGATCCAATATGTTAGTAATCTGATATAGTAATACTCAGGCCTAGATCTTTCTTTCTTCAGATGGAACCTTTCAAAAGAAGACAAATGCTTTCCCCCTGAAACGGGATTTAAAGATGCTTGCCTAATTTTGAAAACAGAGCCATCATAGAAATCAAATGCGTAAAGGAAACCAATTGGATGCCAACAAAGGGAAGGGTCGAGCAGTGTATTGCAACAACCATTTTTAAATCCTTTAGAATTACAGGTCCCTTATATATGGCAAAGGTGTTTTTCCCATTAAGCGAGACCAGAATTACATGTAACTCTAAAAATATATGTTTTGTATTCCTTTCCTGAAAAAGCATCTAAGGTCAGAAAGGCATTTCATACTTAGGACCAACAATTTGGAACAATTTACTGGTAAGCATAAAAACTGCTAGAACCTTCAATGGTTTTAGGCGTAAACTAAAAAAAGAATTTCTTGAAACACTCCAGCAAAGAGAAGAAAATCAATATTATTACTTTTAGTTCCCACTGCTTGGTACATCAGAGTAAGTGGAGAAGTCCCCCTGTGAGCCTTAGGATCTTAGTCCCTCTCCTTTTTTGAGCACAATTTTTGTTAATACCTGTATAAAGGAACCATTATGGAAACAAGGTCTTTTGAACCTTTTTAACCCATTGTGGCCCATCTTCATGTATATGTGATAGCATGAAAGCCCATGATCACCTGTGGGGTCATTGGCTCATTCTCTCATTGTTCTGACGTGATTTGGGTAGATAAAGAAATACCAGTGTATTCCTAAGACAATAAGCTATCAAATGATACCAAATATGCAGTAGTTTGCCATAGCAAATTCTTGAGCAATCGTCCGACGAAATCAGACAAGTGACCTTCGAGTAGCAGTTACAATTGGATCACCGTTGCAAATCATGATTGCTGATCGTCTCGACTAAATTATATGAATTAGGTTATTCGAATCCAACAAACGACTTCTTACGTAGTACATTTAACATTTCTTTGTGGATTTTATTACAAAGTATGTGTAGATATCGGTGGTCCCCGAGTCATTGAAAAACATCTTTATGTCTTCTAACCGAGTTAGTGATCTCGGCTGACAGAAGCAATCTATGAAGTATATTTTATCGATATTTAGGCAGTATTCAGGATTTTAACTACAGAAAGAGGCATTCTGGATCTCTACAGGTATCTTGATTTATACTACAACGTGGTAGAGAAGAAAAAGTCAGGTCGATAATGGGATGGTTAAAAAAAATTAAATGAAAGAAAATTAGTATTGTTATAGCGCTACTTCCACTAATTGTTCAAAAGCGCTTTACAATCATATAGAGTTAAAGTCGAAAATAGCACAGCATGGCTTACAAGCCATTCAAGAAACAGCAAAGATATAAAATATCGCACTCAGAAGAATAAAAACTTACGTATAAAAAGCTTTTTTTAAAAAAAAATTGTCTTTAATTTACTTTTAAAAGTGTCAATCTGTGTAATATCATCAGGAAATGAGTTCCATAGTAAGTGAGCTGACACTCAAAAAGGCCCATTTCCCATACGTTTCAAGGCGATATCTGGGGCCTGTTAGTAACCATCGACTAGAGGGGCGTAATTGTCTCATTGCACGAGGCTTGTAGAATCTGGAGCCGGGTGTGGAGGTGGAAGGGGGTTGATGAGCCCCACAGAGGCTTCAGCCCTCTATTACAGTTAGAATGAAGTAATAGTTATCTTGAGCAACTATTAGCATGCATACCACGCAAGGATCTTCTTTTGATGGTACGGCAATCTGGTCAGTAAGAAAGGTATGTCTGCAATGTTAATTGGAGCTGCTAACACGTCTTAAGTATAAATGGATCTGGTGACATCCCACTCATAATACTGATCCACTATCTTCCAAAGTATCAAAATAGCTACTAGTTTCAGCAAGAAGGTTGGAGTGTGTATCTGTATTGTTAGTTAGAGATGAGAGAGCACCTACAAGTGTCAAAAAGTAGATAGATCTACTTGTCTACTTGTTAACATTTTTAAGTGCTCTCTCATCTCTAACTAACTATACAGATACACTCTCCAACCTCTAGAATCTGTGAACAAGTTGAGGTTAACGATGAACTGGTAATGCTTGCTATTACGATTTGATACCATGATAAGTAACTCAGCTTTGTATTGTCACAGTAAAGTTACCTAAATTAGTTTCTTAAAAAAGATAGCAATAAGAAGGCTCAACTGGTACAGTTTACGATGTACCTACAGTTTTTCTGCGTAAGGGGAATCTCGTTCCTACTCTCCCCATGAATTGAACAGATTTTCTAACATTTCACGTGTATAAATAAAGGCAATAAAAGGTCTTTTATCTCAGGACAACTAAAATAATCTTGTGTTAAGGGGTCACTCAATTATCACTTACTGCAATTTCAATTTCTGAACTGCAACTGCAAGGTCTGGATTTCTATACCTAAGGGGCAACTAATGGATCTTGCAAAACTGTAAAACTGGCCTTCGTGTATACGAAACTTGTTAACACCATATGAAAAATAAATATACACAATAAAAGAGTACGGTTAGTTATTTGTACCTTGAATAGATTTCGAACGTGTGTAGGTGTACATAGCGGCTGTCTGTTGTCGTACTGTTCCTACAAGAAACAAAATCATATGCACGAGTTTTACATGTGAAATAAATTATTTTTAACATAAACGTTTCTAAATATACTTCGTAATAGATGACTTATATTGTAGGCTGAAAAGCTCTTTTCATATCGCCAATTGTCAAAACCTAACGTTATAAATACAATTAGAAATAAAGAAAAGGCATGACAATCTACAAACTTAGAAAAATACAAAAGTTGGATTGTGGTACAAAACTTGAATATTGCGTAGAGTATCGGATTCGTTTTGCTAAACGTTTTCGCCATATACTGATCACAGCAATCGTATGGAGTGAAATTAGAGAGCTATCACGATGAATTTCGAGGCAAAGTTTTTGTTTAGATTTGTACATTGTATGTAAAAGTTATAAATAATCGTTATACAGCGATTTATTATTACCTTAAGAATGGCGTCAAGGTGACACCGAAACGTCGGGAAATTATGATTGTTTGATTATTCACTTGTATAAAAAAGGGTGTCAAAATAGAAAGTAAGTAGCAATTTTTTGGCTGGATTATGCATATCGAGTCACTTTAATCATGGGGTTCTACAGGATTTAATTTCTGTACGCTTTACAAAGAAAAGTAAAAGTTGCCATGTATCTCAGGGCCATTAACAGAGCAAAAAATGCCTTCCACAAAGGGCAGAGAGGTTTTATAAAAAACAGAGAAATTTTTGAGAGAAAAGAGACATAAATGAAAAGTGAATGAATTGCATTACTTCCTGCAAACTCATCACGTGACTCCGTGTCGCAACATGTTTTAATTAATTTTAAAACTACTAACATTAAAATCTATACATTTTAAGGGGAATTTAAACCTAAATTTTAAGGAAGCCTTTGTTGGGAACTTGCAAGACGTCTACGAAATTTGCAAAATCATATTTCAGAAAAAGTGTACCCCAGAAAGGTAGGTTACTTGTCTGTTTTCCTAGTCAAATGTTTTTTGCACAACATTATCAATAATGTATGTTTACATTTTTTAGACTTGGAAATTGATGCAACGTATGGAAGACTACACCGTTCGAAGATTGGTAAATCACTACAGATCGACTGTCCTATCCTTGGTTATCCAGAGCCCACCTACTCTTGGTCTAGAAACGGACGACGCTTAAAGACAGGAAAGAACCTTCTATTTAGAATGCTGTCAAAGGAGAAATTTGGAAATTACACATGTCGGGCCTTTAATCCTGTTGGCCAAATGGGAACCTTTGTGCTGGTGGAAAATGACTGTAAGTCAATATTGACCTCATTGTTTTTAAGTATCTGCAATTAAACATCCTTTTTTACTCTTTCTTCCCCTCTCACTGTCGTTTTTTCCTCTGCTACTCGATCCGGGCAATTATTTTCCAGTTGTAGGTATCTACTGTGTATTAACTTTATACTTCGAATAACGTGGTATGGAGAGCGGAGGGGAATAAGGTTTTGGAACGAAATTGCAACGACCATCATGATTAAGAGACAGCAAATTCCTTACTTAAGTAGTAAACTTTTCTCTACTTGATTAATGGAAGTTTTAAAATTAGTATTAAAAGTTCTGGTATTTCATAATGTACAAGGGTTATGGGCCAACTTTTTCAACATTCACAATTAAACCGTAATGACTATGACCATGGATAGTGTCACGCATGGTTTACATACTCTACTGTTTAAGGTTCTAATGTGTAGATACGACTAGAAAAAGAAATGTGACCAGTTGGGGTATAAACGCTGCCCTTTTTAGATTACCATAGCTTAGTGGGGAAAGGGACATATTTAGCTTTGAGCTTTGTTACTGGGTTTTAATCTTGCTAGTGACATGCAAATGTTGAGCTTACTATGAAACTTCAAGGTGACATTGGAAGTATCAGAGCAATAGTGGAGGCTATAACAACCGATCTGTGCTGTCAAGGTTTTGATATAATTAATAAACCAAGAGACTTTTCTTCTATTAGAAAATTTATATGAAATATACCAACTTGTTTACTATGAGGTATGATCGAAGATCAAGCTAATAATTCCTTCAAATTGCTCTTTTGCTTATAATGGCAAGAATTCGTAGGGCTGCGTTCGGTTCATAATTTGGTTAGGCAAATTCAGGCAGGCAGTCAAGACGATGGAGTGTGAATATTTCAATTGTGCCATTGTGCATAGATACACTATTTGAAGACAATGAGAATGCGTTGCGCACGATGGAATGTGACTATTTCAGTAGTGCAATTCTGCATAAATACACTATTTGAAGGCATTGAGAATGTGTTGCGCATGATGGAATGTGGGTTTTTCAATAGTGCCATTCTGCATAGATACACTACTTGATCATAATGAGAATGCGTTGCACGCGCTGGAATGTGAGTACTTCAATAGTCCCATTCTGCAGAAATACACTATTTAAAGAAGATGGTAATGCGTTGCACACGCTAGAATGTGAGAATTCCAATAGCATCATTTCGCATAGATACACTTTTTAAACATATTGATAATCCGTTTGACACGATGGCATGTGAGTATTTGAATAACACCATTGCGCAAAAATACACTATTTGAAGAATTTAACAAAAAGTTGCACACGATCGAATGTGAGTATTTCAGTAGTGGGATTCTGCAGAAATACACTATTTGAAGGCAATGAGAATGCGTTGTGCATGATGGAATGCGGGTATTTCAATAGTGCCATTGTGCATAGATACACTATTTGATCATAATGAGAATGCTTTGCTCACGATGGAATGTGAGTATTTCAGTAGTGCGATTCTGCATAAAAACACTATTTGAAGGCAATGAGAGTGCGTTGTGCATGATGGAATGTGGGTATTTCAATGGTGCCATTCTGCACAGATACACTATTTAAACAAATTGGGAATGCGTTTCACACGATGTAATGTGAGTATTTCAATAGTGCCATTGTGCATAGATACACTATTTGAAGACAATGAGAATGCGTTGCGCACGATGGAATGTGAGTACTTTAGTAGTGCGATTCTGCATAAATACATTATTTGAAGGCAATGAGAATGCGTTATGCAGGATGGAATGTGAGTACTTCGATAGTGCCATTGTGCATAGATACACTATTTGAAGACAATGGGAATGCATTGCGCACGATGGAATGAGAGTGCTTCAATAGTGCCATTGTGCACAGATACACTATTTAAACAAATTGGGAATGCGTTGCACATGATGGAATTTGAGTATTTCAATAGTGCCATTCTGCACGGATACACTATTTAAACAAATTGGGAATGCGTTGCACACGATGGAATGTGAGTATTTCAATGGTGCCATTGTGCATAGATACACTATTTAAAAAAATTGGGAATGCGTTACGCGCGATGGAATGTGAGTATTTCAGTGGTGCGATTCTGCATAAATACACTATTTAAAGGCAATGAGAATGCGTTGCACACGATGGAATGTGGGTATTTCAATAGTGCCATAGTGCATAGATGCACTACTTGAAGGCAATGAGAATGCGTTATGCACGATGGAATCTGAGTACTTCAATTGTGCCATTGTGCATAGATACACTATTTAAACAAATTGGGAATGCGTTGCACAGGATCGAATGTGAGTATTTCAATAGTGCCATTCTCCATAGCTACACTCTTTAAAGAAGATGGTAATGCTTTGAAGTCTCTAGAATGTGAGAGTTTTAATAGCTTCATTTCTCATAGATACAGTTTTTGAACATATAGATAATCCGTTTGGCACGATGGAATGTGAGTATTTCAATTGTGCCATTATGTATAGATACACTATTTGAAGACAATGAGAATGCGTTGCGCACGATGGAATGTTAGTATTTCAGTAGTGCGGTTCTGCATAAATACACTATTTGAAGGCAATGAGAATGCGTTGTGCATGATGGAATGTGGGTATTTCATATTTCTTCCCTTCCTTGCATTGCCATAGTTAGCATAGATGTTTACTTTTTATTTAAAATACGCCACGCGCATTCGCCGTTTCTCTCAAATAGAATACTGATGTGATGATTAGCCGATGTTATTGTATTGGGATTAAAATAAAGTTAATCCCATCTGTTATTGTACTATTTTTCAGAAAATACAACTCGTAGATTGTACATGTCTCATTTTTTATGTTATTATGTCATGTCGAAGGCTACAATGATGTGATGATTAGCCGGTGTTATTGTATTTAGATGGAAATAAAATTTATCCCGTCTCTTATGTTACAATTTTTCAAAAAATACAACCCGCAGGTTATATGTCTCATTTTTTTGTTGTCATTCTAGACCAGGCAATCTGTCTCTTTCTCGCCTGATCTCCTTTTACTATCATTACACAATCTGCAACTCGTATTTGCGTTATTATTTGGAGATGACTGATTTCTAGATAAGATGTCTTATAATGACAAATTGATATGAAGGAATATGAACACAATATCAGAAGAAGTATGAAAGAATACAATGTCAAATGAAAGGAAACAATAGCAAATTGTATGAAACAAATAAAAGGCCAAATGATATGAAAGAAATATATGGATCAATATTAATCAACATAGAATTATCTGAATTACATCGGACATCAATAAAATACAAGAAATACGATACGAAAAACTGATATGAAAGAAATGCCAAACCAAATCCATATATAGTAACAAAATGCTATTAGAAGAAAACACGAGGCATGCGCGGTATATCTACAAAATATTGGACCACATATTCAAAGAAAAACGTCACTCCGAAGGCTTCGTTGGGCGATGCGTCATCAAATTCATGATTTCGCACACATTTAACTTCAAATTCTTTTCAGTTATAAGGTGCATCAAAGCTTTCAGAAGACTTAGAGTATGGGAAAAGAAAAGGCTAAGGTACAGGCATGGAACAAGGATTTGAATGTTGGAATCATTTGACAGTGGAATTTTCGGTAAGACATTATATCAATACTTAGAGAATAATTCTTAACAATTTTAAAGTGAAACTTGAATCAATTCAAATAACGCGATATTTCATTATGCGTAATTGAAAGTAATTGCAGAAAGTTAGTCACTTTCGGGAGTATTATGGTCCGCAGTGATTGGCATACTTCTCATACTTCTCTTGAACAATGGGACATCTTGAAGAGGAAGTACAAAATGTTGAGGTTATTTGCAGTGTAGAGTGATTTGAGAAAACGGTGCTATGCTTGAAAGGGCCTTTCGTTGCATCGTTTTGATTTATTGCTGTTATCTGCCATAGCGAAGGGCATAGAGACAACCATTGCAGTATTGTTCCACCTTGGTAGGCAGGAACTTGTGTGTGTTTTGTCAAGTTCAAAGACTAAGCCAGTTGTTATATGAAGATGGTAGAAAAAGTGGGGTAACATTCTTGAGAAGCGTTCTTAATTTTTACTGTGTTAACACATAAACTGCTGCAAAGATTAAAAAAGGAGATGGTAGCATTCTTTGCACTGCGGAGTGGCTTGTGTATCAGAAGAAATTTTTATCGGAAGCTTGTATTTTTCACAGGAATATCTAGAACAGGCACGTAGCAAAGGGCGGGAGCGGGGGGCTGTGCCCGTCCAACAGATAAAACTTGCCCACGTTTGCCCCCCCCCCCCCCACCCACAAATAGGTACCTGTTATTAAAGGGACATTAATTTTGAATTTCAATTCTTATTGAATTAAGTAGCCTTATAGAATAGATCTTAAAATAACAATTGTGCACGATGTGCTTCGGCTGCTTCCTAATTGGGAACAAAGTTTGTCTCTAAATTGAAAAATGTAAAGATTTTCTTTCATTCTTACGTTTAAATGCTAAAATACTATGATTTTAAAGAAAAAGAAGGAGATGTCTTATTTCTGTTTATGGCTTAAATAATATGTGGTTGTCGAAGGAAAAAAGGACGATCAATTGCAGCCCATGTTTTATATTGAAACCCTTCTTAATGGTCTATTTTCCACCGGCTATTGTTTTCAGAGAAAAAGACCGGGCAACAGGATTATTGAATTCGCGATTTGGCCAAAAGAAAGTCTTCTAGTCCTCTCTCCTTCTTCTGTTGCGTCTCTTTTTTGTTTGTTATTGTAGCCATTTGTTGAGGTATTAGACAAGCGTGTGTGCAGAGCCCTACTAGTATAGTGGAAGCTCATCTACGCACCTATTTACTAGGTACTTTCTTTTACCTTAATTTCTATCAAACACACGCACAGGCGTCCCTATTCTTTCCAACGTAATTTTTAGACTTTGCCATCGTCAAAACCTCAGAGACACTTGCATAACAAGGCAGAAGACCTTGAAAAGAACACTAGAGAAATAGAAAATATGTCACCACCAGGGATCAAACCCGTGACCCACGCTTTTGCAGCGTGCGCTCAACCAACTTAGCTAGGTGACCTCCGGTGTTAACATACTCTATTTCTCTAGTCGCTGTATCAGCTCCCAATCATCCACCAGTGGACGTCGACATCAAGCTTAGCGCAGTTGGAGATCAGCCAGCCAGCATATTTTCTATTTCTCTAGTGTTCTTTTCAAAAC
This sequence comes from Alatinidae sp. Z8VKAUB7J3, assembly GCA_010016025.2. NCBI lineage: Eukaryota > Metazoa > Cnidaria > Cubozoa > Carybdeida > Alatinidae > Alatinidae sp. Z8VKAUB7J3. Next base: position 27,186,570 of record JAAAKM020073195.1, on the reverse strand, counting down.
TAACATTTCAAATCCTCTCTTCTCTAAGGCAGAAGGCCAATGCCCCCTTTCAAAAGCCGTTACCTATAGAGAAATGCACTTATTCCTTGAACTGTACAGAGAGAATGATTGAGTAGAAGTATATATGTGCCAAATCGGATACAGGAAGAACACTTGGAGCTTACTTGGATGTGTTGAGAGTTTAACAGATATCAGATTACGAAAGAGGTGAGAAATGAAACGTCTATCATCTAACAAGATGACGTACTCAATATGCATGTATGTATTTATGTGTGTAATTAGTTTTGTAAGTGCACTCTGGGCGCGGCTATCGTCTTCCAGGGTCAGCGCTTTAAACATGCCCTGTTATAAAAATTACCTTAAGTGATAGATTCAACTTTGTTTCGTCATTCACTGGTTATTCCAACTAGCCTGGAGTGAAAGAGGGAAACGTTTGACAAAAAATTTATAGGAGAAGAGAAAATTTTAGTACGTTGTTGAAAATAACACTTTCGCGAGTGACTGACTCTCTGTCACCCTTTGAAATTGAAAGATGCCTCAGCTCTAAACAAATTCTTTTTGTCGGCAAAGAATTAGTTCTCCTGTTTCCATGAAGGCAGCTTCCACAACGGCAAGGTGCAAAGGAGAACGTACTTTTGTTAATGCCTTAGCAAATCTTGGCGATTGTCGGCACATTTATGGTTCAAGCAAGTGCTGCCTGAGTCAATTTTAGGAACAACTGACTTAATTTTGACTGCACGGCTTGGTAACTTTTCAAAACTTTACTGCGTTCGCTTCAGCCCTGGCCAAACGACTGGATTTTACGATAACCGCTACATGTCATTTTTTCCCTACGAATCTGTCTTCTTTTCACACCTATACTCTCTCCGCTTTGAATGACGTTTCTGGCTAACTATGCTGCTTTGAAATCAAATTAAATAAAAGATCATCATTAATATCCTCTTACGGATTTTGAATGGGAGTTGGCGGTAAAAAATTTTAATGGTTCAAAGGGCCGGGGGCCTTCCCGTCCCCCCCCCCCCCCCATGTATGAGAAGAGCCAAAAAGCCCATGTAAGGTAGGGTCAAAGTACTGAATACGTCATTCGTGATGTTTTCTGGTCTGAGAAGCGTAAAACATAGGAAATAAAGAGGGGGACGTGCAAAAGTGTACTAGCGCCCTTGTTTGTATATTTATAGTATGGTCGCTTAGATAGCCTTGTAACTTTTATTTTATTGTTTGTTTATAGAGCAGATGAGATTTGGAAAGCTCCTCTATATCAATATTATAATGATATGATGATGATTATGATGATTTTGCTTGTTATTATTATTATTATCATTATCATTATTACTATTATTACTATCATTTCTTTATTCCTAGACAAATATGCTTACTTATTCTTGCTTTGACCTGTCCGAACCGTGATGATCTTTTTTAAGTTTTTATGATCCACGTTGGTTGATAGGTAGACATCACAGCCGTTATCACAGTGAGCTCCAAAGGTATGCAAACCAGTTTGTGTTGACTAATCAAGAAATAAGAAAAACCGAATATTGTAAGACTCTGTTAAGATGAAAATGGATCCAACCTGGCGCACGCCCCCAAACATTTGATCTAGAGCTCAACATGAGTGACTGAATTGTCAATATTGGGATGAAAATAGAACAAGAATGGAGGTCACGCCACGCGTTTATAGTTCTGATCGCCTCGTTTTCGATCCGTAGGAGTTTGGATCTAGTCCAGAGTGTTAATAAGAAGCCTCCCTTTGATTTTATTTAAGCTTTCCACTCATACAAACAGTCCCAAACTAGTACTCACAGCACATCCAAACGAGTTTGAGGCCATCAGATCTAGTGTAAAAATAAGGGCCACACGTACTATTTCGATAAGGATCCATTTGAATCCGTTACCATGTAAACAGTCTAAAAATACAGTTTGCTGATTTTTTTGGTTGAAGAGAGTGATAGATCAACGGAAACTTGCATTGACTGATACCAGGAGGATAGTTTTTAAGCGATATTTGTAAACTTTTAAAATAACTATTCTTAAAAGTTAAAAATTCTACTATTAACTTACAAAATAGCTCTACCACTTTATGTGTTGGGGTCAGATCTACCACAAAGAATAACGATTTGAAGGCATTATAACATACACATGGGCTGTTTTTGTTAAGCCCAGTGGTTGGTACCCACCCCCTCTCTATAGGAGCGTTGAGAACACTCCAGGGGGGCATAAAAAGGAGGACGAGAGTTACAGTATTTCAAATGAAGCCCAGATTTATCACTTTACATTTTATATTTGTTTGCTAATAGCAAATGCGTACTCAATCTCTGTAGGGCATGCCTATTACCTATGAGCATATTTGAGGGCATGCTTTATCAATAAACGTAATATTTGTGTAAGCCCTTTTGGAAAATCGATGAAGCCTTTTAAGTTTAGTGTGACATTTCTCAACATATCTCCGCATTTTAGGATCATTTTAGAATTATTTTGAGGGCCCTAACGTGAAGGGACAAGACATGAACAGATCTAGGTGTGCAGATGTGATATTTTAGAAAAGATATAAGGAACAGGGAATTCAACAAGCCTGAGAAATGCTCTGACACAATTTAAAAATCTAAGACAGACGACCATAAACTAGGGGATGCTATTGTACCGTGAAGTCCACTTTTAGAGGTAGCTAAGCATACCAAGCATCCCCCTGGCTACGGTACTGAGATACATAACAACCCCTGCCCCCTCTCCCCGGACCGCACTGCCGTTTCCAAACTGTTCCCAACAGTATTTGAAGATATAAACTGCTAAAAGAGCTGCACTGTACGCGTTATAATTTCGTTATTGGTAGAAGCTTGCTTAACGGTGGCAACTCTTTACGTTTGGACCTTGAACCATAAAGAAATCACGAGATGCGATTTCTTAATATCCTAACTACAGCTTTGTGGCAATCTACTGTAAAGAACTGGCATATCTTGGCGGAGGCTCACAAACACTTTTTGTAAAAATGTTCATTAGAAGCGTGAAAAACATTATTTAAGATGTAAGGAACGACGTAACATGAGAAAGGAACTGTGTGGTACCCGCTAGTGAGATGTAGGTATGGATGTCTACAGTCTTACCATGGACAGGGAAAGATCACCAAGCAGATCCCACAAGTCTTTGGCTGTCGTCACTCCAGCAAATAGGATAACAAAGAGACCAACCCATTTCACGCTACAAATAAAACACGAAACCAGGAATAAATACAATAATCTGATATCTGCATCTCCCATTATGTTGTCAACATGAATATCTTGTGGCACAAAAAAAAAATCCGTACCTTTGTCTACTTACATGCACTCTAAATAATGTTCCTTAATTTCTTCGCTGTAAATAACTTAACGGTATAATTTACGCACATTAAGAATAATCTTCATTCTATCCCTTGAATGTTTTACGTAGCAGCACTTTGACAGTTTCAGATTCTAATAGCAAACAAATGTAAAGCTTGAGATTTGCACCACTAAGTACTTTAAAACATATAACTCCCAAATTCCATTTAATATACTAAAAAGAGGCGTGCGTAATGCTATTCTTATAAGGACATCTCGTGAAACTGCAAGCGTAGGGCATGGCACATGTGGAACTGTAGTATGATGTACCTTGCCTGTTCACCTAACTGCATGCCAAAGTGTTGTAGTTGCGCTATGTAAACAATGTAATATAGACCTTGCCTTACTGTTACAATCAGTTTAGTTCCTCAAGATGCTACACAACCCATGTTCATCAGTTCTACAATTTCAGTGTTCAATTTTATGCAATATAATGCTTCACATTGTCAGACATCGACTTAAATTCTTTAAAACTATTTGACGGCATGCACTACGGATTAATAAACCCTTCAAATCGGTTTTGTTCCTTGAAAGGCTAAACAATGTCATAATGTAACCGAAAGCAAGTCCCAAGGGCAACAATTTTATTAAATCTTCAGTATGTACTTTTACCCCTTTTCCAATACTAAGCATTTGTATATTAAAATGCAACTTTTTTAACTTCTTTAGGCAAATCATTTAGAAAGTCTTAACTGACACACGTGATTCACTCTTATACAGCAGTGACTGATACTATTACAATGGAACCATGAATTATTAATTATTTCTTTGGGACATTGTCAATCTGGTATATTCACTTTTTAATTCAATGTGCAATTGCAAAGGTAATTATTTCTTTGACATGATAGGTGCCTTAGCATGTACTGCCATGACATAGCAAATATAAACTTTGCACATTAAAAGGTATGAAACACACCATGTACCGTTGTTCCAGATTCAAAACAATAAAATATCTAAACATTAACAATGAGTAGTAACCTTTCAACTTTTAGAGATACTTTAATATTATAACTTTGTCTTGTTCTGTCTACATATGTTACCTTGTCATACCTTATTTCAGATACATGGGCAGTTCAACATAACTAAACAAATCAAATACATGTTTATTAAAGGAACATACTTTACCATTCCAGGTCTGACGTTAGTACTCTGAGGAGTGTCAGACGAAAAAAGCTTTTAAGTACACAATTTTTTCGCTATTTCGTGCAATATTTTTGTAGTATTAAAACCATCTGCAGGTTATAAGGGCTTTGATTTGTTTCGTTTGTGAAAAACGAGCAGCAGACAACTAGTGAATTTTAAAAAGTATAAAAAGCAGGGACAATGTTAATAATAGTACGTCCCAATATAAACAAATACGCATGAATTTTGCAGTAATTAAAAAATTTGATCCTCTATATAGATCAGAAAAAAATCTAGTAGCATGAACGCGCAAACAATGTATTAGACAATTATAATAATAGTTATTATATTTTAATTATTACGAACAGTAATTACTAATCAGATTTTTGACAGCCTCTTTCAAAAATACCGTTGGAGTTTTTCTCTTCTACGTTTCGTTTTGATTATTCTGACGATTGTACTCTTAAGTGTGTCAGACGAAAAACGCTTTGAGTACATGATGTTTTCGCTAATTCGTGCCATTTTTCTTGTTTTCTACGAAATTAACCCTGTGAATCATTATAATACCAGTATTCCTTGTAAATAACTATTTAAATTCTCCACCTGTTTTCTACTCGTGTGCTTAACTTTAAAAAGAGATGAAATGAATGCGTATGCTATTTTAGTTACCATAAAGGATTAGTTTTCAGAGTCTTCCCAGCAGAGATCCTGATTTAATCAAGACTTTAGTTCACCAAGATCTAAGTCTGGTTAAAAGGAATATACCAATTATTTTCCCATTAATATAAAACTTCGAGATTAGTATCAATCGTTTACAATCAGCTTAAAGATGCCCAGTTTGGTACATCTGGTCACGAGGCTCGAGGCCACAGCGCGTGGCGAGAAATTTGCAAAAATTGCAGTACAATCAAGAGAAACATGATTCAATCCTCGGTGGTGACATATTTTCTATTTCACTAATGTTCTTTACAGAAGAAATGTGATTGTATGTCCCTGCTGAAAAGGATATGAAACAGTGGATGATAAGGAATTCTTTTCTTGTTTAAAGGTGCTTATATATGCTCAAGCCTTGAAATGAGCACCAACATCCTAAATAGTGTGTCTACAGGTACCCGCTGCCAATGCGCTTACGTACCGTTTGTCGATTACTTTACCATATTCAACATGATAATTTATCCTGTTTATGAGTCTTCAGACATCATACCAACGTACCTAGCATTCCATAGGCATTTAAACTCGTATATCACATTTTTTCTTGTTCTTGTCTAGAGAGAAGCCTTGATCCACGCAGACACAGGCACACTAGCATAATAACAAGACCCGATTACATTCTGAAGCGATTTCCATATATGATTGAAACGGTATCTATACACTTAAGGCGGGCGTGAGCTTGATGTGTGTCTTTCACGAGCCCAGGTGGGTGATTGGGGGCTAACGCGGTGACTAGGAAAATAAAGTATCTTAACATTATAAATCATCTAGTTCAGTTGGTAGATCACCCGCTTCGGATTCGAACGTCACGGATTTATGGCGACATATTTTCATATTCAAGAGGTCAAAAACATAACTTAGGATAGGAGTGGCGCCCACCCCTACCACCATAGAGGTAAAAGCTATGGAAAGAGGAGCACTCGTGTTGCCTCCTACTGCGGTCGACCCATTCCCATTTCTTTCTGTCTTTTAATAGCTGCCATTTCAAATCCTATTTTTGGATGATGCTTTGACACTTTGATGACAATTTGTCACAGCTGGCTTTAAACAGCATGACTGGTTGTATTGCAGTTCTCTTATTCTATTTAATTCACCAAGTAAACTAACTTTATCATTGAGAAGAGAGGATTTGAAATGTTAGTTTTGAATAGAACCCTAGAGAAATAGAAAGGTATGTCACCACCGGGGATCGAACCCGTGACCCACGCTTTCGCAGCGTGCGCTCTACCTACTGAGTTAGGTCATCAATCCAAAGCCCATTAAGCCCATTTCTCTAGTGTTCTATTCAAAACTAAACTAACTTTAAAGTAGACTTTGGCGACTGGCCCTTTCTAAGAGATAATTTAAACTTGTTGCTGAAGTCAAGTTGTGATGTTTGTAGTGTAGATTGTATTCCAGTAGTACATATACAGCATTTTGAAAGTGAGATTTAATCATCTTCATTTGTAACATTAAATGACTAAGTTTCTATTGTTTTGTATCAAACTCTTGCCTTTTGTAGGACATGATCATATTTTCCCTGAAGCAAGCAAGTATCCCCAAATTTACGTCAGCCCATACACCCCCTCCCCCCGGAAGCACTGATCACAGGCAGAAGCCTAGAAGAGTATGACACTTTAGATTTAGGGGCTGCCTCGCTCTCTTGTTTGTTATCAAACGAGTTTTTAGGCCAGAATAAGCTACACGGCAGAAACCAAGCCGCATAGTTTTAAACCTCTGTAACCTTTCTATTGTCCACTGAGCAGTGATTGAGGACGATACTCTAATATTGCTTTAAACGTCCTTTACGCTTTAACTGGCCAACCAGTAGGCCCTGCCATTGCAGGTTCTCCGCATTATAACAGTACAACGATGTTTATATTGTAGAGGTGCAAGTCTGCAATTTGTTGTGATGAGGTCGTTATCTGCTTTTCATTTTTAACCAACCTATCGATGAGCATTTTTATGGGAAGCAATGAATATCTTAGACAGTAATTGATAAAGCCCCTGGTTCTTCGGTTTGATGTTCGTACGTTGACGATCGTTCCAATTTTAAATTGGCGGAAGTCGATTTGTTTCAGATTCCCTTGCGATTTAGACCCTGTTTACACAGATACGGATCCAAGGTGGTACGGATCGGCCTCGCGTTCACACGGGACCTGGTGGATGCGAACTTGTTTGGATCTGCTATCCGTACCAGTTTGAATCCACTTATGAAAGTTAACCAGTTTGGACTCGTACCTGAAGAGGTCTCGTGTAAACACCTGGGATCGGATCCAAACTAGTACAGAACGAAAATGAGGCAAAAAAGACCACTACGATGTAAATTTGATGTTATTTCTATTCAAATTCAATTTTCGTCCTTATACGCTCCGAAAGCGGAAACCTTCAATGATTGGCCAATTTAGTTCCGCCCTGGATACCAGGTAGCAACTAGACAGTCTTCACGTAAAACAGAATAACAACATGAGAAACAAACGTAATGGCTGGTGAAGAAGTCACGCGTTCGTCGGGATTACTGAGCGTTTCCCACGTAGATACAAACTTTATTTCAGAAGGGGAACTCAAGTTCAGTTCCAGTTTCGTATTAGATGTCAGGATGAATGGTTACATTCTTTCTCCAATGGTACGTGCGTCAATGAAAGATGGGTGTCAAAACGTGGTCCTCACTGTAGACCGAAAGGGTTCTATACATTCTGGCTTCCCCCTGAACAACAGAAAGCAGCGGCGAAGCCATCACTAGGGCATGTACAGACGCCTTAGCTTCACCGGCGGCAATTTTAAAATGGTTTTAATAGCCATTGAACGTAACGAAAGCACAAGTCACCCCTTCCCAACATCGCTAATCAACGTACCGAAAGGCCTATACGTCATTATCTTTTCCTGTTGTAACACTTGTGTCTCTTGTATACCAGTCCCCTTTGTGCGTAATAGATTTAGAATTGTATTGAGACAAACGGAGGAGTGTTACATTCGATTCTTCTTGCGACAATGCTTCTTATTCAGATATAGCTCAATTACGCAAAGGAGATGTAATGCTACTCACCCCTTGTATTCTCGGGAAACGTTTAACCCCCAAAAGCTATTCTATCTCTCTCTAAAGAGGAGCCAGCCGCCTGAATTTATAATGCCCCTTTGTCTGTTGTTTACGTGTTGCTGTTGATGAACATAGTGTTCTTTGCTGACGAAATCATGACATAAATTTACAAGGGATCTTTTCTTGACAATCGTTGCTATCTTATTAATCGTTTCAATTCATTCACGCCATGCAGTGCTATTATTTAGAAATCCATAACATATCAAGGTTTGCGTAAGAATGTTTCATGATTTAAAAGGCATATCGATGTGCTCGTACGACACAACTTTCTCAAACTTGGAAAAACTAACTGTACAGAGAGTGGGAAAACCAAGGAATGTAAATCTGTGCTGAAAATTTAAATTTTCATAGAAATATGAGATCGCTTATAACTGTATTGCTGTTACGTCTCTGGGGTGTTGGCCCTTCTCTCTTTTTTATTCCTGATTTTGAACTTTAAAAAGCTATTAAGATAAATATGAAGATTTATGAAGGTTTAATATAAATATTAAACCTTACCTGGGGAACAATATTCCCCAGGTAAGGTTTAAATTACTCAAATGCATTGCATAGACATAGAATAGCAAAGCCTTCTCGGTGGCTTACGAACACCGAATTAACCAGCCAGATTGTAAAATCACGTTTCCAATTTCAGAAGAAGAGAAAACCACATAAAAAGTTACTATTCGTCAATAGTAACTCATAACTTCAAACCTCTGTAACGTTATATAGCTCTATAAAGCTCTATAATGTTACATATGAACTTTGAATAGAGCGACTAATTGGGAGGCGCTTCTTCTATGGTGACGTCACAGCGAACAGAGTCTGATCACAAAACTTGCATAGAGCTGGTTATTTATGTCCACTCGTGGTGGACTGGAAACTAATGTGGTAACCACTAGATACAACTAGGTTACCGCCGAGGATGCAAAACCTGATTGAGAAGGTCAGCATTCAGCGAATGCAAGAGGTTATGGTTCGAATCCCGACCGTCACATACTTTCGCTGGTAATTTAACAAACTTTAATAAAGTGTGTAAAACTTAAGCTATACAGTCAATTATATCAAAAATGAGAGATACCGATATATCAATAATGAAAAGACACTAGAAAAATTAAAAAACATGTCACTAGCGGGGATCGAACCCGTGACACAGGATGATACATCAATAAATTCATCATACCTGCTGAGCAAGTTTATACAACATTCTTGTGCTTACTGCTGTAGTGTGTGTTCTTAGAATATTCTTTCTTGCCTCTTCAATTTTCCAGTCATATTGATAACTGTAAAAAAAGTCGATTTAACTATAACTCTTCTAACGAAAATACAAATGCTAAAAATAAACAGTAAATGTGCATGGGAAATGATTTGAAACTTGCCTTGAAATACGAAAATATTGTTGGAGCAGAAAATGAGTAACAAAGTAAAGTCAATTTATGGTAGCAGTAGCCATGACTATAGTCACTGATTGTGACAAACACCACCACCATCATCATCATCATCATCATCATCATCATCATCATCATCATCATCATCATCATCATCATCATCATCACGCAGCTTCGTTATATCTTCCTTTGATTTTCAGCTCCCCTAAATAATGATGGAAATATAAAAATCGTCTCTTGAGTTAACAAAGATACGAAATAACAAAATACCAAACGACAGTAATTTTAAAATCTAAAATTTACAAAACAGGAGCGGCAAAGTATCTTACGTTACATCGATGAGGCACTTCTTATTTCTAGTCTTCTGGGCTTTTTACAAACTTAGCTGCACTCTGACATCCTAATCACGATATTAATGGCACCACTACTCAGGCTAGAAGTGGTTTCGAAGTACCAAATTTCCTCTAATAAACGAGGCAGCGTTTATTACAACTTTAAGGTTTTGAATGCGGTGTTTATACGAGGGTGGCGATTAAAGGAGGGCGGCATTAAAAAACTGAAAAATGAGATGAAAACAGAATTTCAACAATTATTCTCTTCCCCCCAAAACGTAGCTAACGATTGTGTGAAATATTACAAAAGGATGTGTCCACGTTATGAACAATGTGAAATAATACAAATACCACTATCTCCGTCACAATCGTCCTCTATAACATGAAAATTTTAATAGCTTTCGCAGACGTCAGACTTGAAAATTTGAAAAGGAGTATTAGAAGTTTAATCCCCATCCAGTACCTCCGTTGCCTGTTTTACCAGAGCAACACCATTTCAACAAATCCTTTTTGAAAGAATGTTTTGCCCGTCCTCTGATTCATCTGTAGCTACATTTAAACATTATAACTTGAAAGATTTTATGATTATCTCACTGCTCAATCCTTTCCACGCATCTTAGACTCATTGCAAAAGTTCTCGTCGGGGTAGAGTCTTCTGACTGCCCCCTTTTCTAAACTGCTGTACTATTTGTTGTTCCTTGTTTGGTCTGTTTTCTAAAGATACAGCATTGAGTAAACGGCGGCGTTTATCAGAGGGCGGCGATAATTACAAACGTTCGGCTGGAAAAGCGGCGTTTAGTAGAGAGCGGCTTTTATTAGCTGAAATACGGTACTTCAAAATTGCCTTGACGCCTAGAAACTTCCAGCATGTACCAAGTGTCAAGCTCTGCGATTTTCATCCATTATGTGGTTGGATGTGAGGCACTTTACAATCGCCGACGTTTTACTTCAGTGTCCATAGTGGTGTAGCGATCATTTCTAATCAAACGTCATCCACTGACTTTAAAGATTAGAAGAAAACAAAGGAAGAAAAGAAGGGGATGGGTAAAGAGCCAATAAGAGCGCGAAATAGAAGAGTGTTAAAAAGGGGGGAAAGAGACCATGAAGGAAATATCCGAAAGAAGGATTGAACAAAGATGACAGAGAAAGTGGGGAAAACTGTAGAAAGGAAACGGCGTGAAGGTAAAAAGAAATTAGAAGAAAAGAGGAGAAAAAAATAAAGGGGAAAGATAAGAGAAGGGCAGACAATATATGAAGGATACAAAAAAAATCATAAACGATAGCAAGCGAAGAAAGGTAGGGAGAAGGGAGGAAGAAAGAATACAAGCAAGAAAGAAACAGAGAAGTAAAAGGAAAGAAACAAATAAGAAAGAACGAAAGAAAGAACGAAAGAAAGAACGAAAGAAAGAACGAAAGAAAGAAAGAAAGAAAGAAACAGAGAAGTAAAAGGAAAGAAGCAATTAAGAAAGAACGAAAGAAAGAACGAAAGAAAGAAAGAAACAGAGAAGTAAAAGGAAAGAAACAATTAAGAAAGAACGAAAGAAAGAACGAAAGAAAGAAAGAAAGAAAGAAAGAAAGAAAGAAAGAAAGAAAGAAAGAAAGAAACGGACTCCAAACGGACAGTCTGTCATTCTAATCCATGAGCATACTTGTTTGGCCATTCGTAGTGTGCTGGTATGGACATTATTATTAGTGTCATTATTTGAAGTCAGTAATGGAGAAAATAAACAGAAGTAATCATGATGGTGAAAGAGACGTACTCGAAACGGATAGACTGTCATACTGATCCATTGGCGTACCTGTTTGGTCATTCGAAGTGTGCTGGTATCGAGATTATTATTAGTGTCAGTCTTTTAAGTCAGTAATGGAGATAATAAACAGAAGTAATAACGATGGTAAAACAGACGGAGTCAAAACGGACAGTCTGTCATTCTCATCCATGAGCATCCTTGTCTGGAAATTGCAAGTGTGCTGGTATCCCGATAATTATTAGTGTCATTCTTTTAAGTCAGTGATGGAGATAATAAACAGAACTAATAATGATGGTGGAAGAGACCGACTGGAAACGGACTGTCTGTTATTCTAATCCATTGGCGTACCTTTTTGGTGATACGAAGTATGCTGGTATTGTGATTATTATTAGTGTCATTCTTTTAAATCAGTAATGAAGATAATAAACAGAAGTAATAATGATGGTGAAAGAGACCGACTTGAAAAGGATAGACTGTCATTCTTATCCATGGGCGTACCTGTTTGGTCATTCGAAGTGTGTTGGTATGGAGATTATTATTACTGTCATTCTTTTAAGCCAGTAATGGAGATAATAAAAAGAAGTAATAATGATGGTGGAAGAGACCAACTCGAAACGGATAGACTGTCTTTGTAATCCATGGGCGTACCTGTTTGGTGATACGAAGTATGCTGGTATTGTGATTATTATTAGTGTCATTCTTTTAAGTCAGTAATGGAGATAATAAACAGAAGTAATAATGATGGTGAGAGAGACCGACTCGAAACGGACATTCCGTCATTTTAATCCATGAGCATCCTTGTTTGGAAATGGGAAGTCTGCTGGTAGCGAGATTATTATAAGTGTCATTCTTTTAAGTCAGTAATGGAGATAATAAACAGAAATAATAATGATGGTGAAAGAAACGGACTGCAAACGGATAGACTGTTTTTCTAATGCATGTGCGTACCTGTTTGGTCATTCAAAGTGTGCTGGTATCGAGATTATTATTAGTGTCATTCTTTAAATTCAGTAATGGAGATAATAAACAGAAGTAATAATGCTGGTGAAAGAGACCGACTGGAAGCGGACAGTCTGTCATTCTAATCCATTGGCGTACCTGTTTGGTCATTCGAAGTGTGCTGGTATCGAGATTATTGTTAGTGTCATTCTTTAAAATCAGTAATGGAGATAATAAACCGAAGTAATAATGATGGTGGAAGAAACGGACTCCAAACGGATAGACTGTCTTTTTAATCCATTGGCGTACCTGTTTGGTTATTTGAAGTATGCTCTTATCGAGATTATTGTTAGTGTTATTCTTTAAAATCAGTAATGGAGATAATAAACAGAAGTAATAATGATGGTAAAGCATACGGACTCCAAAGGGACAGTCTGTCATTCTAATCCATGAGCATACTTGTTTAGCCATTCGTAGTGTGCTGGTATGGACATTATTATTAGTGTCATTATTTTAAGTCAGTAATGGAGAAAATAAACAGAAGTAATCATGATGGTGAAAGAGACGGACTCGAAACGGATAGACTGTCATACTGATCCATTGGCTTACCTGTTTGGTCATTCGAAGTGTGCTGGTATCGAGATTATTATTAGTGTCAGTCTTTTAAGTCAGTAATGGAGATATTGCAGAACAATCATTTGACATCTCTTTGTGAAGCAGAGGTATTTTATTTTGGGCGTGGTTAATAGAGAAAACCACAGATTTTATTCCGGATAATGTGTGAGCTGGCATCGCACTCTTACAGTCAAACCACTACAGTGGCTATGATAGTCGGGAATACCTCTACTCAGTGCCGGTTTTAGGGGTGTGCCGACTGTGCTTCTCGGTCGTTTGGGTAGGATCATGTGTTGTATCTGTTCTCATTGATGACACATTGATGGGAGGTTCTTTCCATGGTCCGTGAGAGGCGGTCCTACTGAGCGTTTGAGCCTGCTTCATGGCTTGCTTCTCATCCCGTTGGCCTAAATTGAGAGGCGTAGCCCTTGCACGCCCTAGGTGCCCTTTATTTATGAGTTAGCCTGTTTGATGTTTTTTCTATTTATTTAGAGTAGTTTCAATGTCGGGTCCACTGCTCATCAGGGGTCTTTGATTGAGAGACTGCCGACTGTGCCGCGGCCCCGGGCCCCGCACCTGAGATGGAAATTTTGGGGGCCCGCACGGTTCAGTGAATCCAAACAAATTTTGAACTATTTTTACAAGGACTAAAAGAGGGGCCCCCAAATCACTTTATGGCACAAGGCCCCCTCAAAAACCGGCACTGCATCTACTTTGCATTTGTGTAATTGCAAGAATGTACTTAAGTTATGAAAGCGATGTTCCTGGATTCAAGGACTTTACAAATTGTAACATTGTCTGCATGCTTTGCCAAAGAGAGGTATCACGTGATTTATAATTGCCACCATTGCTCCACTCAGTTGCAAAGAGGCTACTGTACGTAGACAAATTAGTGGCTGACTCGCTGCTGGAGTACATTCTGCTGAATCGAAGTATGATCTTGACAAAAGAGGCAGTTATAGAACAGAGCAAATTGTAAACTGTGTTAATATTGGGTTTTATTTTGACATTGACTTTTTATATTGTTGTACAGAAAAAAATATTTGTACATATATTATATTGCAGCAATAGACACGCATTCATGTAATTCATCGTTACCATAAGAGATCGAATACTTACACTTGATTTGACTTTCTGCATCGACCAATTTCATGCTATTGTGAGCAGAAAGACGAAGCATAGATTCCTTATCAGCACAACTGCAGTGTGCACTGATGCAAGAATCAGTAACTTAACTTAGGATACAATAAGATGTTCTTTGGTTTCTAACAAATAGGGGGTGGAGTGGAGACAATCTCATCTAATAAACGGGCGGTGGGTGGTGGAATCACGTTTTGAAAATAATTTCTGATAGTTGTAAAATGAAAATAAAACAGAAAAATATCAACATAAGGCACATTTTAACCTCAAAAATCTTGACATCACTTAAAAATCATCATCAAACAAATTCCGAAAAATGTTTCTTTTTACACCATCAAAGCTGATTTCCCGAAATTAATAAGTGAGGGGTTATAATAAGCTCTGGGGGGATTCCAAAAATTGATAAACGTCCACCCCTATTTATTAGAGACCAAAGGGTAACTAATGTACTTATAAAACATGGTTACGTCACTAATAACAACTTTCGCTCTACAAATTTGGCAATCATCATTCAAATAACGAATTGCGTTTTATTATTATTTTCAACAAAGTACAAAGTAATTCTGAGCAATTAAGTGTTGCTTGGAAAATTGCATTTAATCTTTAGATCAATGCTTTGAGTTCGTAGATAATTATTATATGAGATTCCAAACAACGAAGAAGATTCAATTATACAGGATTGCGTTCAAAAGCTTGTCTTCACATTCATCTTCATCCACACCCAACACCTTCACCTTCACCTTCACCTTCATCTTCATCTTCATCTTCATCTTCATCTTCACCCAACACCTCCATAGAACCGTGAGCAAGTCCAGTCTGTTTGGTAGGCCATAGATGATTGACTCGGGTTAAAATTGTCTAGTTAGGCAACTGAACAGAGAACAATTTTGTCTCTTCTCCATATACACTTCTTCACGAATCAAGCTTTGAGATTTGCAGGTTTCTTTACATAGATGTTAGTATATTAGTTTTTTCGAAAATAGTTGTCTCTAATTCGATTTAGTTATTTTTATCCAATATCGCTCACCGTTTGAATACTCTTAGCCACTCTTTACTATAAATGACTGCAGAAAGATGCAATGACATCTTGACTTAGACTTAGCAGACTTAGCTGATCAGACATCCATTCTGATTAGAGTATATATGAAGTATATTTACTTTCTACCTTAGAAGGAGTATAGATCATTCCTCAGCGTTCATTGACCTGCAGTTGTTGGTGCCCTGCCTCTGTAAGGAAGGCTTTACAATGACCATTCATTGAAGAAATATATGCTTTCGCTACAGTTAATTGTACTTTCAGACTATAAAGCATCGTGGAAGTCGACATTCCTTGTCAGACACGTTATGTGCCCACCACCTCATCTGACGTTATCTCCCTTCAACAGTATACGTATTCAGGGCTATCACATTGTCCCCGTCATTCGACGCAGACATTTTTCTCCTGATTAGGGTAATTTTAATAATAGGGACGTGGCATCTGCCACTTTAGTCTGAAATCACCGTGTCACGTGGCATTTACGACGTGGCATATGTGACGTGCCACTTTCGACCTGTCACTTTCGTGTGAAAGCTCCAAAATTACTTTAAATCAGCAGCTTTGTATTCGGTCTGATATTCTCAAGATCCGTAAGAGGCTACTTCCGTTAACTGTTTTAAACGCTTTCTTTCTATTTTAAGATTGCTGCCAAAATTACACAAATACCGAGCGACTCAACCATTATGATGGCAGGGTTGACTTTTTTTCTCGTGGTTGCTTTGATGCTTTCCCAGATAGAATGAAGGTAGGCGTATAACTAGGGGGTTGGGGTGGGGTGATGGGGCGACGCGTTCTCTTCCCTCTTCCTAGCTAAAGAAATTATGCCCTCTTCCTAACAAAAGAAATTTTGCCCTCTTTGCGGACTAACATTTCCTTTCTCCATATTATTAACGCATATGTCTGTTGTATTGTAATTTTAAGAATAGAAATTAGGGTTATAGACATCGGAGCCTGGGGCCAGGGGGCATGGGGCAGAAAATCGACGTCTGTTAACTAAACCGTCGATATTGTAAAATTAGGTACGATCTGTTCTTACTTATCGTACATATCATTGTATAAACTCATAGTTTATGTTATGTTTATTTCTTTGCTGTTATTCGTTTGAAATTTCGGAAAAAACTCTAATTTAGAAAATATTTGTAGTTGCAAACTTAAACCTATTTGAACCTTTGAGCCTTCAAACGTCAAAATGTTATGAATATAGCCATGCTTTCAAAGATTTCTCACAAATGAACAAATATTTGTGCTATGCAAAGAGAATTGCAGTAGGTGTTTCAAAAACTGAATAATTTTTCTGTTTTTGTGAGATTGTGCGCCTAACGCTCACTACTTGTTCGCTACTAAGTTGATGATTTGATAAAAATGCCTTTTCAGCTTCCTTATGTACGTAAGCACAAAATCTGCACCATGAAGGAACAGTGACCAATGATTAGATAAGGTTCAGGCACGTTTTTTACTCTTCAGAATATAAGAATAACTCAGAACATCAGAATAACCCAGAACATCATAATAACGTAGAATATAAGAATAACTCAGAATATAAGAACATCAGAATAACGTAGAATATAAGAACAACTCAGAACATCAGAACAGAATGGAACAAAAATTAAGAATCGAGTAGAAACGAGGAAGGGCAGAATTTATTCGTTTATCATATTCATTTTAGAAACCATTCAATAGAAGGATTAGGATTTATCCCAGAACCAGCTTCTTGATATTTGTATCAAGAATTGTAGCGTTATCAAATAGAAGTAAAATATACAATCCATATAGAACAATTGGATCTTGAATTATCTCTCTAATTACCAACAGAACCTAAGATGATGTTGGCGTTTGTGACCCTGCTGATGTGTAATGCTTTTATTATTTTCAGCTAATACTTAGTCAAAGCATTACCTAGTATGTTGAAGCAGTGTTTGTTGCTTATATCTTTATATGATTGAGAGATACCTAAGTGTTTGTAGATTTAAGAATCCTTATCCAGATACAGATGTTCACGTACACGTAGCTACAGCCTTTTGCTATATACACGGAATTTTATCCCGCACATTAAAATATGCGTATAACGGGTGATCGGAGTGTTGAAGGAATACAATCCCTAGAGCTAAAAAGAACTTTATCATAAAAAGTAAGCAATAGTTTTACATCTAAATCTGCACAAAATTCTTCTTGCGGGGTCTAAACATTGATTTTATTGAAACTGGCAAGAGTTGCGTATGAGTGTTTTAAAATTTGTAACACTATTCAAAAACAGGCTTAAATGGTAGACTCCTTTGTTTATACCAAAGACGCGCTTCGTTGCACTACATAGGGCTTATATCAATTTGAAATCGTTTTTTACACAAAATAAACTGATAAGGGTGCAATGAATCGCATATTTGGTGTAAACTATTGAATCCACTGTTTTAGACTGTTTTTAAATGTTGTAGAACCAATCATATATTAAGACACTTTATTTGCTGTATTAAATATGTTTATCTAGAATGTGTTTAATGACGTTGAATTTCTTAACTTATCTACATAAACATTTTCAATCTTTATGCCCAAAAACTGTTTTGTTTTAGTTTTTTTATTTGTAATGTGTGGAATATCTTCATTTCTTTCCCGCCATATCAAGATAGTGCATTAACTTTCCACCAGTTACTCATCGTTTACAGTTCATTATTCATTAAAGAGTGGTCAGATATGTCGTTATTTCTTAGTATGTATTCAGTGTTTTTATTGAATTAAAACGTGTTCTACCATTTCTGTCATTGTTTATATATAAGATAAGAAAACGGCCCAGTGTGGATCCTTGAGGAACCCCTGTATCCAAGATGTTTGAAACTGTTTCACCAATTTTTTATGTGTTCTTATCTTAGCGTATGTAATCTCTCAAAGAGCTGTGAAGCATTGCCAGTGGTCAAGAGGTTCTGTACATCATGTTAAGTGTGTTAGTTTTGAGAAATGCATAACTGTAGTTGGTCAACTTCTCTTCACATACAGACATCAGCTGTATTTTCTATGCATTTCTAACAAAGGTTCGTTTGCTTGGGAGGACTAAAGGACAAAGCATTTTAGATTGGGTTCAAAAGCAGTCACGTCAGTTACTTTCCACGTGGGATCTAGTTTACAAAGAAATAAAACTAACGTTACAGAACTTAATAAACAATAGTTTCTCTCGATCTGTTATCTATAAAAGATACGTAACATTTTACACGCTTAAGCTGGCAAATCAAAATCAAGTGTGAACCAAATCAGCATCAGGTGTTAAGCAGAATTGATAGGTTTTAAGCAACTCATTGCAGTCACTCTAACAAGGGCGAGAATGTCATTGTTTGCCGGTATCACATCATGTTTTCATGGGCCACGGAGTACCGATCACTGCCCGCAATTCGCAATTCAAAGCTCCCCGTTAAATGCAGAGTTTAAATGCAGAGTTTTCTACAAATTTTTGCTGGGACTTTCATTTTGCGCCCGCATTTCCAAGCTGCCCTTAGAAGCAAGCTGGCCGCAAGGACAGAGTTGCCTGTAGAATAATAATTACGCCGAGACTCAAATGGTTAACCAATACATAAGAAGTAAAGAAGGCATATGGGATTGAATCAATTAGTCATTGAATTAAACATGCAGCTAGAGTATTTTGGAGCTAAGAGCGGGAACGAAAGCAGGGGTCTTATCAGGGAAGCTGTTTTGGATCACCGGGGTCTTCATGACCTAATAAAAATATGTAAACCCTCTATTAAGGATATGTTTGGATTGAGTATTTTAAAAGCGATTCCAAGTCCTCCAAGTGGTGTTAACCTAAAGAATTCTCAGATGTGCAAGTACTACTTTCCATTTAAGTAGCAAGGTGCTAATTGCATTACCTATATTATGGAATGGGGTTCCGTTATTGCCTCTGCATTATGGAATAACTCTGCTTAGTGAAAGCCGACAAGGGTACATTTCTTAGCAGCGAATTTAGTTTCTAAGTGCCACCATGGGAGTCGTTACCGTTCAGGGTCTTTATTATATGATCGGTATAGTGAATGGCTGTAACGTAAATATTTTTTCTACTTGACGATCGCAAAACACGTAAAACTATTAATACTTATGATGATATAGTCTAGTTTTCTTTACTGTCTATATGTAGCTTAGTATTGCATGCATCGAGCACTGTTTTAATAAGTCCCGATACGTGTTCTGCTCACTCTCTCTCTCCATATATATATGTACGTAAATATAGATTGCAGAGGAAAAAAATACTAGGATGTTTGAGCTACTTCAAGTTTCACGCATTTTGCGATCTTCAGGCTCGACTGGAACTGATTACAACCACTGCTTACTACTTATTTTACAATTCCTACACGATAACGAGTCCCATGGCGACACTTTGATACAAGTTCAGTCAGCTTTCACTAAGAACAACTTCTCCAATGTGCAAGGTGGGATCTCTTTTCTCCCCCGCGATACTTCGGCACCTTCCTCACAACTTCCCATTCAATTTTAAATTGTTTGCCACTTGGCTCCAGGCTCCAAACGAATTTGGATAACTCCGTTGCTTTGGAATAAATAGGGTTTCGAAACGATTTACAGTGATTGCGATAACGTGTCTTAAATTCACCACCAGAAATTCCGTAGTGCACTCCTTTTGTCTCTGAATTATCCACCATAACCTCAGTTCTATATACGCAGCTTTCTACAAGGCAGTTTCGCTTCAAAGGGCAGTCGGTCTTCACTCTGCAATTACACTTTTTTGTGTCTGGCTCGTTTTCACTGCTACTTAGTAACTTGTTGTTATGACGGTTTACTATCCCTCGAACATTGTCCATACGACTATAACTTACCTTTACATTGTTCCTATTAATTATTTTGCGAAAGTTAGCGGACCTATGGAATGCTCATCTAATAAATGTAAAAAGATACCGGCATATATGATGATGATGATGATATACTGTGTTCTGCTGCTGTAGTAGTAAAAACATCCTACAGCTGCAATCAGTCTTTAAGATCCAACCATCATTTGGTATTTCATAGGTAGTGATACCTTAGCAACCACTTAAGCAACTACTTAAGCAACTCCATGCCTGATTTTGGAAAATTGCTAAGCAACTCGAGGCCTGACCCGGAAAATGGAGTTGCTTATAAAAAAAGCCGTGTCCTAGAGGGCGCTCCTATCGGAAAGAGAAGTTGTCTGAGAAATCTCTGATTGTCGATCATGGCAAGGCTATCTAAACCAATTGTCTTTAAACTGAAGCCGTAAGTCCGTAAGGGGTTGATTAATCAGAGAAATGATCAAGCTTACGAAGTTTTCTTATTTGAGGTTTTGCCTAGTGTAATTTTTTCAGTGGACTATTCGTCCTTTTGTTAGCAGGTAGGCCTAGTAGGACATTATACGGGTTGGGAGTTTTTAAAAGAGTCGGAAAAAGCCATAGGGACTACATAACAAAACCTCAAACTCGTTGATTGCACAAATATTGATCGACTTTACTAATTTTAGGATAAGAGAGCTCTCTGTGGCGTTTTAACAATTTGCAACTTTATGAAAGCGCTCACCTTTAGAAGCCGTAAATTATCTTCTAATAGCTGGAACACGAAACCCACCATTCCGCCTACCTTGAGACATAACCTCAGGTGAAAGGACAAGGTGAAAGGTGATAGGTCAAACAAACTTCTCTTTACTAATCTAAACAGTACTAAGGTAGAAGGTGATAGGTCAAACAAGCATTTTTTTTACTCATTTAAAAACTAGTCATGTTAGAGGAAGAAGCTTTCCTAACTTTTCAAATAAAGGCCTCGTTTAATGAAATTCCTCGGCTGAATTTTATTCAGTCGTAATCCTTAAATTTTCGATTTTGCCCTACTTTAAATTCCTTACCTCTAATATCCAACCTTTATTAATGCTCTTTATCCATTATTTTATTGTCTTCCCATTGCAGTATCTTGTATTCTTCTCCATGGTCACAAAAACCATAGAAATAGGTCACTTCCCTCACGAATTATAATTTTGTATTCTGGAGAGCCTTAATTTTACATTGAAATGTTTCTAAGCAGATGAGAAGTCAATGACTTCGGGTCTTTATTCCTTGAAATGCATAAATATGCAGTTAAGACGTCGGCCCGGCATGTAATCAAGAATTTGAAACTATAAATACCTTCACAGCTGTTAAGTACCCACGGACGGGCGGTGTTAGAGAAATCTCATTAGTCTCTTAGTGAAACTCTGATCAGCTGATGTCTGCACTGTAAGTAAGATTGCAGAATG
Organism: Alatinidae sp. Z8VKAUB7J3; assembly: GCA_010016025.2. Classification (NCBI taxonomy): domain Eukaryota; kingdom Metazoa; phylum Cnidaria; class Cubozoa; order Carybdeida; family Alatinidae; species Alatinidae sp. Z8VKAUB7J3. Next base: position 27,164,905 of record JAAAKM020073195.1, on the reverse strand, counting down.
AGATGCAAAGAAGTAGCAGATGAAATGTGCAGTGTGTTACTCTCTCAAAACAAGTTAAATTGGAGACTGAGATAGAAGAAAGAAGCAGATGATTCGCAAGGTGTGTGCCCCCCTCGAAACATATATGATCGCAGAATGAAATACAAGAAAGAAGCAGATGAAACGTGCAGTGTGTGACCGCCTCGAAGCATGATAGATTGGAGAATGAGATAGAAGGAAGAAGCAGATGATTCGTGGAGTGTGTGACCCCCATGAAACATGTAAGATCGGAGACAGAGATACAAGGAAGAAGCAGATGAAAGGTGGAGTGTGTGACCCCTATGAAAAATGGTAGATCGGAGACTGAGATACAAGAAAGAAGCAGGTGAAAGGTGGAGTGTGTGACCCCCATGAAACATGTAAGATCGGAGACAGAGATATAAGAAAGAAGCAGGTGAAAGGTGGAGTGTGTGACCCCCATGAAACATGTAAGATCGGAGACAGAGATACAAGAAAGAAGCAGATGAAAGGTGATAAAATCGTCTACCACAAAAATCCTCCTTCATACATCGTTTTAACTTCGTGAGGTAATATCTAATACCAATAGGGTGACGAAAGTTGAGTGAATCAAATCTTCTCGCTCCGAGCAATTTCAAGACGTTTGACGTCTCCTTTCCAACCTTAAAAGCAGTTTTTATGGCACCTTTGTTTAGGGAAAAGCGAATTGAGTAGTAATAAATGGGTATTAGGGTAATGACTGGGAGTAGGAGTGCGTAGTTAATTTTATTGGAAATTACTACTCTTAATACGAAAGCCCTTTTGAGTAACAAGGCGTTAATATTTAGTCGACAAGAAAGCTACATTTAAAAGTATTCTCAACGTGTTGCCCTAACTTACTGTCATTAATTGTTACCAGGCAAACCGTTATACTCGTACTCGACTAATTTATATTTACTGGAAGGTTAAAATTTGCACCTTTTTTAAAATAGGATGGCCTTTTAATTATGTTCTTCCGATAATTTGGATAGTTCATAAAGCGTAACGTGTCTTTTCGTAGCTCAAGACCGCTATGACCAGTCCCTGGCAAAACACTTAGCAAAAACAATCCTTTACTCTACGCGACGCCAATCCAACTGGGGGCATGCGGGCCAGATGAAGCCTAGAAGCAATATTATAGTGTCCCAGCTCCAGTTTCAGCAAAAAGCACGAGATTGACTTCAATTCTGCTAGTTGTAGCATTCATTTAAGAATTGAAGCACCAATGTGGTGTTCCTAATGGCTCGTCTAATTCACGCTTCTCATTTTATATTTACTTGTGATTGATTGATATTTGACGTTATCCTCTCCTTATTAGCCATCAAACATGTCTGGTCCAGCTTTACGGTCTCAGTTTTGAGCTTCGGCCAAACAGAGTTTATAATTGAATAGCCCTGCTCTACACAATATTCAAACTTGATAGCACAAACCAGCTTTTTACTACGTTCCCATTAAGTACGTTCCTTTTTGTACGTTCCGGTCCAATAGTATCACTTTATTCAATCCTAGTTATGAAGGATAACCTTACCAGATCATCAATCAGCGAGTCCTTTTCTTTGTTTCTCTTCTTCTGTGCTTCCTCTTCCTGCCGTAGAAACTCTTTTCGTTTAAGCTCGGCATCTTTCTTTTCTGCCTCTAATTTTGACTGAAGCTGTGATTCTTCGAGACCCTACACGTAAAGAAGAAATCAACACGTATAATCAGATCTACTTCGTATCTGACGAGGATACGTTGAATTGAAATTGTTGAGTTGTGCATTGCCATTTCTATCCAGTGCTTAATGTCAGGCTATCTTGCACTCACTTCACCCCAAACGCGAGCTTGTTATTAAGGATAAATTGACGGGTATCAGTCACATTTTCGCTCATTTCAATTTGGTCTTTAACTGACAAGAAATGTGTGGCAAATTTTCAGTTCTTGCATATGCAAACAAGATTCTCTTCAAATGTTCACAGTAGAAAAATTGTCCACGACCAAGTCCTTGTTCTTCACGAGAATTAAAAGCTACCTACTGAAGTTTACGTAATGAGGAACACGTTTATAGTAACAAATGGCTATGACATATCAATTGATTGGGAATAAAAACGTAAATGAACCATCTTTGCTAAGGGTCATGTTAAATATGGTCACATGATAACTGCAAAGAGAATGGTCACCTTCAAAGATTGCAGTCATCTCTTGCTTTGACGAAGTGAGATTTTACAAGCCTACTTTACGCTTTTACACAGCGATGATGTGGTGTGTTTTAATTGCACGGTGACAGTTTTTTACATTTAAAATTTGGCGCCAAATTGGAACAAGGTTGTGAAGTCCTGGAAAGGAGTTTGGGAAGTCTAGTGAAAAGTCTAGTGAAAGTCGAGTCCGTTTGTACACACAAGGCTCGACTTGGCCCCACAATGCTATGCAATACTATATAAAGTCGAGTGAAGCCTAGTTGAAAGTCGAGCCCGTTTGTACAGGGCTTTAGAATATTTAAAAGGTGCGACGTTGCCTAAGGGAATTCTTCCAACAAAGATCAACGACAGTAGCAGACACATTGCGCATTCACGAGCTTTTCGGTCGGCTTTTTCCAAGATCGATACGCTAACATAGTTATACTATCGAAGACAATACTTAAATAGTAAACAAAGATGTAAAAATTTGCGTGCGTTATAAGAAATAGATGCTACAATTTGATTAAATAATATTGAATGAAATTGTTAAGCATAGAAAGTGAAGTCGAATGATGATCAATGGCCAAATTTAATTAAAATATTTAGAATATAAAAGTGCCGAGAAAAACAATACAAGCACACTACAGTAGCCTAGTTTTAGAAACAAACTCTTTTCCCTTGCTAAAAGAAGGGTCCCACAGTTTAGTAGTGGCTCCTTCAGGAACCCCAAGATGCTAAGGTGATCGATCCCTGAACACACAAATAATCATGGTGTTAGAATACCCTTTGGAGCATACAAGAATCGCCAAAAAAGAAGCGCCAATAGCCGTACTAGTCTGTCTGTAAGAACCAGTTACTAACCTGTTTACAGATCCGCCACTTTCTCGCTTTGACGTACTAGAGAGGGAACATATTCTTTGACCAGTCTGATAAGTACCTTGTTGGCTCTTTTTACGCCGGTCCTTGTTCCGCCACCCCAAAAATTAGGGTGTCCACCATTTAGGGCCGCAGTTAAAGCCTGTTTATATTTGGCAAATGAACAAAGACAAGAAATGTACAAATTATTATTATTTATTTATTATTATTATTACTAATTTCTTAATTATTTAATCAAGAGTAACAATATCGTCATCATTTGTTTCCAATTGTTCAGTATCTGACTCCACCTCTATTTGTAATACATCGATTTTATCGTCACCCTCATCGATGTCATCATCATCATCATCTTGGTCGTTGAAATGAAATGGTTGTGCTATCTTTTTCACTTGCATTTTGGCGAAAGTTGGCATTTTTTTCCTAAGATTGTACGGTCGACGTAAACAAAGTGCATCAGTGTTGGTATTCCCGATCTTCTTTCTGGTATTAGTGATGCTCGCCGCTTTATGCTTGCGAATGTCCCTGTTACTGAACCTCCCTTGCTCTGAAAATAGAAAACATACCGAGAAATCACTCTTGGGATGTGTCCAACAGTTGTAAGCCCAATTCGATCTTGTCTGATGATTGTAATTTTGCAGCAATATGGATCTATTTTAATCGATAGAGCGTTTCTTTCTTTTGCAATTGTTACTCGCTGATGCAGACTGATGTTAGTCCAGGTCAAGCCTCTGTCGACGTGGTATCCCAGACTTCCAGTCTCAACCTTAGAAAAAATCATCTTGCTAAGGATTCATCTGTTACTTTCAGACAGTATTTCTTTAGGTCTCAATTCAAATGTTTTTGAATTTCCATTTTAAATTCTTTTTAATTCAAATTTGCTCAGATTCCCTAATTCAAATGTTTGAAAAACTTGGACCATTTGAAATGCCGCATTTTGGGGGGTTATACTTGAGATTTGACGCTGCATACTCCACGAAATGGATATAACGATGTATTTTACAGCTGTAGAGTAGAGTAGAGTAGAGTAGAGTAGAGTAGAGTAGAGTAGAGTAGAGTAGAGTAGAGTAGAGTAGAGTAGAGTAAAGTAAAGTAGAGTAGAGTAGAGCAGGGCAGGGCAGGGCAGGGCAGGGCATAGCAGAGCAGAGCATAGCATAGCATAGCATAGCATAGCATAGCATAGCATAGCATAGCAGAGCATAGCATAGCATAGTAGAGTAGAGTAGAGTAGAGTAGAGTAGAGTAGAGTAGAGTAAAGTAAAGCAACACAAGGTGAGAGAAGAAGAGTCCAAATCTAGCCAAAAAGAGGCGAAGGGGCTGCGTTAAGGAGTCATGGCAGAGAAGGGGCGGAAAAAGGCAGGATGCAAGTGAGCAACAGAAGCGGAGATAAACACACAAGGAAAGGGGACTCCATATCATAGCAAGGGAGCAACTTTAGAGAGAAGAAGAGCAACTCTTCAGAGGGTTAATTTGCTAATTAGGGTTAGATGATTCTATATTCTTTGGATTTGTATTCAAAGATGAAATACAGCTTTGCAGGGGTGACTTGAGTGGTCCGATCAGCCATTTTCATAACAATTTATAGAGTACACCCTTGATCTGATTAAACATTTGAAAACTTATGTGCTAAAATTAACCAAATGAGCCATCATTATCACTGCTACACTACATTTTAAGAAAGTATGAGTAATCAAGAATAAAAGATAAGATTACCTAGTAAATTTGGATTGTCCCTGATAAAGAACTCATGTGCAAAAACAGCTTCTGCCTTTTTCCCTGTCATCGCCAGCACGTCACTATCTGATCTTTTTGACAGGGAAATCTTGTGAAATCCATAAAGGTTTAATTGACGAACAAAGCTCTTGAAGACGTCTGTTTTGAAAATTTTGTCCTCTGTTCGCTTTAGAACTTTATCAACAAATTTCTGTTCGTTGGGGAAAACGATAGCTGTCCCATTATCGCTCCAACAAATGACATCTTGAAAATCATCATTGTTGATGATGTACCATAACTTGTATGGGAAACTTTGGCCATCCAGGATCTGAAGCTCTTGGCTGCTGTATGCTGTATGGTGATGTGACAATTCAAACTGTGGCAGAATAGACTGTGTTCTCAGCTGTAGAATGTAAGAAAATACTAAATAATAGCAATATAATTGAGCAGAGGGGGGGGGCAGCCATTTGAAACTAGGGTATGGACAAGACGTTGTTAACAGCCGCCCCATTCTCTGAAATTACCAAAAATTGACTATCACCAACTCCCTCGATGAACTCAATAAGCCTGTTAATTTTAATGAGTAAAACACAGGATGATAATTTTGCGATTAGCTTAGAAGTATATATGTAAATAATAAGTACAGTGCATCGTCGATTATCCGGACGGTCAAAACCAAAAAGCCCCCAAATTTTCCGGAAAATCGAAAAAAAAGGACAGCTCATTGGTTATTCAGCACTTTTCGCAAAGTGGGCTGGTCAGTTCACAAATGAAGTATGCAAGAAAAGGAGTTCAAGTTAGGTTTTGAACTATTGCGTAAGACGGCTTTGCTTCAGCCCTTCTTCTTTCTGCCTCAACTTCCGGCCATCGTAAGCAAGTTGCTGTACTTACTGGGTCTACCAGGCGTTCATGTCGCAAACACTCGAGGAACCTGTCACAAATCTTCGTACGTTTGCTGACGCTCAAACAAAACATTAAAAATTTTTACGACGTCCGGATAATCGAATTTCGGATAATCGATATTCGGATAATCGATATTCGGATAATCGACGCTGCACTGTAAACTACTACTACTACTACTACTACTACTACTACTACTACTACTACTACTACTACTACTACTACTACTATTATTACTACTGCTGCTGTTACAATTTCTTCTACTTCTGCTACTACTACTACTACTACTACTACTACTACTACTACTACTACTACTACTACTACTACTACTATAACTACTGCTTCTACTGCTGTTGCTGCTGCTGTTACGACAACTACTACTACTACTTCTACTACCATTATTACTACTACTGCTTCTACTACTACTTCTACTACTTCTACTACTACTACTACTACTACTACTACTACTACTACTACTACTACTACCACTTCTACTACTAATGCTACTGCTGCTGCTACTTTTCTCCTGCTACTACCCCCGTCTTGATCAACTTGTATTCCCCTCCGCTGTGATTTAGCAGAGTATTGGATGACACGTGATTGTCAAGACGCTGATTTTCAAATTCCGCAGGACGTGATTTCGATTCAATTGGCAAAGAAGTGCCAGGAATGAAGCAGATCTGTTACCTTTAAAAAAAAGGAAGGAAGTTAACCAGAGGCAGGTATGAACAGTATTTGATTTAGCCATACTTCCTTTATGAACTTCCTCGCGGCTGTCGAAGCACTACCGGTTCAAAAGAGAGCAACTTTTGCCCTCCTTTTGTGTAGGGGTGCAATTCTATAATTCCTCTTGGCGATCGTGGATAATTTGACTTGTGTTTTTACAGCGTGGTGGCAGAACTTCGGTTGCACGATGATCTCAAACTGCGTCAATGTTTTCCATAGTTGACGCAGCCTAGTTTTCCACAGTTATCGCCACTTTGCCACCTCTCTTTTGTTGTTCATGATCAGCTGATTTTAAAGCTTAATCTTTGTTGTTTTTCCTTTCAATTAACAAATATATGGAATTATTTTAAAGGTATCCATAAAATGAGATGATGGACAAGTACTGGTGGTAGAAGTTTTGCCTACAGTCGTATGTCCAGTATTCAACTTTAGGGCGCCATCCAATATTAAACCAGCTTTGAAAATTTTTAACTCTTCTGTATCTACGCCAAATGTAATGTTTTAGTATTTTATATATAATAAATTGATGCTCATTTTATGCGATCGTATATATGAAGGGTTCTTACAAATTTTATGAAACTGATGACTGGGTTTTCTGTATTCCACCATGGGATATTTACTGAGGCCTATGGAACGTGACAAGACGATGATCTCCAGTTTATTCAGAATGTGCTAATGCCTTTTTTACGTCGCGTGCAACATTTTGTGATTTAATTAAGCAGACAAGAGTTGAGCGATATTCCATCTGGCAAATGTCAATCCAGGGACCCTTAAAGTTAAAGGTTAATTTTGTGGACTCGTAATTTGTCAAAGAAGCTTTTAGTGCGTACAGAGAAGTGAAGAAGCCTTCAATGTTTGGCTTTGAGACTGTCCAAGGTAATACAAGGAAACTTTTCTTGTGCATACAGTAATCAATTTTGCGATTCACGTTTGTTCGACGGTCTCTGTCTTCGATGACGTTGCATGAGTCTAGTTACATTTAAAAGGATGGCCAACAGTGGAATTGAATATTTGATTCAGTCAGTTTTAGCCAGAGTGTGATGCATGACTTTTCCAAGAAATCGACCCAAGTGGGCTTTCCGCCTGGTTTTTAATTATGTATCCCTATGGTGATTAGAAAATGACTTGGTAAGACCCCCGCCCCCGCCCCACCCCCACCCCCGCCGAGATGTACTGTACTGCGTCACAGGTTAAATTAATTAATGGGTCGTTCTTTAGTCAGTGGATCCCAACCATTTTGAAACCAAACCAATAATATTTGGAGACTTTATGAAAATGGGTGCAGACCCAGCTGACCGAATGTATGAAGATCTTCTTGATATGGCGAAACTCAAGCAAGTTTTAAATGACGTAAGTTGTTTGCATTTTTGTATATGATTAATCATTTTCGAGCACGTATTGGTCTGCAAGTGGTTATAACCCGTATGTAAGTAGATATTTCTAAATACACGGGTTTTAAAAATCCCTTAAACTCCTCTGCCATGCAAAGATGTTGTCGTATGTTAACACAAACATTTAGTAATTTCTTACATTGTTTGTCTCTCAGTAATGTACTCGTAGGCGATCCAAATGATTAGTTTAACACAATAATTGACCGTGATTTAAGTCAAGGATTGTGTTCTTATTTTTAGTATCTAGACGATTACAACATGTCATCATCCAAAGAAATGAAGCTGGTTTTCTTTATGGATGCCATTCAGCACGTTTCCAGGTAAAGGATTAGCTAGAGTTACAGTTTGTATTGCAGTGGACACATTTTCTCATTCTTCCGCGATGGAAGCCTCCTGCTAAACATCCTCTTTGCTATAAGTAGATCTGTTTCTACTTGTACTCTGCATTGCAGATTACATATGTTTCCAGATTGATTGTGATTATGTTTATGAACTGCCTGAATTGTGAATATAATAACATATATGGGACTTGATATCAAGGAGTGCATATGTAACCTTCAATTGTTCTCCCAGCTTTTATTGGAGGTTTGACATTTTTTTATCGTACACCCTTCAGGTACTAGGTTTCGATGATTGTCCCCTGTTGTATCTGCTGTGTTATATTTATTATGTTATAGTTATTATTAGAGGTAAAATTTATTTCATGAACCGCTTTCTCCGAAATCACTACAAATCATGTAAAGAAGATCTCTTCTTTCGCTCTTTAAGATGCCAGGTATAATAACAGTGTGAAATATTTATTGTTGTTTAGAATTGCCAGAATGGTGAGACAACCCAGAGGTAATGCGTTACTTGTTGGTGTAGGTGGAACAGGGAAACAGAGTTTAACAAGGTAATATTGTATCAAAAGCCATTCTTAAGTAAAGACTAAGAACATTTTTAAAAAGCGTACATTGTCATTTTTGTGTTCTCTGTTACACTATTATCTCCGTCACGTTGTAAAATACCTTGTTCCACTTCCTTTCCATGAAATGTACTTTCATCTTTAGCCTTTACTGCTTGTTGTAATACACGTACCCAATATCCAAGCAAAATTTTAATTTAAAATTTAAGTTATATTTATGTACTACTATTAAGTAGGTTATTCATCTTGGGAACATAACATACCAATATAGATAACATGCATCAATTGATGAGATATATTATGATGTATATTGTTGCCTGTGTCGGTCTGCGAGAAGTATAACGTCTCTGTAACTATATGCAAATCATTAACTATAGAATTTATAACCTCTGTTACTGCGAAGGTGAAGCGGTCTCTGTTAGTGGTATATCAATGGCTACTCTAAAGCAATATACGCAAGTTGCCCTTGTTCGTTATATCACTATTTTTGCTGACTTGACGTTTAAGAATCGGCTCCCCTCCCTTTCACAAGATTGTAAGTATGAGTAGAATAATAGTTCCTTGTTCATTAAAAAGAGGAATTCTTTACGTCATAGGCTTGCGTGTCACATGTCAGGATACAAATGTTTCCAGATCGAACTCACAAGAGGATATGACTACTCGGCATTTCGTGAAGACTTAAACATACACCAATTCCAGCTCGAGCTGAAACTCATCTCGAGCCAAGATTTCGTCTCGAGCTCATGTAAACAGGGCCTTAGCCTTATACTATCGAAAGTTAAGAACGTAAGAGTCTGCAGGACACCCACTCGTTTTAATAGTGCCCGTTTGCTAGACCTCTCTATGTATCTTAGTTGTTTCGGTCCCACGTCAACGCTAGTTTTGCGTCACTTATCATAATGTCATTGGAGCGTAATTTTCTTTTTCCTTCTTTCTTTCGACTGATATCTGGTTGCCATCATACCAGTTTGGATGCCTTCTCTTTATATTTTCTCACCTTCTGACGTGCTAGTTTCAATCTGCCACATCCCATCTTTGAAGACACTGAATATTCCCATACCATTACTCGATTGTCAACATTTTTCCATGACACATTTAGCCTCTTCTTCATCACCTTGTTAATAGTAAAATTTCATTTCTGTTTAAGATAATCCTTTTTTGTTGAGATCGATACTCAGGGTGAAAATTAAATTCGAATACTTATAAAACCCAGGAAATGACACGTAATTAGAGAGATATCTCAGTACATATTTTGTAAGCTTTCGATGCTATCTCGCATCATCTTCGGATAAATTTTTACAACGATACGAAGACAATGTTTTTAAGAAGATAGAATTATATGGTGAGTCTTGTGAGAATAATTTACGGAAAAAAGAAAAAATTGAAATAAAGGTGCGAGGTAGTTAGGTAAATGGTGATAGTGAATGCACTAAAAAAATAAAAGGCAAACAGTCGATAATTTAGAGTTTAAAAGGGGACTAAAGTTAGAAATAAGGAGACTTCCATGAGTAGGAAGTTCCAAATTAGAAGAACATTTGGACATCATATCAAAATTTTCGAAAGAAACTTCATGTCCAGTGCTCTTAGCTGAATACGAGGGGCTGCTAAGAGGTTTCCCAGTGAAAGCAGAAATTCCTAGATGATCACAGATACGAGTTTGCGCATGTCGACGGGTCGGTTCTAAATAAAAAGCATTACTGCTATTACACTTAAATCTATAAACGATACGCGATCTGGCAACATCTTGGATCCGACCCTTCCAAGGGAAAAGTTCTTAAGCGGAATAGTTGAGCGAAAAACAAAGCTACCATCTAACTGTGAATAGGCCAACTTTAACACTGTTAAAAGCTGGGTACAAATTTGAAGGGAATGATTCCCTGTATAAGGAAGATAGATATATAAAACACGCCTAGGTACAGAGGGTTTTACAGGAAAGTAACTACATTTCTTGTCCAGAGAGTACGAATACAAACGTTAACAAGTCTCTTGGTAACAGTTATTAAGAAGATAAACATGTAACGATTCAACTTCAATATGGAACGACGTGTAGCTAGAACTGATTGGAAAAATACAAGAAGGTAATGAAAGAATAAGACCCTTTTTGTTAGAAAAAGGTATATAACTATCATAATCCGTAAAGCGGCTCTAAGTAGTTAGAATCCTTGATACTATGGTAACAAGCAGGTGTTTTTTAAAGCTGGATTCGACTCTATTTTCCTTTTACGACATACTGACAATGCTAGTGCTTTTCTTACTTGGAATTTTTTTTCATAATTAACATTCTAAATCCTCTGCGCTTGATGATTCTTTGTACTCTCGAGTGCCAAATAATCGTACCCCCCCTCCGCTTATTAATTTTTTGAAATTTAGCCCCCCCGCTCCTTATTAGGACCCCCCGTTTATTAATTTCAAGGAATTTTCCCAGTACTCAAAATGTAAATGATATCTGATGGTAGAGCGCACGCCGCGAAAGCGTGGGTCACGGGTTCGATGCCCGGTGGTGACATATTTTCTATTTCTCTAGTGTCCTTTTCAAAACTAACATTTGATTCTATTGAAAAAGAGGAATAAGACCCTGATCACACGCGTACGGGTCCAAATTAGTACTGATCCAAATGGATCCGATTCCGTATAAACACCCCTGAATCAGATCCATTTGCATTTAGAACTCTGCATGTTAATCCAATCAGCAAATCAACGGCCCGCTGTTATTTTCGATAAGTACCAGTTTGGATCCGATCCCAAGCGTATAGACTAGACCTTTTTGGGTACAGATCCAGACTGGTCCACTTTCATAAGTGGACCTAAACTGGTACAGATCGCAGATCCAAACGGGTTCGGGTCCGCCAGGTCCCGTGTAAACGCGAGGACTATCTGTAGTAGTTCAAATCAGTTCCATTTGGATCCGTACCCGTGTAAACAGGGTCTTAGAAAATTGCCTTTTCTTATTCAGAGTCTCATTGACGATGGTCAATGATGATGGATTTGTGCATCGAGAGGAATGGAACTGGAGAATGGAAATATTTCTTTATGAAATAGAAGTGAATTCTATGATTATGTTGTGGAGTTTAAGATAACAGGAGGAAAATTAAATAAAGGTAATAAAACAAAGACTGCTCTACTATTGATTTAACAGTAGTGACTTTTAGTACTACCTACCGGTATATGTTAGAGCAGTGTTTCTCAATCTCGAAGAGTATAGTACCCCCCCCCCTAGCTACTAGATTTACTAAGTACCCGCTAGGTCCCTACCGATTGGATGTTTTTATGTTCATCGACATTAAATAAGTACACTGTTAAATAAACAATCCATAAAGAGTCGTAACTTGCTTTACAGGCGAACAACGAGAATATGTGCAGTGTTAAAGGAAACGGAGGCAATAGATATTTTCCCTTGGTTAAGTTTTGTCTAAAGAAATTTGACGTAAGAAAAACATTAGACTATGGTATTATCCTACTAAACCTTACCTCAATTTTAGCAACTTTAAAATCGCAAATACTGCCTCCTCCCCCCCCCCAACCCTTGAGAAAACACAATTTTAGGGTACAAGCCTATCGCAGTTCCTTGAGCCCTTTCCTAGCAAAATTTCATAATAATAATAATAATAATAATAATAATAATAATAATAATAATAATAATAATTTTTTTAAACTTCATTGCCTTTTATCCTTTCTGTAAAGTTACAGTTACAGTATTAACGGTTACATGTATGACGTACGTTTTCCTTTACAACTACCATGCAAGAAGTTCGGGATTGGGCCAATAATTATTTTTCTTACAAAAAATAAAATAAGTTGTTCTTATTGCATAAGATATAATTTTGAATAAAAGAAAACTACTATTTTCAGCATTAAGATCCTTAAGGATCGCTATAAAACATTCACTGTCTCTTGCCATTCCGCCAATACCACTAATACTTAAATTAACAAAAGAAATTTTGTCAAATCGTTTCTTCAAGTCATTACGTAACTGTTGATACTTAATCTTTTTTCTATCATAGTTTTTCTGTAAGTTTGTCTCAGACCCAACCGTTAACTCAAGTACCTGCAATGAGTTGTTCAACTGAACTATCATGTCGGGGCGAAGATCAGGTCTAGAAATAATGCACGGAGATTGATAACCGGGAATATAGTAAAGATGGGAATGGCCGGATTAGAAGCAGATAAGAAGTCAGATATAATTTTAAGAATTGAATCATGTCTCCAGTTATAGCGTCCTTGCCCTTTGTTCCTTATTCCTACTTCTCTCCTTTTCCTTATTCCTCTTAAATAATACATTCATTTCTCTTGATTTATTTCTTGTTTCTCTTCACTTCGCCTTTCTTCCTTGTTATTTTTTTCGATTCCTCTTTTATCCTTCGTTATATATTTCTTACTCTTCTTTTATTCTTTCTTAATTCACTTCATACGATTACTGTGATCAGTCTATGGCGAAAACGTTTGCAAAATAAATCATTTTATTCCTTATTTCTCTCCGCTGTTTATTTCGTATTACTATTTATTCATCATTTCTCCCTCGCTATTTTCGTATTCCTATTTATTCGTCATTTCTCCCTAGTTATTTGTCCGTTATTCCTCTTTATTCTTTCCTCATCTTTCGTTTTTGATGTTATTGCCCTTTGTTCCTTATTCCTACTTCTCTCCTTTTCCTTATTCCTCTTAAATAATACATTCATTTCTCTTGATTTATTTCTTGTTTCTCTTCACTTCGCCTTTCTTCCTTGTTATTTTTTTCGATTCCTCTTTTATCCTTCGTTATATATTTCTTACTCTTCTTTTATTCCCTTCTTATTTTTCTTTGCTCCCTGTATATTTCCTAATCTTCTTTATTTTTGTCCTTTCCCTCTTTTTATTTCATTCTTCTTCCTCTCCCCTCCTTCTTCATCTTTTTTTCATCTGTTTCAAATTCCTGTTTATTCCTTTTTAATCCCTTTTTATTTGTTATTTTGTAATTTCTCTTTCATCCCTCTTTATTTATTTATTTACTTATTATTTTTCCTTTCTTCTTCTTTTTCATTACCTTTTTTCCTTTTTAATCCTCTTTAATTCTGTGTATTCTTTATTAAGTCATTATTCCTTAGCTACTACCATTTATTCAAGATATCTTCGAGAGAGAATGCGATCTTATCACTGTTCTTTCCCTTGGTTGTACCTTCCTCAATATCGAGATTTACTATCCCCTCTAATGTGAATAATGCATTGTGATAATTTTCTTATTTCCCTTTCCAACATGGGTTATATAACAACATTGACGGGTTCAAGAATGGATAGAGAAGTCAACAGAATTGACTGAGATGATGCAAGATTACTGAGCACTTGGGGGTACAGGGATAAAAGGTAAAGACAGAAACATTATGTTGGCAATTAAAATACTGAGAAGTCAAGTTGCCAAGTCTTGAATCCCCTGCAAATTGACATTATTATCATCCTGTATATCTGAATAGCGATCATGACATACTGTTAAATGCAAGATAAATAAATAAATGGAACGAACTCACCAAATATAAATATGAAGAAGTTGAGATGATACCATGACGAAAAAGTTACCTTGTCACCACATAATAAACCATAGAACCAGTAGGCCTATACATCTTTACAATGTTTCGAATAAGACTAATAAAACTCGACTATCTGCTATGAAGGTACCTTTACAACTAACTGAAACGAGAAAAGAACAGAGACATTAACTACTGACAACAGGAAGCTAGACATGAATAGCCTTTCCTCTTTGGATGACTGAGGAGAGTCATTAAGGAAATGCTACTTCCTTTGTATTGACGAGAGAAATATTCCGTTCAAGGGGCTCACATCTATTACCTACGAATGCTTCAGTACCATTAGTAGCTCGTTCATTTACGCTTTCATAGCTTCCATCACTTCACACGTAAAAGCATCCGCAGAAATCGAGAAAACCATTAATTCAATGGTATTTTAAAGACCTTAAAGTAGTAGTTCTCTGTTGCCCATCTCTATTGCCAATCTCTCTACAAGAAAACCCCAAGCAGAATAGGTTCAAAGTAATAGATATTTGGGGTGTACTCTTCGATGCAAAAATACAAGGTTGGTTGAAATAGGCAGGGTATCTATGAGGCCAGACGTAGATAATCGGGCGAAGTTGTAAAAGCCGGGCAGAGAGTCTAAGTAAACATACCTGTACGATATGTTGAGCATTTGTATCATTTAAGACGAGCTCAGTGATGGCCGCACAGACAGCTGTAAATAAAAATGTGGTAAAGGATTACTGTCAGGGTGTATCTTCTCCAAGATATAGTCCCAAAACACACAAAAGTGATAATTCATATCCTCAAAAAAGACTGGCCTTAATAGGATATAAATCAAAAACGTAGTAATACCATACCATTTTAAATATCTACAGTGAAACTATAAAAGCATCACAAAACACTTCGGAATCTCAAATAATCTTTCTATAATAAATTCCAATGAAATATAATTGTCAGCCAAAGCAGTTTTGATACTGAGATCAATTTTGTTGACTTAGGAATTGCTATAATCTAAATCTTGATCATTAACTAGCGTTTATAGTTCACAATGTCAGGGTTTTAATTAGGGAAGCTAATCAACGACCCTTCTCTATAACTAACAAACGGTCAATAGTGGCCACTACCTCTCAACAACAGAAACGAAATATGATGTTCCTTATGGTCTTGCTATGTTTACAGAAAAGTAATATAGACACCAACCTGACTTCAAAGACATCTTCTGATCAAGAGCAGCCTCTTCAGTCTATCATGATAAGAATTAATGACAATACTAAAATCAGTCAATAGTATTACGAGTAATGTATTACTTACTGGGCACAAGACGTAAATATTATGAAAGTAACAGCACTTTTCGATATTCACAAGTTTTTTGCATTGAGACATCTTTAATACAAAACCTTTGCATTGAGACATCTTTAATACAAAACCTTATCTCCAACTCGGTTACATCGACTTCTCAGGTATTCAAAGCATTGACGAATAGGCCCTACTATCACCTAAGCGCACACCATCGTTAATGAAACACCAAAAGGGCACATATATGAACTAAATAACATCAACAATATCAATTGATATCAATAGCTGTTATTTTCTTAACAAAAGTAATAAAATTACAAGACGTTCAAGGTATTATCTAAATAGATGTAAATAAGCTGTAATAAGCAATCCCTATGTAGAATAAGTCATCCTCCATAGTTAGCGTACATAAGTACATAATTAGCAGCCTCGTAATCAGATGACCAAAACATTTTGCCATTATGCTCAAATGCAACAAGGAAGTGCTTGCCATCATGGATGCTACTTACCGCAGTTGCAACGGTTGCTTTACCAGATTCTGCACTCCTATGTACGGCCGACCCTCTATTCGTAGTAAAGCTTCTCTCCCTTCAAAAAAATTTCAAGGGTCGTCAATAATTTGGTGTATGAGCAATTCTTATTTACCCGCAGACAAAAACTTATAAGACAACAAACAGCTTTCCAACTACAACTTCAAATGTAAGTAGAAGATCTTGCGCAATTGCTGTTTTAAAGAAAGGCACGAAAACAAGATGCCAATTATATAAAGGAGGAATTATATAGAGCATGATAAAGGTTATTATGACATGGACTACAAATCAACAGGCGGAGAGAAATTGAAGGGATGAAGAAAGTAAACCTCAAGATATCAAGCGGACATATATAATAATAATTTATATATATAAAGGAAAAAACCCTTGAAAGATTAAAAACGAATGAACTGAAGCAAGAAAGAAGGAGCTACTACTACTACTACTACTACTACTACTACTACTACTACTACTACTACTATTACTACTACTATTACTACTACTACTCCTGCTACTACTACTACAAATATTACAACAACAACAACAACAACAACTACTACTACTACTACTACTACTACTACTACTTCTGCTACTAATACTACAGCTATTACTTCTACTACTACCACTGCTACTACTGCTACTACTATGATTACCTTTACTAGTACTAGTAGTGCTGTTAGTGCTACAAATTTTACTAGTATCACTATTACAATCTCCATTTTTTAAATCACCATTAAACAGGGTGGTCTTCAATAGATTGCTCTTTGCCTTCCGCTCATTCCTTGTTATCTTCACAACAACAATTCTTCTTAAGATTAGACAAACATTGCTTCTCAGATTTAGAATTATGGGAAGGTACATGATTCTCTTAGTGAGCGCAATAATTAAAGTCATTGAAGTGAATCGCTTATCAGTCAACAAATCTCTTCTTGTCTGGTGGTAGGTTGTTCCATGCGTTCAAAAGGCACCTGCAGTAATATCCAGACGTCTGGAAGGTATCTTTAATAAATTAGTATGAGCACAAACTTCTTTTTGCAGAAGTTATCACGTAATCATGCCAAACCTTTGTTAACTTCAAGGAATGCATTTGCCATCAAAATTCAAGGACAGTGTAACGTAGGTTAAAGAAGAACTAAGAGTGTTAAAAGCTTTTGATAACAATGGTGAAAAAGTATTCAAGGCATTGAGCAGTATTGATTGCATATACGGATAAAAGGGGACTCGCAAGTAACAGATAAAAGTAATCACTTGAGAGGACATGTTCTACATGAATGGCATGAAAAGGTAACTTGTAGGAAGATAAATCTTTCTGTTATTCGTTCCTAACGTTAAAAATTCAATGGCAAAGACTGAGCAACAATTCAATACCATTAAGATAAACAAGTATACTTTTATCTTGTGAAGATAACCAAAAGGCGAGTGTTTAATGACTTCATTTCTGTTGTTATTATCATTATTATCATTATTATTATCATATCTTGGAAAGCTTTTTAACTGTAAATTTACAGAAAAAATAAATGACAATGGAGTTTAAATTACTATTATTACTACTATTATTACACACTTGCTGATGCCTGAAGTACTTTTATCAGTGGCTACATGATAGTTTTACACCTTTTAGTAGAAATTAATAAATACCTTAAAGGAGTGTAGGAGGTAAAAGAAAGAAACCTTGATCATAGATTTTGATAGACTTACGATTTTAATGATGCAATGATATACAAAGGTTCCAGTAGCGGTCAACTTTGGGGAGGATGCTTATGGGCTTCAGGTCCTTTACCTTTTTGCTAATTAATATTTTTATCTGACAGAGAAAACTAAGAAAACAAGGAAGAAAGCAGTAGCAAGTGCCCTTTTGTCAAATCTTAATGTCGAAAGATAGAAAATCTCCTATGATGATCGACTGAAATAAGAATACTTAAAACTTTTGATTACACTTCCTATAATTGGATGGGACCCCCCTTTCATGGTAACAAACCTCTCAAAACTACTATATCAAAAAATAGTCAGTAAGATTATCCATAGCTAGTACATAAAATGGATATTGACTCTACATCTTAAAAAATGGAATGTCAAACGTAAAACGAAAAAAGTACCATAATGACGAGTAATACACATAATCTTAAACATACATAGTACAAATAATGATATAAAAATAGCTTTATTAGAGTGTAGTATAAACACAAAGGAAACGATCATGCACATGAATACATTAGCCAGCAACGGCCCAAGAGGGGATCCCATAGCAACACCATCAATCTGTTCATATAAAGCTCCATTAAATTGAAATTAATTGCAGTTTAGTAGCTGCCTTAAGTAAATTGATCAGATCTTTGGATTGCTTTACTTTATGGATTGCTTTACTAAATGTGACAACATCACTTGTGAATATTAGCTAAACTTAATGTGTCATCAATGTTAAGGTACTTTAATTCACTAGAACTTATTATTGATTTTAATATATAACTGTATCACAATTAAATGAAATTGTTTTATTTTGGACAAATGATTACATGAGCAAGATTTATTAGATATAAACAAAAACTAATATGCTTATTGAGGAAGGTGCTTCGTTACTAGGTTTCTGGAGGGGGAGGGGGAGGACTCCGGGGGGAGGAGATTAATAAAAACAAATACAACAAATATTTATTCCAACCATTTTTTAGCTTTGAACTTGCTTACCCAGGGAAGGCAAATACACAATTACTTTAAGGGAAGGTAAATACACAATTACAATCAAATAGTGTATAGTCGATTAAGTTTCGGTATATTTCTGAAGTTTCAATGCTATGCTATTTCAGAATCTCCTCGATGCAACGCTATTTCAGAAAGCTGAATTTTGGGATGCTTTCGTCCTAAACACTTTGTTTGAGCTCTATCAGCTGATTAAGGATTGCATTCGTAACCCATTGATATGAAAGACAAGATTTCGTTTAGGGGGGGGGGGGGGCGAAGTGCAATAGCGGCCAAAATCGCTCCCCTCTCCAGAACAATTACCCTGTACCACGTCCAAATATTTATCTCGCGCTATTTACTTACTTTTGCTGCAATATCAGTCTTCATAAGGCAGTGTGCAACGCCTTCACATGATCTTGTCTACGTTTGTCTAACTCATTACGTTCAGAACTTCACTACATCTTCTTGATCCTTGCCATCCCAAGTCAGACGAATCCTGGCGCGGCTTTAACAGGCCGAAGTAAGCACCTCTGAAAATGTCGTAATCATTAGAATCAGGTATATCCACTTTGTGTCATTCACAACAGAAATCTGGACAATCACACTTTTCACATCTATGGTATCAACAACGTTTCGTCCATGAAGCAGCTGCGGCTCTCAATGGCACCACTGATTCATGGATTCCGGGTCAGGGGTCAAAGGTTGCAAACTTCCGCTCAGATAATTCATTTACGCACGCGTACTATGCTTGACACACAACAAAAAGTTACGAGTTCAGTGTTGTGATTTCTGTGACTGGCCTTGAAATAACCCTCCACCTAGACAATAGAGAAATAGTTCATCCACATTATTCATTAGCTGGTTCTTTTCAGTGACCCCTTGATGCGGCCACTGGGATGGAAAATACAGAAAACTAAGAACAAGAACAACATGCCTTAACCATTAAAGAATGATTTTACGATTGGGTAATTGTGTGTAGGCCTAATTAGTAATTTTATAGTTTTATCTAATTCTGGGAAATTTTAAGTGAATCTATGGCCAGGCTCTACCCTTCTTCCTCCTTTCTTAACATTGTCTCCACCAAAATTCACGATGCTGTGAAGTGAATTAATAAAATTTATCAGTCAATAATGTGTAAAAACAAGAAATAGTCTACTTAAAACTACCGTGGCATGGAAACGTTTCACTTCGTTTTGAAAACCAGATCAAAAAGGTCATAGGGAAGTGTTTTGGCGCAGTCGCTCCACGCGTAGTTTATACAACCAAAAAAGCACTATCAACCAACCACAAAGCTGACGTTAGTACTCTGAGGAGTGTCAGACGAAAAAAGCTTTTAAGTACACAATGTTTTCGCTATTTCGTGAAATATAGTGAAATACGGCGGGAGCATCTACTTGCTACTGCCATATTCCACTATCTTCTAGTGACATCAGATTTTGCAGGAGATTCATTATATGGGAGGCTCCAGCTATTCTGACCGAAAAAAGGCGGTGGTATAGGGTCAAACTAGATGGATTTAGTAAAACACTTTAACGCCTAAACCTTGTCTATTCTCTCATTTTCATACAAGAACTAAAATATAATTCCATGCCTCAAGTGCATTAGTATTTTCTTCTGTCATATTTTTGTTTGTTAGGGCTTTTTGAAACTGAAAACGTTTTAAAAAACCATTCCAAGGGAAATCTAACAAGTATAAAACTTAAGTAGTATCGATTACAGGGTCTTTAGTTGGCAATGCCACTGTTCCGTCCATTAACCTGGATTACATTTGTATTGCTTTCACACGAGTAAAGGGCAGCATCTTGTACTAAACTCTACCACATGGTCTAACTCGTCCCTAAGCTACATACTATTGCAATAAAGGTGATGGTAGTTTACGGAGACCCCTATTACATGTATTACCACAAGTAAGCCTGCATGACTATAATATTTAAAGTTATAATTAATTACACGTTTTTCTTTTTATAAAAAACGGAAAAGATTCCTGGTACTACAAAATTTGTAGATAATATTCAATAACGGAATCATTAGTGAAATGCCATGTGATTCGGCCATCGGTACACATTTACTACATCAGCACGACTGTTTGTGGGCCTATACGAATGATTGTTTTCGTATATTAGCTAAAGCTAGATAAGCTTCCAATCTGAAAGTTTTAGAAGCGGTTTTCATCAAAATCCGGGATCCTTCACTTTGCCGACAAAAAGAGTTTGTGTTTTCTCTGAAATTGTTTTATTAATTTTTGCGCCTCCAAGTTGTTGGTAGGTCTTTACGATTGTCCAATCAGCGGTCGACAATATTTTGCTTCGATCCCTTTCTTTGTTTGCGAGATACCATAAATGATGTTTGAATGTTTGAGCAACTCGTTCTTTGCACGAGCCATTCTGATGAGGGTGCAACGAAACCGGTCAATGGCATTTCACTAATGATTCAGTTATTAAATATTATCTACAAATTTTATAAGAAACATGCAATTTGAGTTAAACCTGACTGTTTCTTAATATTTGCATATTTTCAGCCTGCAATGTTTCTTAAAAGTACTCTCAGGTGCTTCATACAAGGGGGGGGGGACGCTTATTAATTTTTAAAATTTTTACCACTCCCGGCCCTTAAGACCCCCCGTTTATTAATTTCACTCCAGGATGACGATATTGAAGAAAAATATGATGATTCGTTCAAAGAGATGGAAGTAGACGATGGAGATGGTGACAGAAATATCTTCTATATCATCAGTCATGTCTGTTGATTAGTTAACAAAATGATGTATATGTATTTTCAGTTTAATGCTGAACATTACTTTTCACGAAAAAGTTCCTTTTTTGCTTGACTCGGCCTGCAAACGTTTATTTTAATGTTTCTTAAAATGTAGGCAATCTGAACCTCAATGTTTCTTAAAATCATGTTTATAAATAGAATAAAGAAAAACGTGTACACCCATGAGTCTCACCTGCTGTGATAACTGTTTACTTGCAAGCTGGTATAGTTTGATAAGCTTCCTAGATAAAGTAGCTGCCGACCGAAATCCTTCAGAGAATAAAATTATTTCTGTTATGAGCGCAAAAATACAAAAATACAAAAATACAAAAATACAAAAATACAAAAATACAAAAATACAAAAATACAAAAATACAAAAATATAGCTGCCGGCAAGGAATATCATTGCAGCCTTCTTTTAGTCAAAGAGTTCATGTTCTGAAAACAAAGTTGCCCTATTAAACAAATGCAGTTGTTTATGGCTGCAGACAATAAGTTCTTTCTTGTCTGTAATTAATTATTAACGTATTTAATTAAAGTTTCACCTACTGTAGTTATTAAATCGTGTGAAGCTTATGGAATGTCGATGTCCACCGGTGGATGATTGGCAGCTAATGTGGCGACTAGAAAAATGGAAGTATGTTAACATGGGAGGTCACCTAGCTCAGTTGGTAGAGCGCACGCCGCCAAAGCGTGGGTTACGGGTTCGATCCCCGGTGGTGACATATTTTCTATTTCTTTGGTGTTCTTTTCCAAACAGATGTTTTTGTGTATGGTACAAAATGAGCTCTTCAGTGAGATTACTGACTTAATACTATCCATTAATACAAACCCCGTTTGTTACTGTTTATTGCTAACATATTTTTATTCCAATTCTACTCAAATTAGCAGAAATAATACACGAGGTGAGTAGACAGGTTATCAAATCAGTAATCACCATGGGCATATTATATACACCGAAGTATCAAAAGATGGAATCCAAAACTATTTACACAAGAGTAAACGAAAACATTCATTCAGGGCAATATGATATGCCATGAAAATAATCGTCATCATCTTAGCATTATGTGATTGATTAAGTTGTTGACTGATGACTACACTTCCCTTGTTATCATATACAGGCTATAAAGCTCTTATTTCATGCTTTCTTCAGATTTATTTATCAATTTAATTCTGTAATGCATTTTTCACACAGGGGAGGCAATACACATGTAAGTGTTTGACGAGTCGATCTTTTCTATTATTGTTGACTTCTCCTCTGATTTGCTGTTGTCTGTATATTCCCTCTGACTTTATTCGTATCGCCACTCGTTGTATTCTTGCAATTCATAACGAAGATCCTGATCAGAAATAATACACAAAAATAACGTTAAAGCATTATAGATTTCACTAAAGCATTGCAAGGTTGAAAAAATACTTCAACTTTCATTATTCTGTGCACATTCCGTATTTGTCGTGACGACGTCACTGTTACTGCAGAATGACCAAAGGAGAGATCAGAGATCTTGCACGTCCGAATCTAAATAGATAATAGGTATTGGCACAAAATCAACGACATCCCTTCCCTCGCAGAGCGTTCTTCTTGGACGGGTTGCCCTAACCTTCAGATTTGAAACGTTTCTATCACGCATCATCAACGACAACACAAAAAATAACAATGCGATATTTTAAGGAAATCTTGACAATAAATGAATGTCGCCTGAAAGAGTTGACCAAAAAATTGATGAAATTGTTTCAGTAGGCTGCTGATAACTCTTATATTCTTACAACTTTATCAGGTTACAGTCTTCAATCTCAGCCAAAATAATAACTGATATCTTGAGATATCCTGTTAATGACATACTCATTTCTTTATGTTTATACCAAAGTGTTCCTTGTATGTATTTAAAGGACAGTTGATTACTTACAACAAAAAATAAGCAACCCAACAACTATACATCATTTCTTTTGACCATTCCATACGAAACACTTATTACGTGCTTCACGTTCCCAGTGCCAATGGAAGAAATTTGGAAAGAAGGGGCAATGCTATTTCAAATTCTAATAATGCAGCATGAGTCATTCATTCATTCATTCCAATGGACAGACAAGTTTGGCGTAGAAGGAACATAGAGAGAGCAAGGGGCAAACATGCCTGAGCTTTTAAGTCAAGTAAGTCAAGGGTAAGTAAAGATAATGAGATTAAGCACGCCTTTTGTGACGAAAAGCAGGTTACATGTAGGGATACTGGACTTCCGTGTACTTCAATGATATAGCCTAACAATGCCGAAGTTCGCAGTACGGCACATACGAAGCTCGTAGCATACATTTTGGGAGTAAATACCAGAAATTGGTTAAAAGTATTCGATTATAACGACAGCTACTAGTACCTTTCACCGCCGATTCCATTCGTTTAAATTCAACAAATATTCGTACTGCTTCTTCCTCTGGGGCACCAGGAATCTGTCAGAAAGAAACAAGATGGAAAATAAAATCTAGTTACAGGCATACAGTGAGTTAAATATAGTTGGGGAAATGCGAGTTACTACAAGACCGTAAATGTGGAAGATACTTAAAGTGTAATACCCTATGGGCTGAAAACATTACGCTCTGTAGTTACAATTATAAAGTACGACAAATCTGCGAAAGAAAGCAAGAGGAGTGGAGGGAAGAAGGAAAGGAAGAGCAAAGAAGAGTTGACTGATAAACATGTGAGAGAGTAGTAAAAGGAGTAGCAGTAGTAAAAGAAGTAGACCGATAATAAAAAGCGGCCAAGATACATAGGAGAGCTGAGCAGAAATCGCACCAAAAAAGGCCACGGACGGGACAGGAGAGGGCAAACTGGGCAAGACGAGACATAGAGACATAAAGAACGAAAGGTTACAGGAAAAGAAAACAGAATCCAAGAGACATGGGAGAGCGTGGCCAGTAAGGGAGAGAATTCTGAAGAGATTTAGCATAATAAGGGGCTATCAGATGTAGGTAAATGACGTAAAACCGAAAACACGGCAACGTTAAAGACAAGGGACGGGGTAGCGATAGATAGTTAATGGTTCGGTAGAGAGCTCGCGGAAATTTTTATCCTTGTCGTGCAACAAAACCGGTCCAACCAAAGTCAAAGTTGCCACCTGCTAGTACATTTGCTATTAAATATGATTATGATGGGGTGCCAGTAAAAGCCGCAAATTTTGTAAATATTATTCACCGAAGTTAAATCGCCTTGTGTATGAATGCCATGTTTTCGGTCTGTGGTGTGTAGGATCAACGTAAGTTGATTACATCTTATTAAGCATTTTCCATGGTCACGGTTAAGTTCGATGATTGTTTCAGTGGAATTGCTTTGAGGAAGAACGACTGGTGGCATCGAATCAGCTGATGCAAACTCAGACGGTGTTAAAAAAACAACTTCAACCTGATATAAAGCACGAATAGGATTAAGTGCTTTCTGGATAGATTATCGTGAAAATCCAACGATCTCCCTTCCCACTTTCACTTTATCTCTTCGTATGCCACCTCCTCTGCTTTCGTGTACTCCTTTTCTTCTGTTCTCACTTCCCTTCCCACGACAGTTCCTCCTCACAGGGTAGAGGTGGTGTGGTCTACTGTTCGGAGCAGCTTTCTCATTATCCAAGGGTTATGAGATTCAGAGGCTCACGCCCAGGTCGTGCTGTAACATGTTTGACCATGAAACGAACTCTGTTGTGCTTCTACATATAAAGTTGTAAAATTGGGACGTGGCTATGATGACAAAAAGCACGCAAGCGTCGTTTGTAGCTGCTATGTGTCTATATTCCAAAGTGAATAAGTTGTTAGTGGGTAACCAGTAATGTCGTTTATGAGTATGAATGCCGCTGCGGAGCACGGTACTACTACTACTACTACTACTACTACTACTACTACTACTACTACTACTACTACTACTACTACTACTACTAGTAGTAGTCAGTGAAAGCACCGGTGCAGCAGGGAATGTTCTGTTTTTTCTTTTATCGCAACGCGTTTGCCCAATGTCCGAGGCGGTTGGTAGCGTCCGTCTTCATCTGCTTCACGTCAATCCCTAACCTACTCTTCATCATCCGCAAGTAGATCATCGTGGTACCTTTACCTCGGGCAAACTTTGCTGGTGCTTCCCAGAACACAAGGTGCTTGATAGGCTGGGGAGCATCAGTGCAATTATACAACAGGCCAACTCTCTAAGCTACAGGTCAGCTCGTATTATCAATGTTCATATATAACAATGCAACATTTAACAGAGGAAACAACAGTAACAACAAGAAGGCAATTGAGGAAACAATAACATCAATACAAGGAAGAAGAAGTCAGCATCTAAAAAAAAAGAGAATCCTCTCTTAACAGTAGTGCTCATGCCTTTGGAACAGGCACTTTACTCCGCACATCCCGTGGATTTCCAAAACTTTACAGATTATGTCCATTGTCCGTATTAAATTTATACTCTTGCATTTATCTACTCTACAGTAGCACAGGTAGGCATAGGCACAACGGATGAAAAATATTGGGGGTCTGTGGATTATTTTCCCGAAAAAATACCTTTGCCCGAAAATTATTGGGACATGTGTAGACTAAAAGCACTTCAGTTCGGCAGAAATGCCGACGCTAATTCAGAGGGCTGGTAAGACTTAAAATTATTTCATTTTTATTTATTATTAAGGAATTATAAAAGGGCCCGAAAAATATAACATTTTAACAAACTAGGGGGGCTGCAGCCCTCCTCAGCCCCTGTGGCCGAGCGCCTATGCAGGTAGGTGTATCATACAAACTTGAAGCGTTTTATTATACGTATCCTCGCAAAACGTTAGGAATGCCCTTTTTAGAAAACCATTCTGATAGCAAATCATAAACTGCCAAAAACCTTTTTATGGGTTTTTTGGTCATTCTTGTTTAAACATGTTGACTTGGTTTTACACTCCAAAACTTTTCGTGAAAAACTATATAATGGTAAAAAGAGGGAACACATTAAACGTTGAAAATTTGGAGAGATACATGTCACCTACTTGTATATTTTTAGAGCCAAAAGTCAAGTACCATATTTATTGCAACCACCCCTAATTTTATTATTAGGAAATTTTCATCCATCTCCATTACCCCACCTGCCCCTTTTATACTGGACTTGAGGCTATTAACCCTATCTTACATGGGGGGGGGGGGGCAAGTAGGCACGCGGCTACACATTTCATCTCATAACGTTTTAAAGCCTGGCCCGATTGACACGAAATTTAGGGACTTTTCCTAAAATTTACTGGGAAGTCTTACAATAAATAAACTTTTTCAAAAGTTTCTTGAAATTTTGCGATATTGGCATTTTGTTGACCAATAGTGGAGTTTTTTTGCTTTCTGTTTTATTACTTTTCTTTAAAAAAAATGATTATTATATCTTTAAACTTAGATTTTCTTTCCTGAATTTGTACTGACGATTTTGTATTATTTAAATTTGAAATGAAAAATGCAAAAATTTCGAAATTCCGCAAAAAATGAAAAAATATCTTGTGCAATAAGGTAAAGTTTGCTAGAGAACTTTATATAACAATATATGCAAAATTATTATAAGAAAATCACATCTTCAGATGAATTTTGTACCAACAGTGAATTAAGAGTTATATTTTTGATGTTTGGAGGAACCGTTTTTTTCACCATTATTTTTTTGTACGTTTGTGCCACAGTCTATTTCGCCTGATAGCATTTCAGTGTACATGAGACCTGATTAAGTCTAACGATAAGCCAAAATGTTGTCAAAATTGTAATATTCCAGCCTCTAGGAAACTGCTCTAATGCAGGGCTTCTCACTCACATGCACTGTCCTTACCTTACTGGACCGGGTGGATTGCCCAGGCCACTCTGATTCTCTTCCTCCACAAGTCCCTATCCAGCATTGCTGGAACTCTTAGGCATTTAGTTGAGAGTCTTCGCAGAGCAAATCCACTTATGTTTTGCATGGTCTCCCTATTGGTCTCACTATCCAGCTGGCATGTATCCATGGCTTGCACAGGTATGCCTTTTGACAGCTGCTCACAGGTCTGTTCGCCATTTGGTTTGGAGACCAGTGTCAGCTTCGTTGCGGTTCCAGACCTTTAGATCTTGCTTTATTGTGGCCTCCCAGTTTTACCGGGGTCTTCCCCTGCCCAGTGTATCATTCACTTTCAGTTCCAGCAATTTCTTTGTCCATGATTCACTCCTTGACGTGTTCTCTTCTCAACCTGGGAGACCATATACCCCCCCCCCCCCCAAGGAAATCAGCATTGTCTCTTCTCATTGACATTAAATGAATACACCATGAAATAAACAGGCAACCAAAGAGTAACTTGTTGAATAGGTTTTAAAACAGAAATATGTGGAATGTTAGAGTAAGATTAGGCAATATTTATCTATGCATATGTTTGGTTTTGCCATTGTGGCATAAAAAAAGCAATAGAACTTTCAATTAGCTGTCGTACCCTCCTAGTACCCCTTGTCTTAAATTTACCCCCTTTAAAGCCTCATACTCCCAAGTGAGTTCCTGGACCCCTGTTAAGAATCACTTCTCGAAAGTATGTTATACTCGGTCACAACATGTCACATGAATTTGCTTCAAGTGTAACAACTAGGTCATTACCATCACACCAACTCTAATTTCACAGCAGCTTTATGAAGTAGGCTACCTGTTATTTTGACCTTTGACCCTTTTTTATGTTACAGAATGGTTGATGTTGGAGGCCAAAGGTCAGAACGGAGGAAATGGATTCACTGCTTTGAAAATGTTACATCAATCATGTTTCTGGTAGCATTAAGTGAATTTGATCAAGTACTTTTCGAATCAGAAAAGGAGGTAAGGACATTTATTTTTCGAAGTAGCATATTATTTAGCCCTGTTCTGCTTGACTTCCCAGTTGTTACATTTTGGCACATCTTTTGTATGGGTGTCAAGTGGCCGGCAAAGGTTTGCCAGGGAGGTTGTAAAAGCCACTTCCAGTAAGCAGAATATTTCTTAATTGTGTGTTACATTATTCAAATATTCCTTTCTGCTTTGCACTGCAGCCGTTTTGTGATTGTTGCAGTTGCAAACCTTGCCCTTTCATCTGGGTTTTTTTTGTCCAGTCTTATGCCTCCCCTCTTTTTAACTCCTGTGCTCATCAGGTGTCTTTGATTGAGAGACTACAAAGTGTTCTGCGTCATTCATGCCCCCTGTATTTTGCACCGCCTGAAATGTACTGTCACCTGTGCCATGATACCATTTCTCTTATACCTGTTTTACCACTCCTCATATACCTGTTGTACCACTCCTCTTATACCTGTTTTACCACTCCTCTTATACCTGTTTTACCACTCCTCATATACCTGTTTTACCGCTCCTCTTATACCTGTTTTACCACTCCTCTTATGCCTGTTTTACCACTCCTCTTATACCTGTTTTTTGCTATACTCGGTGAGTCAAGTATGTCTGTCAAGCTTGGCTTTCAGCGTTTTCCAGTTCTGTTACCTTCTTTCTTTCTCTAAGGCCGCCATGTTTGCGAAATGAAAAACAAGCTTTCGTTCTCAGAACGCATGCGTAAATACATTTCAATTAATGAAGCGGTTGAATGAACAGGAGGACAATTGATTCGAATTAAATCTGTCCCATATTATTTATCAAAGCACAATGTGAACGGACTGTCTTCCATCCTGTATTTCCTTCATACTTACCTGACGGGGAAGAGATCCTGATCAAGCAGGGGATTCTTCCAGAGCGAGGCCCTTTGCTTGCACTTTCACTGGGCTGACCTCTGCGATTACCCAAAACGTGGGTAACTCGACCGTACAATTTCTGATAGCTGGGACCTGCGTTCGCGCTCGTCCCTACATTCATTTGAAAGAAAGACACCCCCCGAGCCACGCCGCCAGGATGTACGTTTATTTCGAAGGACTCGTGTTTCAAGTGATAGAAATGGGAATACAGTGAAGATTTGCGAGACCCCCACGAAATTAATAATCGGCCTCCCAAAAAATAGTTTAAACTTTTTATACAGCTGATCATTATTTGTTTCTCCCCAAGATCGGAAGTTTTTTCCAGTGTTGTAGTGATTTTCTATCTCTTCGTGCTTTATTGTCGTCTTCCATTACACTTTGTATCTACCAAAATAGAGTATTTAAAAAAGCGATAGAGCCTAAGTGGGAAACAAAACGTTTCTATCGCCTTTGCGTCCACCAAAGGTAGTTCGATCGCGACAATATGGAGCTTGGCACGTTTGCTTTATTATAGCGATAGAACTTAAATATCAGGAAAACATAACGAAAACGTTTTATGGGATAGGACAAAGAGACTTTTAGTTTGTACAAACGGGAGCAGGGCGACAAACAAAGTCCGTATCCATATATTTGCAATTGGCCTTGCTTCGAGCGCACAAAAAATTTGATCGTATGAGTTGTAATTAAACAAATATCAATGGCAATGAAACTACAGCCGGCATTCCCTATCTCAAATGCTACTTATCTTGAACTCTCGCTATGTCAAACAGATTTTAAAGATCTCTAACATTTGGTTGGTGCTGGCTACTCCAAACATTTCGTTCTAGCCGATTTTCAACTCCTGTCCTTAAAATCGGCCCGATATCTCGGCCTCTGCCACTACAAAGAGAAATTCTGTGGACAGAATGGAACTTTCTTTTAATTTGTTTTTCTTTGTCTTCTAAAACGTAATTGCTTTCCCAGTACACCAACGAACTGTTTTGGTCTATATTTGCGTCCCTCCCTCATCTCTTTTATATACTGGTTGTCCAGTTATAACTAGATCACAACCATATGTATGCACACAGAGACAATAGAAAATCGTCTTAACAAAACTCCAAGAAATGGCAAGTGGCACATGAGGTGCTGCACACAGTTATTGTTTGAATTCTTTCTAGTTGTTCAGCAGGCAATGAAAACAAAGCGCCTCCGTGCTAACAATCTTTCCGGTTTTGCTTTCTCCGTTGTGCAGTTGCAAATTGCATGCAGTTCTTTCGTTGTGAGGGGTGCCAGCGGTCAAGAGGGAGCAGTTCAATTTATCCTGGGGGCGATTTGTGTAAAATGAGCCTCGGGAATTTGTAGCCGAGGAGTGTAAGGGCCGAGGCCTAAAGTAGGAATCAATGTAAAGCCGAATTTCCACTAGACGAATTTGTTAGCGCGAAGCGATTTTTTTCGTCCCTAGGCATGCGCATTATGTAGGAAACTTTGTCTAAATTTCTGCGAATGGAAATGCCAAGCAGGAAACATAACCTGCAAATAATAATAACAGTCAAACTCAAAATCTTCAACGTTAACGGAGATTGTTACCTAAAGGCTGTTATTTGAAATGTTTTGAACTTAAATACAGATGTCACGGATAATCCTAAGAAATCAAGATAGACAGTATCATGATAGATGGTATCATCTATTCTAATCTTCCTTTGCAAAAAGAAGAGGGACCATGATCTTGACCCCAAAGTTTGGCTAGTCCTAAATATCTTTTATTGTTGTATTCTCCTGTTATAACACAATAGAAATATCCGTGGTCTAGTGGATAGTTCACTAGATAGAGCCGCCGTGGTCTAGTGGATACTTCACTTGCCTTCCATGCTGGAGGGTACGGGTTCGAATCCCTAAAGGGCCATTGGTGACGACAGGAAGGGCATCCGCTCTTAAAGTTCTCTAAGCTCCAAACAAAAGTCCCATTTATGTGGGCACCGCCCTAGCCCCTGCAAAGGGAAGTGCAAGGCGTAAAACCGCATCATAACACAATAGAAATATCACAACAACACATGTCTTGGTAGAGCCCTCTCTGTGATGCAAAAGTTTCTGTCTATTACAAGTTATGGAAAGACCTTGGTAGATTTCCCCCTATTCTTGTTATGCTAATTGATTATTTTTAAATAAAAAGTAGCAAAAGATTTACAAATTTCTATCTTAGTTGTATGCTTACTTTGTTTTCTATTTACATAAGCAACAAACACTTACTTAGTATCAACATATCAAATTCATCATTTGTCCATCTTGCATTTATTGATGTACATTGCAAGAGTACGACCAATTTCGACGAACGTCGGTCTATCCTCGGGGCTGCAAGAAAGAGAAACAAGGCAATGAATTAAGATGCACACATTGTTACACAGCTTCAAAAATTATGTTACTACGGAAATACTTTATTCCCCTTGTCATACCTATATATAGTATTTCTTTGGATGAGTCCTCTTAAAGGGGGAAGTTCGTAAATAAGCACCCTCCATTCAATGGCATCTCCCACGAGCAAAGACCTCTCCATCTTCAGCCCTTACATGCCCCATGGTATTTCCGGGGCAATTACTATTATATTTGGGGAATGACAATAAAGAAAAGCCAATTGGCCTTTAAATAGTTTTCGTAAAATCTATACCTTATAATGGAATTGAATACAACCTGGTCTCAATATCATCTACTTTCATACGAAGTAAGGTACTCTTTTAGAAAAGTGGAGGACGGCCTTGAATAAACCCTCTAAAAGTTAAGGCTTAAAATAAGCACCTAGCAATAATACAGAAAAAGGAAGGACAAGATCAACAACGCTAAGATAAAGGAAACAAATAATAGTTGCGTTGCCCAAGGAACAAGGGCGTGAGTTACCTCAATCCCTCACAATTAAAATTTTCACGCATTTGTCATGGGATGCGAGTATTTTGTTATTTTCAGATCAAGCAGACTCCCCCCTCCCCCTCCCATTAGAAAATATTACTGTAGTTCAGTTAAAAGTCATTGTATTGTACTATAGTTCTATTTATGCTCTTAAAAAGCTGGGAATGCACTGTCGGAACAGTGGCAGCCATCATGAAACATGAAAATTACAAACCCAGGCGTAAAAGTGCCTCCACCAGACATGTAAGGAAGAACTCTAAAGTTACTTGAATACTAATCATCTGCATACTACGCAACAAGCCAAATAGAAGTGCGTGTTCCTTGTAAAACATACTAGTTAACAAATAACTTATGTGAGCAGCCACCTTTAACAGCACGGCCTTGGCCTTTTGACAATCCATGTCAAATTCCATATTGCGAGCAATGTCATAGATTACGAATGCTTTAGTCCTCAACATGGGTCAGTAAGAGACCATGCATGAACTATCTCAATGACCATGCAACATGCTATGTGATAGATCACGTTACATGAAATGTCACAAACGATGAAGCAGGCCGTGTCACAGCCTATTTCTAGGGTCATCTACTATTATATGACGTACCTATAACAGTTGAGGCGATAAACAAAATAACAAAGTGAATTATAGACTATATAAACAAATCATACCACATGTTCGACACAGATTAAATGGCGTCAGTCCATGTCACACACAGCAGCAAAGAGAATAGCAAAGTCAAGTTTACAGACAGATTCATACATTGTTTACATTGTCAACAGCTGTACAAAGTCATGGGCAACATAAAGAAAACAGTCAAGTCACTGTTTTCAGTGTGCATTTACACATTCCTTACGAAAGGCAAAACAATTCTTTGAGCAAGTAAGCATGCGTCCTTCTCATCCACATTGTCAATCCCATAGCTCCCTGACTTTTGAGTACCATTCTGAAAATAAACGGCTACTCTATACTGCCATATAACTCGATTTGGAAACAAACATTTATTCACTATATTCTTGTACTTGCATCCTTGAACATATTTTGGAAGGTTGTAGAGAGAGAGGGAACACATTTTAACACAACACCAGGAGACTGGATCGAGACTTTCCATAAGATAATTGTAGTAAGGGCGTAACAGGAGGCTCGTAAAGAGTAGAAACCTGTAGTTTGTACAAACGTTTTCACGTACTCCTATAAACTATTAGCACTTTGGCCACGTGATCGCCATTTACATGTATTTTAAACCATTGTTGCTGTGGTGACGCATAAGGAAACTTTATCATGCCCTGTTGACAACCGCAGCTGTTGAGACATCCAGTATTTTTTGTTTGTTGCTGAAGGAAGGGTTTGCAAAAACTCTGTGATGGAGACTTTGCAGATTTTGAATGTCGAATTAATGATCCTACTGCATCACTTGTGTTGATAGAAAGTAATGGAGAGTTAAACATTGATGGAGTGCTTGTGTGATGTAGTTGACCACCTAAAATCACAGTTACAATGGTTTCTGAAAAAGAGAGGACAGGGAGGAAGAGAAGTTATGTTGCCACTCTCATTTTTTCGATCTATTTTTATGTGAGGGAGCCCCGACGCTTGTGGTCTCATTTGGTATTCTCCATAGGTCTGTTATCATCTTCGGCTCTAAATAATTATGATTGGGCCAAATGAAGGATGATTTTTTAAACTATGGTCGTGAAACGTCTATTACAACTACGGCTAAGGAGTTGCGTGAATGATTTGCTCTTCCTCTCCCGCATCCTTCTCTCTGCTATAGATACATCTTATCATTGCATGTGTATCACCATTTTCAGCAAATTTATCTAAATTTCAACCACGCATGCGCAATCCGTTCTCCCTGTTACAATGATTCGAATAATGTTGTGATTTTTATCATTCGTTGAGTCAAGTATGGATTAGCACCATATCAGCTAAAAAAGAGTTAAATGTATTAAGGCCAAAATGTTGAGCAATCATATCATATCTGTTGAAGGATTTGAAATTGTGTGATTAAGGAGATCATAGATGTTGCCTTCATCTCATATAGCTTGTTGCTTTTAATGTTGTTATTATTATTGATAGCAACAATGTTGCTATTTCTCTTAACGTTGATAATATTTTTGTTGCTGAAAATGAAAATGAAAATGAAAATGAAAATGAAAATGAAAATGAAAATGAAAATGAAAATGAAAATGAAAATGAAAATGAGAACGATTGACAGCTTCTACAGCCTGGGCAAAAGACGCACGCGCCAGGCCGATTGTTTCCTCTCGTATAAATTTCGGACATTTCTGAGCCTCCTTCACACGTTTTACGCAGAACAAGGTCACTATTGTATAAATACACATCTCCGATATCCGAAAATGTGATTTTCCGCTTGGGTATTACAGTAAACTTAACAATTTGATGCACGCAATCCACCAATTTTCACTGCGTGCATTGAACCGTCACGTTTAGTCGAAGTCCGCTGTGACAGTCAGCTTGAACCTGAACTAAAATTTTATCTCTTCTAACGAGCACACAACTCCATGCCATTCCTTCCCATTCCTCCCATTTCCAGACATTTTAGTTGTGTAAAACTTATATATACAAAATGCCAGCTGTGTTAGTCCCACGACTCTGAGGTAAGGTGACAGAACTAAGCAGAATGTTCAATCTTCCAATCGCCAAACATTACGTAAGAAGCGTGAGTTTCATACATCAAAATGCTATTAAACAATGTGACTCTGATATGTGACTGGGTAGCACTATCTTGAAAATTCGTAATGTGGTGAAATGCACACGGACCGTTACTTACGTATCTGGGAGGGAGAGTTATGCGTACCACGCGGCTGTTCTGGAGTCACTCCACATCAAAGCAAAAACTCTTTTGTTATTCTGACCAGGAGAATTCGTCTATTCATTAGGCCTTTTTCGTTAGTCCACACAGCTACAACAGACGCTGATTGGCCCCAAAACGAAGTACCAATGGATAATCCAAATTCTGACTGGCCATTTCCAAAAACCCAATGGGGTATAATATTTCCTTTCTATCTTGATAATTTGAGCTCTGAGTAGTGCTGGGTGAAAAATTTTTAAGTGCGAGCATGGTTCTGCTATTTCATACAATTGGATGGTCTGCACCAAAAACCTCCGTAAGATGTCATTGAAAGTTATGTGGTCGTACTTCTTTTATACATAAATAATAAATTAGCACCAAATGCGGTCCCTCCTTCAAGCCCGATATGTGTTTAATAAGTACGCCAATCAATGTAATTGATATGATATTTTAGTTGCTGAGTGTAAATGGCCAGATGGCCAGATGGCCAGATGGCCAGAGATCCCTATGGGATCCTATTATAATATGCATAAGGAAACAGACCGACATTCATCAGTTTGTTATAAACTACGTATAAAATATTGTTATCATAACAGCTGACAACAAATATTCCAAATGGTATGGCATTGGATTTAATGGAAATGCTTATGTACAATGACCTTAAAAGTTTTTATAGTAGCGGCTTTGAGAAAGTGTGAGACTATGAAACGAAGAGATAAAATATACAGAAAATGGCAACAAAGAAACACAAGGAAAGGCTATTAACAAAGAGTAACCTACAGATCAAGGAAGAGGATACGTAAAACACACAATGGGACCTCCTGTTATACGGATGTCAAACATGAACTGTAAGCGAATCAGAATGGAAAATATTATGAAGATTCGCCTGCGAAGAGATGGTCAGCGGAGCTGCAACTGAGAGGATGTTGAATCAAAGATATCTTGGACTCACTGTAAACCAAATAGAGTTGGACAAGGGTTGCAAAGCAATAAGTACTTAAGAAGGCGATCGGGGGGTGCAAAAATAAATTTTTTAAAGATATTGAACTCCCAACCATCCTGAACGCATAACAGTTTGTAAATCAACGCCAACCCAAGGGATAAAAAAAGTTTTATGCCTTAAAGTTTAAGTCTTCTCTATCTCACAGCCATCTTAATTTTATATACCTACATGGAACAATGCTCAATAACCGAAAACGATCAGATCCAAAGAACTGCTTAACATGCATAACAATATCCACAGGCTCATATTTCACTGAACGAATCAACGAAATCACCTAGCACTTTACAACATTGTTTGTATGAGATTGCTTACAGCATGATCCTTACAGTTCACAAGTAGACAAATGAAACGCACACATAGCTTCTCCAGTGATACAGAAGCAATGGTCGATGAATATTATGGAGGAGCCGGGGTTTTTAAGCAAGTACTGTCCTATGGCATAGTAACGTTGCTTAACTGTGTTTCTGATTTTGGAACCTAATGTGGCTGTTTCCGTTTTGGAGTTACTGTTTGACCAATAAAAGATAAAATATGTTGCTTAATCCTGTCAACTAACTTCGAAGTCGTACGGCCAGCATAGTAAGCCTTAAACTGGCAAAAAATTGATATATTGCAGGGCTGAAATTGTGAAAAGAAAACGATCGGCTAATAACTGCGGTCTATTCATATACTTTCTCAGTGGTGTAAAGGACGCGTAGTGAGAGCAACAAAATATTTCTCTATGACACTTTTCATATGACTTTCAAGTTTAAGTATAACGTTCCCACGCCAGAATGCGGGGAAGTAAGCAGGTCCGAACATATTTTACTTGGGCACTTTCGATATAAGAGTAGCTTAACTTGTTTTAGGACTGAAAGTCCAAGACAAATATCGAGAAAGAATTTTTTCAAAAGTTACAGGTTTTATTTATTAGTAGTATTGATGACATCTCAGGTTAGGATTGGAAAGAAACAATGGCTTTCAGAATGGAGTTTTGACTCTATTTGGTCTTTAGATAAACCATGAACACCTGTTGAACCAAATTTTGATTTGATTCAAGGTATGTCTTTTGGGATAGAAATTCCATGAGATATATTGTGTGCTTTATTTAAAATGTTCCACCTAAATACGGAAAAGAATATCGATTTGCCAAAAAACTCCCCCGCGCTTCAACAAAAATGGAACAGTAAAGTATTGAGAGATTGAGATTTGCAGTCATATATGTTATATATGGATAATGATATAAAATTTTCTGTAACAATAAAATGAGAAAATGTAACTAACGCAAATTAACAATGTAAATAGTACCTATTTGCAAACTCTGGCGTTGAAAATAATACTTGCATCACCGAATTCATGTAACAACTATAACAAGGAAAGAAGAAACCAATAAACTTCAGGAATAGGCAATGCAGAGTTAAAACTATAGAGCAACGAACGTCATTTTAATGATATTTTTTGACCGTTAATAACCTAACAAAGTACCTTAGCTTCAGTAGTTTTGATTCCCTCATTTTCATGGTTTTATTTCTTTCCAATCGTCATGAAGCAGCTACTACGCGTAGAAGTTTAAATAGTCAAATGAAGCAATTTGCTACCAATTACTTTACCGAAGTAGGCCAAGTCTACAACAATCCTTCGCAAATTGGTTCATGATGTGTACAGATTCAAATTCAGATTCAAGTGACGGCATAGTCATGCGCAAATAACTTTGTTTTGGTTTAGGTTTGACATATAGTTTCAGAGCAACTGTAAATCCTTTTTGCACGTACCAAATTGATGAGAATGCACGAAACGCGTCTTTGGTTAACTTATGAATCCGCTATTAAAATTTATTTTTAGATTCAAACTGATTGTATAAAGTTGGTTAGAGCTTCCAAAGGGTAACGCCACTCAACTTGATCTGCTAGGATCCCTGGCTTTGCAGGCCTCTGGCTCACCACAGCCACCCACCCCAGCCTTAATGAAGGGCAGTGACTCGACAACTTACTGTGGGTTTGCATGCCTTCACAACTCACTGTGTAAAGGATAGCGTACAATATAATCACCTGTCATGTTGATAAACGCATTCTATACCGGTATTGTACTATCGTTTCCAGTGGACATGTCGTCGTCTTCCATTGCTACAATTTGACTTTCCTCGGACTCTAATACACCACGTGACACTTTTCTAGGTTTCCCTGCTTTACGTCTGTTTGTGCCTTCCATTGCATCACTGTCTAAAGATGGAGCCTTTTCTACATCTTGATTTAAAAAGTCGCTTTCGTGGACGATGGTACCGATTTCTCGTGTCCTCTTCGTCGAAATCTCTATATCTGGACCAGAAGCTCTCGAAATAAGCTCAGTTCTGTAAGATCTTTTTTTCAAATTCAAAACAAACCCATTGTTTGCTGCACCAGCTTTGTGCATCTCGATTAGTCCAATTGTTATACTCTCCAGTTTCTTTCGAGTAGCATCTATCTTCTTCAGATGCCTTACACAGACCTGGCAAATGTATTCTGAGGTCGGTTCCACGATAACTTCTAATTGCTTCAAAGCATCTTCAACGTTAAAGCTCCCTTTCCCACGTACTAGGTTGAAATCCCAACGTTGTTTGGTTGTAAGGGTCTTGAAGCAAATAATACAGATCATGATGTACTGGCAAGAAATGCACTAATCATTTGTTGCCCGTCATTCCACTCTTCACGATGTGAAAACTAGTAAACAATCGAAACACTGAAACTGACCAATCCTCTTTGGCAGAAATCTGCCAAACAGTTTTGATTGGTTGGTTCTTTCGAAGGGACAGAGGAAAGAATGGTAAATTCAATACGAGGCTATCCATCTCGCCGGGCTTGTTGTGTTTCAAAACGAAGTGGGCTGCACCTCCTCGGTCGTGTTCTCATCAAAGCAGAAAAAGTAAACAAAGTCGTGTAATTCTGATCTAGAATTTGAAGTGCAATTGATAAGTAACAGAATGAGTTCAAAACCAGAAATCTTGATTGACATCACATCGGACACCATATGACCCTGGTAAGTTTATGTTTATGTTAAACTCATTTTGAGATGTCGACCTTTAACCTATGGTATCGACAAAGGTCATCCACATTTGTGAAATTGTGTGAATGACTCAGCATATAAGATCTGTTTTGAAGAAATATATCTAAACGATTATTAATGTACGTTGATAACAACGTACGTGCTTGTTTTCATGGTGCAATTTAACAGAATGAAATAATTTGAAGGAACTTTGTACGTTATGCGTTGCAAAGCACGGTACATGTACAGTTTGCTACCGCATGTATGAGTGTAATTGTGTCGCATCGTGTACACATATGCGGAAACTGCCTTAAAAGCAAACATTAAGGCGTAATTAATTAAAAAGTATTGGGATAATCATTGGACTACAGCTTGAGAATCTACGGCTGTTTAAATAAAGAAAAGTTTTATGAGGCCTAGAATATTGATCGGTATGGTAAAATTAATATCTGTCATAACCATAGACATCTTAAGTGAAAGATCTGGAAACTCCATGCTCGGGTCCGAGAAGTTGACTCCATTCGAAATTATGTGACCTATGTTTTATCTGGACATGTACTCGACAGAAAGTTTCTTAAAAGTCGGCCGGAAGTTACAAATGATCATCTCAAACATGTCCATCGAAGCTGAGTTGTGAAGGTGGTTCGAGTTTATTCATCGAAAAAGACTTCTGACACCATGTTATGAGCTTAGGGTATCATAGAACACACAAAGATCCTTTAAGTAACCATATCTGATTAGGACTGAATATTCCACATGAATTTCACATAACATGATTCTAGGTATTACACAATCATCATATGACTACCAAATATGGTAATACTCAGGACATAAACCTAGTTGATGTCAGACGCGACTGCAATTCATCACGTGCCGTTATTTTAGTCACGAAGCTTGCCGTCATCTTTATTAACATATCACTTTCTGAAACTTGAGAGGGTATCACATTAGGGGAAAGTCTATCACCCATCGTCGACAATAATACATTATATCTTAAATGTTGACCATGGTCAACTCGTGCTGGACAGTTGAGCATGTGGTCCAACTCAACTGGACTTTTTCGGTCAACTTTGCCAATCAGCCAATGAGAATCTCCCATTTTATAACATTCATGAAAAGCATGGCGACCGCATCTGCCGAAGTTCCGAGGGTATCAGAAGTGCAGCAGTAATGTTGGCCATGTTACAAGGAGAGACCATTTGGAACACACACACACATCACAATAAAAAGCCGATAACTAAAGTTGGCCAACGAATTGAATTGCCGATAGTTAACCTATAAATTGCAGTCCGAAAGTGTATGCCCTTATTGTTGAGTTTATATTTGTTAAAGATCTCACTTGTTTTGCTGGTACTACGTCAATTGGTATTTGCATATCGTTGAATCCGACCTTGTATGTTTAATCTAGCGATTTGACTTCATACTACGTCCAGATTTGGTCTTGCTGTATGATGACTCTTTGTCTCTGTCACCTGAGGGCTTAAATGACAAGCGGTTATTTGCGTTAGAAAGACGAATTCGTTTGGTTTGGTTACAAGTACCTACAGGAAGCCGACGTTCACCTGACAATGCAGTAGAAGGTATTCGTACTGCCTGAAGAAATGCAAGGTGACTCTGGTCAAATACCTGGTGCGTAGACGCGGAAATGACGATCATAAAATCGATCTTCTTGGTAAACGGTTACCCTGAACCCTGAACCAATGTTAAACTTAATAATACCAGCTGCAAGTGTATTGATCGCTTCTCGACCTTTGGGCATGGAAAGCACGTAGTATCTGTTCTCAGTTTTCATAAATCTTCCATCCGGGGAGTCCTTACCCACTGCTTACCAGGGGTGAGGTATTGTGAGGTATCCCAGTATCTGTTCTCATTGATGAGAGATGCTTTCCATAATCCGCGAGAGGTGGTCCTACTCGGCGGTTGAGCCAACCTCATGGCTTGCTTCTCTGTCAGTAGCCTAAATTAAGAAGCATTGCCCTTGAATGCCCCCGCGACCTTTTAATTAGCCTGTTTGGTAATTTTTCGGTTTATTTAGGTCAGTTCCGATGCCTCACCTATTGTAAATTTCGATCCTTTCAATACTTATAAATTCTGTTTTATTTTGAAGAGAATTTGCTTCACCAACACTAAGAGAGTTCTTTTTTGGAGTATTTTCAAATTCTGTACCACTAACAACTTAATAATACTTTGCATTACATATGCTATAGTTAACTGATTAATATATCCTTGGGGATTGCTTCGCCTTCCTTTTTTATCTTGAATATATGGGCGATAAAGAAGTTTGAAATCATGGGAGAAATCCTAAAAGCTCTGGGGCCATATGCATAAAAAGTTCCTTAACTTAAGTGAAAATTCTTCCTTAAGCAGTTAGGAAAAATCCTTAGCAAGACTATTTACTGGGCCCTTGGAACATTGTCCTACATGTTTCTATACAAGCAGACAGACATATCCATATACGTGAACCAACATAATGGCCTACCGATATTGTACTAAAACAGCAATCTTTCTGATTCTTAACAGTATCATAATAAACATTAAATACGTGTAAAGTCGTCTGTGCTTGTGCTTGAAATAGCTAAAAATGTAAATGTTGCTATCGGTAGATTTGAACAGGGGTTAAAATAATAAATACAAAGGTCTAGTCTAGGCAGACATTAACGAAATGAAGTTCTGGTACCCCAGAAACCCTCAAGGTACAATCAAGATCTATGAAATTTCATAGCTTAGGCCTACTTAAAGTAATAATGTAAAGGCCTACAGATTCTGTAGTTAAGCTAAAAAATCTAAATATACACACGAGGAATACTCTTTAGACCTTGCACAAGGACCGGCAGATCAGAAAGTCAGACCTGACCACAGGCTGCAGCACACCGGACTCATATTTCAATGACTTCCCATTTATCCTGGCAACAGAATTTTTAACTGCGTCACAGAGTGGCTTCATATCAGGCACGGAGAAGAAATTGTCCAATGAAAGGAACAAGCCTTCACACCGGAGCGACACGTCGCAAGTGGCATGTCACTTGGCAATGAATCTAAAAGTATGAAACCTTTCGCATCGATATAGTATGCCACGATGCAAATGTGACGTGCCATTTCTGTGCCACTCGCGAAACTGGCCATTTTCCAAGACATGCCACGCCGTACAGTTGCTTCTCGGTCAATCAGGATGTTATTTGTTCACATCACATTATCAACTTGGCATGTAAAGGTTAGGCTAAAAGCTCGCTTGCATGATTCTGTTTGTTTAGAGGGGCACTCAACTGTCAACACTTTTGTGAAACCATGGGCAAGTTCAGTGTGTTTGATTAGGTCATAGGTTATCGACTAGGGTTGCAAGTCTTTAGTTAGACAATCGAACAGAGAAAAATGTTGCCACTTTTCTTGATGAACATTCTTTATGAATCAAGCCTAGATGATATCACATTATTTATTCGGTCGATATCTGTTTTGTATTCAGCTTAGGTATGTTCACCAAATATCGCTCATCGTTTAGCCAGTCTAAACGATAAAAGACTTTAGAATGTTGCTATGACATAGTGACTTCCGGGGAGACTCGGCTGATAATTCATATTTTCAATTCGAGAATCTATGAAGGATAATTACTTCCTCCCTTAGAGGGAGTATAGATCGTTCTTTAGCGCTTATGCTTCTGTGGTAGTTAGTATTCCTGCCTCTATAATAAAGGCTTTACAAGGGCTACCAAGTGACAAAGAGTATCTTTTCGGTGTAGTTTATGGCCCTTTCAGAAATTTATAACTTTCCAAGTCGACATTCCCTGTCAGATATGGGATGTTCCATTCATCGTTGATTATCTTCCTTCAACTTTATTCTTATTAGAGCTATTCCATCGTCCTCGGCATTCGACAATAACGTCCTTTACTGAACAGGGAAATTCTAATGAGAGTGAAGTGGCATTTGCCGCTTAGGTCTAAATCACCGTAGCGCGCGTGCCATTGGCGACGTGCAACTTGTAATCTGTCATTTCGGTGTGAAAGCTCCCTATAGCACATAGTCACGGGGGAAGTATTTGGTTCTGAGGAACACTTTTCGAACTCTGAATCTTGAGCGACCGACAGAAGCTCGCTAATATTGGCACTACTAATACTGAGGAAGCTGTAAATTGACAAAACGTTATTGATCGTCAGTGGACAATTCATGACTTCCACAAGCATCAGGAGCGCACTTTGAAATGAATTGGTATGTTTCGTGCACTTTAATGCACAGCTAGCGTGCACTTTGACTTCAACAATTATCATGAGTGTACATTGACTTCAATGTATATTTTATGTGCATATCATCCATATGAGCTAAGAAAACTCGTACTCGTAGAGGAAATCGTACAGAAAAAGACCTACTAACGGGGAGTGTATATGTAGAACGGACTCTTATGGTCTCTAATAAACGAAGAGGGGCGTGTATTACATTTTGCAATTTTTCCAACCCTCTCCTGAGCTTATTAGGAGACCCCCCCCCCCCCCCCCCCTATTAATTTTGGGAAATCAGCTTTGATGATGTAAAAAGAATTTTTTTAACGCATTTATTTGATGATGATTTTAGGTGATGTAAAGATTTCCGATGTTGATATCGCTTCTGTCTCAGTTTCATTTTACAACTATCAGAAATTATTTCAAAAACTTGCTTCCAGGCCCTGTTTAATCCAACCCTCATTTTATAATCCAAT
Organism: Alatinidae sp. Z8VKAUB7J3; assembly: GCA_010016025.2. NCBI lineage: Eukaryota > Metazoa > Cnidaria > Cubozoa > Carybdeida > Alatinidae > Alatinidae sp. Z8VKAUB7J3. The sequence continues at coordinate 27,121,409 of JAAAKM020073195.1, read as the reverse complement.
CTTCATTAGTTTTTGAAATTGCTTCCACCCCCGGGTATTCCACCCCTCCGTTTATTAGAGACCAAAGAGTAGCAGACATCATCATCATCATCATCCGGTGCCTTGCTTTATAGCGTTGGCGATCATGTCTTTCCACACATCTCTTTTTTTGAGTGATTCGTATCAGTTCCGTTGTTGACCTCACATCCACCCAGGCAGCCAGACTGTCGGTGATTTTCTCTCTGTCTGCCGCGGTTTCTTTGTCCATCAATTTTTGCTGTTGTTACACGATTTTCGAGACTTTCTTTTCTCATAAAATGGCCAGAAAATGTTGCCTGTCTTTTTCGAATTTTGTCAACCAGCAGCCTTTTTGTGTCCGCTTCTTTCAAAACTTCCACATTGGTTTTTCGGTCCGTCCAGGGTATGCGCAACATTCTTCTTTAAAACCACATTTCTGTTGCTTCTAATCTCTTCTTCATTTGATTGTCCAGTAGCAGACAGACAACACTTTATTCCCATAACATTTGGGAGTTAACAGAGATGAACCTCACGCGCAGTAAGAAAAGCTCAGAACTATAGGAAATCAGGGACGGGGGAAGAGGGGGGAAAGGGGGCCATGCCCCCCTTAAAGATTTGTCAAATCTCAACTTTTTCCGTGACCACTATTCAGCTTTATCAAAATTGAAATTGAGTGGAGCAGAGATTGTGTCACATTCAAAGCAGGATGCGCGTATCAACACGAAAGACCCCTTTCCACACAATGACTAAAGGCACCTTAGTGGAATGTGAAAAATATAAATTTAGACCCAGCCTACTCCCCCCCCTAATCCGCGTTACATTCCCCCGTCGCTAAAAATGGCGTGAATTCATTACAACTAGACTGACGTCAGACCAGGAATGATCTGTCTGTCATAAGACGAACACTTATTTTTCAGTCACTCAAAATTATAAAGAGATTTAGTTATAAAGAGATTATGCTAGTTTCCAAAACAAAATTGGAAAAAACTAGAGAAATAATCTGAAAGCAAAGACGCACTTTCTTATTCCATGGCAGCCAATGCCTTTTGGCTAGGAATAAATGTAGTACTTGTTCTCCTTCTTGACAGATAAAAGGATGCCCTCTGTCAGAATAAGCCCTTTTACAAACTGTTGTATCTCTTTTCTGTAACAGAAATTGCTTCATTTACAATGCTTATTTTGAAATATCTGCCTTTTTCGTATAAATATAGGAGGGATCTTTAACTAATTTAGTGCACCAAAATAGAAAGAAAGGCTAGGGTTTCCCAGATAGATCAATTACTTTGATTTATTTATAATAGCAATATAAGAGTAATAGTATGAAAAACCAAAGTCATTAGAATTAGTGCATAAGACGTGGAAGTGCTTACTGGATGATTAATTTATGTGTACTTCAATTTGAAAGTAACAGTTCTCATCAAGTACTACAAGACTAATAACACATTATACACCCTAAAATTATAATTTTCAGACCTTTGAAAAATATGTAGTGTCTAACTGATCATTTACTACTGTAAAGAATGAGTTTTGTTCCATGTTGTATTACATACGTATAGGTGTCATTATTAGCTTATTGATAAAATTCAGGACTCTCTCCATTTACCGGGAGTAAAAATCAATTTTTAAAGTTCAGGAGGGGCGCAAAATTAAAGGCAATCAGGTACGCAAAGGCATAGATAAATTAGCATTGTGAAGAAGGTAGGCATGTCTACTTTGATACCACAAAATTAGGTTGGTAATTTTTTAAGGGGTGCGATTGTTTACACCGTCATATAAGCTGGAATTTCTTTTCTGCCGTGGAAAAATGTGCCGCGGTAATCTCCGCGGTGCCTTGCCTTCACCGCGGCGTTTTATGTCTAATTGCGTGGGCTGCAGTATGGGTGGGCAGGTTTGCAGTGGTATGCCGTTTTGCAATATTTCTTCACCAAAGGAAAATTCAAAAACGTACGGAACAAGCAAAGAAATACAATGTACCCCGAAATTTGTCTGCCTCACCCGGGGGAGGCGAAAATTAAAGGGGCAAAACGAAGGCTCAGGGGGCAAAAATAAAAGGGACGAAAATTAAAGGGAGCGAAAATTATAGGAGGCGAAATTTGAAAGGAATAAGGTAAATCCCCTATTGATGTACTAGTTCTTAAAAGTTTCACGAGCGACTGTACCATCTATAATTACTTCATCAGTTCAAAAAATCTGTATTTTCATTGAAGCACTAGACATGTTTGATGAGGCAAGTGATGGAAAATGGATTCCAGAGCAAATTCAAAGGCGAAAGCGACTACAATATTTCAAATTCATCGAAACTTTGAATGGAGAGGTGAAGATAGCACAGTCAGATTTCGGATAACTAACAGTCTTTTGATTTCCTTCTTGCCATAGAAGGACACCTTCCGCTGCAAAACACTGGCAGGAATTTTTCTTTGATTATAAGACAGCAGATATTAGTTGCACTTCAATATCTGGCAAGAAGGGGCTGGATTAACAGCACTTGTACTCCAGAATCCATTGCCTATCACTTGCACCACCTTACACAATATAATTTGTAACCAAACACATTTTTGTGGTCAAGTTTGTGTAGGAGCGATGAAAGCAGTTATTGTATACGAGGTCGCACTAGTTTAGGCTGGAGGACATTGGAATAAGATCCACGGACAGTATCAACCCCATGATTGTCTTTTTCGGGTAGGCAACTCCCCTCACCATTTTTGACTGTCACTTTTACAGGGTAAAAATAGGAGAATGCACATCATGTAGATTATATGTTACAGAAAAATTGAGGTATGATTTAGGAAAATTGAGAAACAAATAGTTAAGATATGAGCCTAAACCTAAATATAATACTTTCTGGAATAGCAGAATATATTGGCATCCTACCATTTGCCCTTCAGTTTTTTGTGGACCATTTACAATGAAGCAACACAAGCCGGTGTTGTTTAAGAATTTTACCAAAAATAATAAATTGTAACATTGTATTGTACATGGTCAATTTTTAAGGCAGATGGTATAGGATTTGGGATTGAGGTGTCGATAATGAACTTGAAAAAAAAAAGAAAAAAAAAAAGGAAAATCATTAGTCGTCTTTATAGTGAGCTTTTGGGAATGATCATTATGAGTTTTGTAATGACCACACTCTCTAATACTGGGAAGCGACCAGAAAACTCTGTCAATTTAGTCTCTGTCAAGTTTTAGGCGTTCTCGTATTTTGTCTTTTTTAATTGAAGCTGGCCATGTAGCCTCGATATTGGTAACCAATCTTGGTATACCCAAATAGGAGAGGAAGAGGGGAGGAATCTGAACCCAACCTCTTCAAGAATTGCAATGATTAATTTTTGGCACTGATAGGACTTGGCCAGCTTCTACAAAAAACGGAAAAATGAAGATGAGGCCTGACAACTTTGTAGCTATTGCTATGACTAGAGTCAACTACCGACTATTCTGGGGTCGATTAATCAAATGTAATTGTTCTACTTTTCTAATATTTTATAAACACATATTGTCTAATATACTTTGTACATAACTGACATTCGGGATATCAATCCTTCCAAATGGATGGATTTGTCCATGATACGCTGCTCTTCTCTGAATTAACTTTAAGTTTCAAAAGTTTTTGGGGTATAACACTCTGCCAGGCCCATCCCTTGCCGACACCTCTTGCTAGCTAACTCCCCCCCCCCCAATCCATTTCTCTTACGAAAGTCAATACTTTTGAAGGTATTGATTCTGCATCTCTTATATAAATAATTTTATTGCTTGACATTGTTTTCTTTTAGGTATTTCTGTAGATAAATAAGTCAAAATGAGCTTCTTTTGAACTCTGTATTAAGCCTAATCCCAATTACAGCGTTTAAAGTAATTTGGATTATGACTAATGCATATCCCATTTTTGTCCTTGTATTTTTTCGTCTTAAGTAAATCTTGCTTATCTGTGTTAAGTCTCATTTTTCTTCTTGTTCTTTTTTTTTTTAATTTAATACTAATTCAATATTGTACAACGAGTTGACGAGGGGATGTGTAAAAATTATGTATTAAACTTATAATACACCTTATATATGACAGAAAATCAGAATTCCTTAGAAAATCACTAACGGCTACTAAATACAGAGTGTGGAACGGTGCTACACTGCCAGAAATTTTTGAAGAGAAACTTCTCTTGGTAGGAGCCTGTATCCCCTAGATTTGCTCCCCCTCTAGTTTTTGAAAAAATACCTTTTTTGGTGTACTTTCATTAAAAAGATTTTTCTTTATCTTCATTAAAATTGGTTTTTTATTGATTTTTCTTTTTAACATTGACTCGGCATTTGTTTTGGGTTTTATGTCTTTTTTGGCCTTTTCCTTCAATATTTTTTTTTTTGCGCTGAACAAGAGAGGCGATTGTCCTTTCGATTTATTCACTTTGTTTTTTTCAGAATTTTCGTTTGGAATTAAAAAAAAAAAAACATTTTTTTCGCTTTTTCTTTATATTATGGTAGGTCAATGTGGTTTAAGGAATCTCTTAAAAATTGTACCCTTCTCCTGGACATAGCCGTAGGCTAAGTGCAAAACTTTGTTTTGCGGTTTCGCAAGGGGAGCTGTATTTAAATGAAATTAGAACTTATGATTGAACCATAAGCCGTAATACTTCATCCATAGATTATTTCAAAACTTCACAGATTAGACATTAGAAAGATCAAAGCATTTATATAGCTTGACAATGAGTCCTGTTGTTAATCAAGTCGTCTGCTTGATAATTATAGTAAACAACAAGTCTTTTGAGAGCTTCTGAAGTGAATTTGTTAAGAATGTATTAGGACGGCCTGCTTTGCTGGAACCGCAATACCGGAAAAATCCAGAAGTATCATTCTGAATTTAATTGCGATCCCAATCAAAAAGAAGCTCATCCTGTATTTGAAGATAGCCGGGGAAACGTTTGGATTTCCCGCGCTCCCCGTCTTTTTGTATATCTGGACGACCAGGATACAATTATTACCGTCCCGGATTTAGAGAAAGATCTGACTAAGTTTTCTGATATGACGGAAGATCGCATGGGTAGAATATGGGTCGGCACGCATACCGGCGCCGTCAATCTGATCGAGGTCGCCGCTCCGCAAAAGGGCGTCGTTCGCTCTATCGGCGTCGGCGGTAAATTTAACAGTTTATACGCGCTGCTTAAAGACTTGGACGGGCATATCTGGTGTTTTACGGCAGAAGGGGCGGTCAAAATAGACGTCGAAAGTTTTGAACAAACTCCTTATTACAACGCCTACGCGGTAGATAATTCCAACGGTTTCTCTTTTAATTATTTCAAAAACGGGCAATTCATCGTAGGTTCGCGCAATGAAATCACCATCATCGATCCAGCCGCTCTGCAGTTTAATACAGAATTGCCCCGGCCCTATCTCACTAATATCAAAATCAAAGAAGAAGAGTTTTCAGCCGGCCTGGCGCCTCGAAAAATTAGCGAACTACGCCTGAATCCTGATGAAAATTTCTTTTCCTTATCTTTTTCTTCTCTGGGCTATACCCTGAGCGACGAAATTACCTTCCGCTACCGGCTGGCGCCCTTCGATAAGGACTGGATAGACGCCAAAGATAGACGATTTGCTAATTATACGAACGTACCTAGCGGAAATTATGTATTTGAACTACAAGCCGCCAATAGCGAAGGCGAGTGGAACCCGGAAACGCAAACGCTAAGCGTCCGTATCGACCGCTATTGGTGGAACAAACCTTGGGTGCAAATTCTCGGCAGCTTATTACTATTAGCGGCAATCTATGGCGTTTACCGTTATCGATTGTCGCAGGTAAGGCGGGAAGAACGACTAGAGGCCGCCTTTCAAAAAAGACTGGCAAGAGTAGAAATGAACGCTCTGCGAGCCCAGATGAACCCCCATTTTATTTTCAATTGCCTCAATTCTATAGAAAACTATATTCTCAAAAATGAAACGAGAAAAGCTTCGGATTACCTTAACGATTTTTCGCGCCTCATCCGTTTAATCCTCCAAAATTCCCGATCGAATTACGTCAATCTGAAAGACGAAGTCGAGGCGCTTAAATTATATATGGAAATGGAGCAGCTTCGCTTTAATCAACGCTTCGATTACGAGGTAGAGGTGGGAGCAGACGTCGACCTGGAAGACATGGAAATTCCGCCGATGCTTATTCAACCGTATATTGAAAACGCGATCTGGCACGGCTTGATGCATAAGGAAGGGCATGGAAAAATAACCTTAAATCTCTCTCGTGAAAACGGCTATCTCAAATGTATAGTAGAGGACAACGGCGTAGGCCGCGGCAAAGCCGCCCAGTTAAAGTCAAAATCCAGAAAAAGAAAATCAATGGGCATGAATATAACCCGCGAACGCATAGATATTATCAATAAACTCTATGATACCGATACTTCGGTCGAGGTAACAGACTTGGTTGCGCCGGACGGCGAGGCGGCGGGTACGCGGGTGGAACTGAAGGTCTTAGTATAAACGGCTAAGCCGTAACCAACCTCTTACCACAGTAGAAACATAGTTCACATAGGCTAAAGAGTATATAAGAAAACTATGTGATCTATGTTCCTATTGTGGTCCCCAAACTTGGTCGCTCACGCTTCTCACATGACGGTAGCCTAATTTACACCGTCGATGACCAATCGGTGGCAGCGTGGGATGCGATAACATTGAACAGGCTTCAACTATTTGACCATGGTGACTTTTACGCCCCTAATGTCAAGGGCGTCGCACTCTCAACAAGCGGTAAATTCACAATCACAGTCACCGAGGACAGCACAATCCGGGTTTGGAGCAACGCTGATGGCAAGCTTGTTGAGACCGGTCGGCATGGGATCAAAGCCCAGATCTCGGACGACGGCCGATGGGTATCAGCCACGAAGGTTGATGGAACCACATGGGTTTGGGCCTTAGGAGAGGATAACGACGCCTTCTTGGTCACCGATACTTCTTCCGCGATAGAACTCCCAGCCGCCGCTCGCGACATTTGGCTTTCGCAGTCTGGTCGTTGGATCGGATGGCAACGCGGTGAGAGAGTCGAGCTAACGCCAGTTTCTCATGAGGAGATCATTCAGTCCATATCGAAGCATAAGAAGCGTGGTACTATTCGAGAGCTGACTCCTGAGGAGAAGAGGAAATTTGGGGTCCCATAATATGGTTAAGACTCGCGGCGGAAACCTCGAACGCACAATCTCCGAGGCAGCAGGTGTGGCAATACGGACAGTAGAAACGGCCTCATCATTAATCACTGAATTTGGTTACCCAATTGCAGAGCGGTTCAATGAAATTGTTGACCTTTCAGGCTTCAGCAGGAGAAACAACTGTATGACCGCACCTGGCTAAAACCGGCCAATCCAGGCGTACCCTGAGCGTCCCGCTAGAACAGATCTTGGAAGATCGGCAAGCCACCGTGTCCAGGATTGCCCTATCCGTTCGGGAAACGACTCCGGCGGTGCGCTCGTTCCTTCGAGACCTTGTGTCTCTGGGATGTAATCAGCGCAGCTCAAGCGGTCTTGGATGAGGCCCGGGGCCCTGCGTCACCATGCTGGATCACCTACGCCTTCCAGCTACCAAGTGAGTCGCCATCCGAATCGCCGGCCCCTGGCCACAATACCGCAGGGTCGAGCAATTTGGTGGTCTTTCCCAACCTGGGGAAAGATCGAGTCGCCACCCGACTCAAACGGTGCGGTCTTTCGGTCCCTCCAGGATCCGAGCCTTGGCCTCGACAAAAGGACTTCAGCCTAGGCCACCGCCCCACCCGCCTCCGCCAAGATCATATCCGCCGCCTTCTCGCCGATCATGATGATCGCGGCGTTGCAGTTGCCCGAGACCAGGCGCGGCATGACCGAGCCGTCGGCGATGCGCAGCTTATCCACGCCGATCACCTTCAGCTCGGGCGTGACCACGGCGCGCTCGTCGCTGCCCATGGCGCAGGTGCTGGAGGGGTGATAGATGGTGGTGCCCACCTGGCGGCAGTAGGCCAGCAGGTCCTCGTCGCTGGCCACCTCCAGGCCGGGCGCGACCTCCTCCTCCAAATAGGGGGACAGGGCCGGGGCCTGGAGGATCGAGCGCAGCACCTTGAGGCCCTCCACGTTGGTGCGGCGGTCGCTCTCCGCCGAGAGGTAGTTGACCCGGATCTCCGGGGCCGCCAGGGGATCCGGGGACTTGAGGTGGATGGAGCCGCGGCTTTCGGGGCGCAGCTGGCAGACCGAGGCGGTGAAGCCGGGGAAGCGGTGCAGGGTATCGCCCAGCTTGTCGGTGCTGAAGGTCAGGAAGTGCACCTGAATGTCCGGCGTCGCCAGCTCTTTCCGGGTCTTGAAGAAGTAGGCGGCGTAACCGGCGCTCACCGGGATGAACCGAACATTCCGAAATGGTGGGGCGTTCCGGTTTTGTGTTCCCCACACCCGTGGGGATGACCCGGCCCGGTTTTTCTATAGTTTGATGCCATTCAGGTGTTCCCCACACAAGTGGGGATGAACCGAGTCTCCATCATGGACACACACTCTTCACGAGGTGTTCCCCACACCCGTGGGTATGAACCGGAGCGACATGCATTCTCCCGGGACCATAACGAGTGTTCCCCACACCCGTGGGGATAAACCGTTTTTAAGTGATGCGGCGCGCGAGTTTGGCGCGTGTTCCCCACACACGTGGGGATGAACCGTAGGTATCCACGGTATCGGAATTGAAAATATCGTGTTCCCCACACACGTGGGGATGCACCGGCTTGTACAGAGCCCCGTTTGTCATTTCGTCGAGTGTTCACCACACGTGAGGTTAAACCTTTGGTCGCGAAAGTAATCCCGCTGATACCGAACTGTTTCCCACACACATGGGATTAAATGGCATCTAAATTGGTATAAAGGGGATCTTCACCACAGTGCGGCTTTACTCTTGGCCACGAAGACGGCTGAGTTAGTCGTCTTGTTCTTTCGCTTTAAAAAAATCAAAAAGGCCCATACCGATCTCCGTAATGGTGAGGGTTTTAATGCGGTGCTTGGATTCGATCATAAGGGAAGGAATCCATGAATATCAATGGCGAGGTTGTTTTTTCATTAGGATAAAATGGGTCTACTGCACAAGCGCTATGCCGAGCCAAGTATTTGGAGGGAAGGAAATGACCCATCAATCCCTGTTCAACCGTCCGATGAAATTTTGGGAACTTACCAGCGCTTTCCGCGATAGGGAAGCCGTCATTTTAGAAGTCCTGAACCAAGACCCATGGAAAAAGCCATATTTGGCGTGGTATGAAGCACATAATCAGCTCGTACAGTCTCAAAATCGCAAAATCCTAGATGCCCCTGTACCTGAAGAACTCACGCGTGAAATTGCTAAAAGATGTCCTGATTTTTTTTACTTTGATCCGTCTTCTGGAAACTTAAGAAAAGATGCAAACAGCCCTGAGCTTCAAAGTTCAGCAACAAAGATGACGTTACTTGAGGTACACGATCAATTCGGCGGTGGCGTGATTGAAGAAGTCTTGGAGCGGGGAAGTTTAAAGATTCCAGACGAGGATTAATTCAGATTGGCAAGGCGCCCATTCTTTACGGCACGGCGTTCAGAATTCCTTCCACTTACGGCCACTGGGCAGGGCGGTTGATGAAATCTGCACGGGCATGGTTCGGGTAAAGCGTGAATTTGTTGAGACAGAGGTAGTCGGTGGTGATGGCGGCCGCTTTGCTGAAGGGAATGTCCAGTAAATGGGCCATGGCAGCGCGGAACCAACCGCTGTGGCCGAGGATCAGCACCGGCCCTTCCATGCAGCGGACTTCTTCCACAAACGCGCCACAGCGCGCCAAAAACTCGGTACCGGTGTCGCCGCCCGGCGCACCCGCCGCATCGATGTCGTTCAACCAGGCATCTACTTCTGTTCTGGGAATTTGGGACCAGGAGCGTCCTTCCCATTCGCCAAAGCTGAATTCTCTGAGTCGAGGTTCGATTTCCGGCTGTCCCAACACTTGGGCAGCACGGCGGCAGCGCTGTAGTGGACTGCACAATAAACGGGGTTTGAGGGCATCGACAAAGGGTTTCCAGGCCAATGTTCTTGCCCGGTAGTCCGACACGGGTGGAACGTCCGTGTGTCCATAACAAAAATCTTTGGGCACATCTACCGGTGGATTGTAGTTCAATTGATACATTCTGGTCACAAATTGAGCTTAATGATAATAGTTTCTCTGCTGTATTGTTGGAATCTACATGTATGACCATTTTTGGAATTTTACTGAATATTTCAAATGCAAACTTTTTGTGACCAACCACACTAGTTAGGAATTTAAAAACTTTTGAGTCTTCTGGGAATTGCTTTCCATTTTCATTTAGGGACACTTTCACTGCAATAGGAAAAATCTCATAATCAGGAATATATTCTTTTTGTAGTAGCTGGTGAGCATTGTTAACACTTTGGCTTCTTTTCTCACAGTTTTGTACCTTAGAGGTATTAGGGGAGTGGTTTTGCCTGGGTGAACTACACTGGCTCATACTGTTTGTGATGATTCCTTCAGCTGCAAAAGGATTGATAGCACTTAAATTTTCATTTCAGTCTTCCATCTGTGGTAGTGGTGGGAAGTCTGGGTCATTTGCCCAAGATTCTGGAAATCTGTTGTTCATTCTCATAGGGGATAAGTCAGGCAAGTGATTCAATGTGGGATAATTAATTGGAGATAGCTGAATTTGGGTTCCAGTCACTGATGATGGAGCAGTAATGTACACCGGTTGCCCATTTTGAAGAAAGCCATAGATGAGCAGGTTGGAATTAGTGATCATGTTTCTATCAGGTGGTTCTGACCCCATCACTTCACTTGGCAGTAAAAACCACTTTTACTAAGCCTAGATTTGACAGATTCCTTACTTACACAAAAATAATTCAGACTTCAAGAAAAAGATTATTAATCCTACCGTTTAATCTTTTCTTCCCCCGATGCATCACTGGTCATTGCCAAAGAAAGAATTTTGATTTGACCTCCTTTCCCAGGAAAGACGACTAACGTGGTCAATCAAATTTTGTAATCTAATAATCTTATATATGCAATAATCTTGGGAGGTTTTGAAAAACTCAAGTGTGGGCTTGTTTCTATAGTTAATTGAGGTTACCAAGACACAGAAGTTGAATATTTATTCAAATCAACAACATATTTCTGTAAATTGTTTTCACACAGCTTATTTGATATATTAATTGCAAGACGCAAAGAATAACGACTCGATTAGGATTTTTCCATATCTTAGAGAATCAGTTGCGATTCGATTATAATTCAATAGAAAATTATAGAATCAATTGTCGTTATTGTTAATCAATTGTCAGAATATTCAATCAAATTGGAATCAAAATTTTCGTGTCAATCAGAATCAATTGTCATTCAATTAATTGGGTATATCTCCAATCTTAGGCTGGGACCTAATTAACTATGGGGCAAAGGGACAACTGCCCCTTCTAGACCTTAGTTTGGGATTAAGTGGTTGCTGTTTGATTTAAATATAAACCAGAGAGAAAAAGCATATGAAATAAATGTCTATCTGTACTATCCTAAAAGTTACGAGGCTAAATAGGATCAGGTATACGGGGTTCATTTGGGCTTAGTATTATGACGTTCATGTGATAGAAGCCTGGGAAACCGATTTTAGCCAAGAACAAACACTAAATTGATTCATACCACAAAATAATTCCCCATAATAATTAATTGGACGTCTGAATTACATACATATTGTCTATGATATAAATATGTTAGACTTTTTGACAATGATTTTACCCAAAAACACCAAATTTACGGCAGTGAGAGCTCGAATAATATTGGCAAGTACAGAATCTCCGAAGTAAAAAAATAAAAATAGAAAACTCCATCCCCTTCTCTGGAGTAGAAAAAAAAAAGTCATTTTATGTGAAGTTAAACCTAAGTAATAGAAAAAAAAACTTTGGAAAGAAAACTTAGGACTTGGGGAAAACTAAGGAAAGAATGACCACATAGAAAGAAAAAGCGGATAGATCTTGTTAAAATCCATAATGTGTGCCATCTATTACAAAATAGTATATTTATGCTTTCAAGTCATGTAATGGCAGTTCCATGTTGGAAACTTATTTCCTCCACGGCATCCTTCGGAATCATCTATTTAAGTTTGAAATACAACAGCGAAAGTATTTCAGCTCATCATAAATGAGTCAAGCTACTTGAACTTCAATTTAATTTAACACATCTTGAACTTAATTTGAGTTTAACTTAAGCGTACTTAATAAATACTTAATCTAGAAAACAGTAGGTCCTAAGTTAGCATCATGAAGCTGCGAACAATATGTACATATTATATGTACAATATGCACCGATTTAAATTGCTTACTTTCAAGTTGTGATCTAAGTCCGTTGAGTTCCCGGTCCCGTTTCTCTAATATATCCTGGTAACCCTTTTCTAGGATATCATTATTCTCCGTCAGTGCTTGTATTGTAGCTTGATTAAACAGGAGGTCTTGACATTTCTGAAAATACAAAAGGTTGATAAAAATTTCTAGGAATAAACAAAAATCTGAGGTCGCAATTACAAGAAAGGCCTTCATTGTCCTAAAGAATTCAAAAATGAAAAAAAAAGTCAAATAAGAGGACTGAAACAGGGTCTTACTTAATCTTGAATACCCCTCCCCTCCTTAGAAAAATTTTAGCTACTACTCCTTTTAAAGCAATGCATAAAGGAAGGCAGCAGTCACGGTTGCAGCAACAGCTCCAACCTAGTAAGAACTAACAACGACCCATACTAACAGATATTATCAGTGGCTATGGAACTGCGCTCCATAGACAGAGGCTTGTAGTTCGAGTTTTCTGTAGAAACGATTCTTCTCTTAGGAGCCAACCTTAGCAGAGTAGATGAGACAATGGACATGTAATCATATGTCCTTCAAGATGCAGGTTCAAATCCTGGTGTTGCTATAAACTGCCAGGTCCTGCCTTCGGGTGGGAGTCAGTGACATGGCTCTGCAACCTCAGCCACCTTGGATATGGAAGCAATGTATCTTTGAGACCTATGCCTTCATTCAGTTGGGTCTGCCCAACCACAAACCAATTCATTAATCATTTAACAGAAAATATAAACCTTATTTCCAAGAAATTATCTAGTAAAAAATATGTTGAAACTAATTAGCAAATAGTGACTATTATATAGGTTAGATAAAAGAAAAAATTTCAAATGAAAAAACCAATTTTTGGTTGAAAAAACCAAGTCCAAAACATGACGTCAAAACCAACGTAAAATGTGCACCATCATCAACGTCAAAATCCTTAATAGGAGGCTTAAACTCGCTGATCTTCTTAAAGAAGGGAATCGGCTTTTTTTTACATGGATAGCTGTGATGTCCCCTTGTTTTTGTATATGCTAGCGGGTGACTGGAAGATTATGTAAAGATGGTTAACGGCTCATTTGAATGCTAGCGCTTGAATATATATTTTCTGATACATTTTGTTCGTATCATAGTAAAAGGTAGTGTGACACCAAAAACTGCATTTTTTGGTGTTTTCCATAGCCTAGAAGGCTAGAACACATGTAGTCACCATTGAAATAACTATCACTGAAAACCTTTGATAGGAAGTTTGTAGTGTTCCATTATGGTTTCAGCAGTACCTGCAGCCTTGTAAAGACACATTCACGTGTCGGCTAAGCATAGCTTAATAAAAAACGTTTCCAAATACGGATCCAATGTTTTATTATTATTTTTTTTCAGAGGCACTTCATATGGATGATGTTGTCGTATGGACTTAAAGGGGGTGATTCAATGGGAAACCAAAAGTTAGTACCCCTTTTAAGAGTCAAAAGTGATCAGAGGGTAATTAACCCCCCCCCGTCATGATATTTTCAATGTTTACCATAAAGAGCAAGGCGTTAAGGAGGGGACGGCCTCTTTCATATAGGAAAATTTTTCTTGTTATTTTAAGTTTTAATGTCGCTTCTCACTCTCAGTGAAAAAAAAACTTTTTTTATATATCCTTTTAATAGCCTGTATATTTATATACTTTTGTGACTTTTTTCTTAATGATTTTATCCTTACAAGCAGTTGCAATAAAGGTGGTATTTGAAATAGCAGAAGTAGTAGCAGTAATAAATCTAAAAGCGGTAGTAGTATTGAAAGTAGCGTAAATATACTGCCTTTTGGTCAATCGATTTCCCCCTTTTCAGCATTTTCTGAAACTTAAAGCTCAACTCTGTCTTTGAGACACGTTTTTTTGACAATATGCCTGCATATATTTTTTTTTGATTTAGTTGAAATTTTCCCTCAATATTTTAAATATAGTGCTGTATTTGTATCAGCAGTACTGATGGTAGTTGTAGCCGAAATATTATGGAATAAAATTACCTCTTTGGTCAATTGACAAGCTCCCTTATTATTTCCTGAAAGTTCCAAATTACTATACTCCGTCAATCCCAATCCGTCTTTAGACAGCCTGTATACACATAACACTTTTTGGGTTAGTTCAACACTCCCTTCAACCTTCTCTGAAAAGCTCACCTGAATACCTTTGTCTTTCTAGAAAGGTTAAACATGTTTACCTTTCTAGATACTTTATATTAAATGCAAACAGAGAATAAATTGCCTAACTCGCAGCCCTTGTTCTGGGGGCTGTGAGGGGTTGATATCTCCAAAGGTAGACCTACAGGATCTGTCAGCGATTCTGAAGACGGCTCAAAATTTTGATTGGATTTTTGTTTTGGGATATGGAAGGGTTGTGGAAGGGGGCTGATTGCTCTCAATTGACTTTCAACTCTTGAAGAGCACTAAAATTCCCAATCAAATGAGCCCTATCCAAAGTTTCTCCGACCTCCTATTCCAGAAAACCATATTTACCTTTAAGGCATAATTTATAACACCGGTCCCCAGGCTCTGAGGAACTATGTCAACCCCAAAGACCATTTATATAGTCTATAGACTATTTTGGAGAAAATGGCTATCTCAAAATTTCCATCTGATGGACTAGGGGAAAACAAGACGTGGGGTTAGGGCTAGTAGGCTACTCTCCTATCACTTTTGACTCTTGAAAATGACACTAGGACTTCTGATTTCTAATTAGTGAACCACATTAGAAATTTATACCACTCCCCATTTTGTAAAAACCTGAAGCATTAGAGTGGATAACTAATATATCTTATAGGCCTTGCCTTGGGGGCCACAGGGGGGGTAGTGTCATCCTTAAAGATATAATTACCGGACCTTCCAAATTTAAACAAAATGAATATCTCTTTAAATTTATTTGAAGTATTTGGGGAAATCGTGGGCAAAGGGAGGGGGTGCCCTGCAATCATTTTCGACAAGTAAAAGAGCAGTAAACCTTTCAATTTGCAATCCAATGTGCCACCTCTGAAGTTTATGTGACAATCCTTTCCGAAAAAAACTTAAAAACCCTGTGGTACAACTTGCAAATCTTACCCTGCGAGTTCTTGGGGGGGGGGCTAATCTTCAAAGCATTTGTTGACTTTAAAGCAGCTTTCGACTCGGTCGACCGTGAGTCCGTTTGGCTGATGCTAAACGAACGGGTTTCCCTCACAAATACTGCCGCCTATTCAAGGCGCTCTACACTGATACAAAAAGTTCTGTCAAGGTTAATGGTCATCGAAGCCCACTATTCGAAATAGATACTGGTGTAAGGGAAGGCTGTGTTGCTGCAACTGACCTTTTCAACGCGGTGATTGGCTATGTCATGGATCGAGAAGCAAATCAAACAACCAATTCGGACTGATATATGGAGATATACTCCTAGCCGATTGCAACTTCGCAGATGATATTTCCCTGATATGCTATCCTGCAGCTGAACTCGAGGTGGTCCTCAATACACTGTCGGAAGAAGCCCTGAAAGTGGGACTACATATTAGCTGGCAGAAAACAAAATAATGATCATCGATCGAGCAGGTAAATACGCAAACTCACTAGCATTCAACGTATTAGGGCACACTGTTGAAGTTGTCAAGTCTTTTATTTACCTTGGGTCTGCCGTCTCAGATACCGATTCAATTGAAATGGGAGTCCAGTGACGCATCACTAAAGCCGCGTCTATTATGGCTCGATTATGCCGCTCCGTGTAGTCAAAGCCCAATATCAGCCGAAAAACCAAAATGCGGATCTACAACACGATGGTACCGCAAATCCTTCTCTACGGTGCAGAAAATTGGCCGGCTGCTGCTTCTGTTCGTGATGCCATAGATGTGGCCCAAACAAACTTCCTAAGACAAATCTAAGGGATCAAGTGGTACAATTTCGGCTCGAACATCCGACAGCTGACACGGATCAGACTCCCAACTCTCGTCAGCTCGCCGTAAGAGCCCTACGGTGGTTCGGCCACTTAATTTGCATGCCAGCAGAGGCACCCACCAGCACATTTTTCAATTTTGATCCTCTTTGACATGACTGGAAGCGCCCCCGTGGAACACCCTGGCTCAGAAGAAGGGACAGCCTTACCCAGTACCTCTACATGATCTGTACTGATCTCCAAGAAGCAGTCACGCTTGATCAGGACCATTCGGAATGGAGGCGAAGAGTCACATCTCTCTCTACGCTTAACCACCAGCAGGAGCTTTAAGTAAGTAAGTAAGTACAACAATAAGCTAGTTTGGCTATAAATAAATACAACGATAATTGTTGCGAAACGCTGCGAATAAGAATAGCTTTAGTTTGTTAGAAAATAAAAACAAAATCCAAAGACTAGCCAGACTAACCATGATAATTTTCAAACTGTTTTTGAACTTGTTTCCAACACTAACAGCCTTTCTTCTCTTTATTAATTTATAAGCCACACTGTCATGCTATGCGTGGTATTGATCGCTCAACCGTAATTTACAAAGTAGAGAATTTTTTCCAGAGGATAAATTACTTAGAAAATACATGTTCCAACAAGGGTCCTTTCAGTTCATTTTAGTCACAATTAAGAAAAAAAGTCAATAAAGTGAGTCTTTTCATGGAAGAGAAAGAAGGAGTGGATGAACGTCTATAAATAATCAAGGCTATAAGGTTTAATTCACACCAAAACACGAACTAAAAAAAAAAAAAAATAAAGTATAGATTAGATGATAATCCCAGGATATCATGCACAAAATGTAAAGATTACGAGAATTTGAGAGTCCAACCCAGAGGCTACTCTCTTGAATGCAAGCTTAATTCTACTGCTTAGGCAACGAATATTCTTTATTCTGCCAAAGTTTGTGCTTTTTGGCCATTCGTTTAGGGCCTGAAAAAAGCAGGTACGGCGGCTTTGCTACTGGGCCCTGACACTCAAAACACGGCAGGCTTCTGTATGTGGATTCTCATTGTCATTTGTCTTCTAACCGCAGCCTCTTCTGGATGTCAGGACGTCACCATAGGTTTGATGGTAAAATAAGGCGTCACCTAGGGAAAATAGAAATTCTTTCATAAAGTTTTGACCTGTTTAGATCATTTTTGTGACCTGAAATGTCAATATGTAACCATTTTCAAGGAAAAATCGATAAACATATACATAAATAATTATTAATTATTTATTTAAATAGGAAAATAAACATAATTCTAATAATAAGAAGTTTTTTTGGTGGTTGTCAGGACCTCCTTCCACACTTCATAATATGTTCATCGGTTGTTTTTCAGGTGGTAGCAGAAGTTTTAAGGTACATTGTTTTTTAACACAAGAAAATGCCACGTATACTATAATTGAAAACAAGAGAACTAAGGTCAACGCCTACAAATTCAAAAGTTTGTCCCCATGGCTTATGCATAGTCATTGCATATGCGGGTCAAAGCGGAAGTTGATGTCATTGAACAGTACATCCAACTTTAACTTTACTAGATTAGACTGTAACTCGAGAAATACAAACTTCGTTTCCTGATTTCTCTCCAGTAGTTAAATTTGCCTTAATTAAGTTGTTACATAATTCAGTAATAATAAGGCGGGTCCCAATACACATCTCTTTTGTAGTATCTAAGTTACACAAAAGCATAACTGTAATATTTATCCTTATTTTTATATCAAGTGGTGGTAAATATTACAGTTACGCACAAGCATAGCTGTAGTATTTTTCTTTAATTTTATGTGAAGTGGTTTATTTTTCTTTATTTTATTAGGAATATTGGAGTAAATTCAATACCTCCTTTTTTTATGTTTTACAGAATTGTAACTCTCATACGACTTGTATTCTTCTGGGAGGTGATTCACAATTATCACATTTATTTTACTAACTTCTTTGTTGATTGAAACTAGAATTAAGTCGATCCTTCATTAAATTAATACTTTGTTTAGACAAACATTCTTCAAAATTTTCTCAATTAGATTGCCACCGGAAAGTATGTCTTCCCGTAATTTGAAATCAAT
>JAAAKM020073195.1:27092302-27103131 GCA_010016025.2 Alatinidae sp. Z8VKAUB7J3 | reverse complement strand
AGATTCATTACAGTCACCCTTGGAAAAATGAAAAAAAAAAAAAAAAAAAACGGGGAACCTTGAACCTTTTTTTTTGAAAAAAAAAAACGGAATCCCATATTTTTCATATTGGGGTTTGAATTTTCAGAAAAATGTTCATTTCCCAGTTTGAGGATGTATTTCTCAAATACTTTGTGTTCTGCTTCGACCCCTCTTTTTTTCTGTTCAGTATCAAGCTCTATATTTTTTTTCCGTTCAAGATCGACCTGCAAAGTTTTTTCAAAGGAAAGTATGTTTGAAATACTTCCAAAGATGATTTTTTTAATGACAAATCGAGGGTTTTACTGCAGTTTCTTCGAGGTTGAACTGGTAAGCACTATCGGAAATCACCTCCAGCAATTAGAATTTCCTCACCAAATGGCAATTTTGGATTTACAATGGACCGTAACAACTAATTCATATTTTGTAAGCCATTTGTGGGAAGCCCGGGTGCTTCTTCGACTAGGGAAACTTTTAGTTGAGCCAATTATAAACCTTTGTTTGAATCAGGTCTTATGCCGAAAATTGAATTTGAGGAAAGGGGGACTTTCAAGACAAAGGTATTGTATTTTGTTTGTTCAGATGGCAATACAGTTGTTGCTATTCCTGTATAAGCCAAAAATTTTAATTGGTGATTTTTTTCAGAAGAAAGGTCATGGATGCGTGTTTATTTGTTTCCTTTTTTTTTTTTTTTATTTTGTTTATTTTATTTTGTAATCGTATCCACCAATTGGTCTTGGAACATCATGAGATGGGTTATTTGAACGGAAATTAAAAGTTCAAGTTCCCTTTTTAAGTGACCGAAAGAATTGTAGGGCAACTAGGCCCCCTGCCCCGCACCCATTTCCCCAAATATCCCGATTAAAATTTTTAGATTGTCGTTTTGTTCATTATAGTCGAAAAGCCCAATAGCTATGACTTTGGATACAAAAATATGCCTTTTAGTCTAATGATGTGTTTGAAATCAGTATAGCCTCCTTTCTTTTTATTTGTTTTTTTTTTGGCGAAAAACTAGGTAGATCTCAGCAACCTTATAACTTTTGATGTACAACCTTGAATTATTTGGCTTTACATAATTTGAATGAATATAGAAAGCCAGTTCTTTGATGAAACGTTGTTATTGTTTTTATACATTTGGATTCCGGTTACGATTAGTGTACTAGTTGATATTTTTAGTTTGACGGGCCATTCTTTTAGTTTTATATAACAAACTATTCGAGTAAATACTATTTTTGGATTTTCTAAAGGGCTTAATATTTCTATTTGAAACTGTATCTTCAAGGATACCACTGCATTAATTCTAAGTAACTAAAAAATTGAACACAGTCAACCACGGCTTTTCGAATTATTTGTTTGTATGGATTTAATACTTTGATCATTGGTTTACATGGATTTAATTACAAATTTTACAAAATTATTTTATGTTTTCAGGGGGGTCAAAACCAGACCCCCCCCCTGGACGCAGCTAAGATTTGATTATATCATAGATACACATTCCTATCTTTAATTGCAACAAGTCTGAAGTCATTTGTATTTAAGTAATTCATTTTTCTTAAAAAGCTAAAATATTAAACAGACTGTAAAGGAGAGAAATACATGTATATCCCCTTCCATCTTTCTTAGCTAGTTAGATTCCATTGTCTCAAGGGGAAATGGTGTGGAAGGGAATTGAGTGCTGTAAAAAGTAGTTTGTTTTATTTATATTTAGAACAAAGCTTTGAGTACACCCTATGGCGGTACACTGTTTTATAGAAGGGTAAACACGAGTATGAATTTTGAAAATTGATTCTGCCGAAATATTATCTTGCCTCCTACATAATATTGATATAATATTATACGCTGATCTAATTTACTTTTGAATTACTTGCGTGAAAAATTAAGGGAAAAATAAGAAAATAATTAGAGTGTAACCTCCATATAATTGAGCCACCTTATCCTTCGTGGAACAACTCACTTTGAATTCAACCCCTAAAAACGAACTCTCATTTTACCCAACTTCTGTGCAATTCAGCCCTCATTTAAATCTGTCCTTTTTAATGAACAATTCAAACATATTTTGACTCAACCCCCATGCAACTTAATCCCTGGTAACACTGCCTTTTTTGACTCAACCACTGTTTTACCAACCCCTATTTGGATTAGCTTCTGTTCCTTCCAATGAGAATAGGGACCTGGTGTATTTGGGACCTGGGCATTAAAATTTCCATAATTTCAAATGAATGAGACAGAAAGATAGTTATAAAAAATCATAAGAATTTGACAATGATTAAAAATCATTTCTTTTGAGTCAACTTTTATCGCTTCAGATAAAACGGTTGAATTACATTTTCTAAGCTATGTTGTTGGTTTAAGGAGGGCTAAGTTGGAAAAAAAAAGTTTTTTTCTGTAATTTTGTCAAACATGAAATGCACCCGACATGGCATTTCTCCCGCTGCATAGAGGCCTTTGATTACGAAGGGCGAGACGGGCTAAGGTCAAGACCCTGCCCGCAAGACTGCCACAACAGCATGAGTGCCCACAGTCGATGAGGAAGCGCGTCGTTGCCGTGGAGCCGATCCACCGGGACGGATTGGTTCTGCTCGAAGCCCGGGAGGACGTCGAGCTGGAGGTGCTGGAACGGGCCAGCGAGGCGGCGGTCGCGCGGGCCGTCGCCGAGGCCCATGGCGTGATCGTCCGGATCGCGCGGCTTCCGGCGGAGATGCTAGCCCCCGCCAAGGCGTTGCGCATCGTCTCGAAACACGGCGTCGGCTGCGACAACATCGCGGTCGACCACCTGAGCGCCCGGGGCATCCCGGTGGCGATCGCCGCCGAAGCCAACGCCCTTTCGGTGGCCGAGCATGTGATGATGATGCTTCTGGCCCTGACCCGGCAGGCCCTGGTCTACGACCGGGCCACCCGCGAGGGCCGCTTTCACGAGCGCGGCCGGCATCGCACGGTGGAGCTTGCTGGCAAGACCATCCTGATCGTCGGCTTCGGGCGGATCGGCAAGCGTGTCGCGGGACTGTGCCGTGGTTTCGGCCTGCGCGTGATCGTCGCCGACATCGCCATGGACTGGGAGGCGGCACGGGCGCTGGGCTGCGAGGCGGTCGAGGATTTCCGTCCGGTCCTGGGCGCGGCGGACTTCTTGACTCTGCACGTGCCCTTGACTCCGGATACGGAGAGCCTGATCGGCGCCGGCGAGCTCGCCGCCCTGCGCGACCAGGCCGTGGTGATCAACTGTGCCCGGGGCCGGGTGGTCGACGAAACGGCCACGGCGGCGGCGCTGGCCAGCGGCAAGCTGGCGGGGGCCGGATTCGACGTCTTCGAGGCCGAGCCGCCGCCCACGGATCATCCCCTGTTCGCACAGCCCAACGTCATCTTGAGCCCGCACAGCGCCGCCTCGACCGATGAGGGCATCCGGCGCATGTCCAGGTCGGCGGCCCAGAGCGTGCTCGACTGTTTCGACGGCACCCTGGCGCCGGAGTTCGTCTTCAACCCGGAGTATCGGCAGACGCGATGAACGCAACGACAGGCAAACGGAACAACAGCGTGCTCTTTCCCCACGACGGCATGCGGCGTGTCCTGAGCACGATGTTCCACAAGGCCGGGGCAGGCGAGACCGAGGCGCGCGCGATCTCCGACAACCTGGTGGAAGCCAACCTGGCCGGCCACGACAGCCATGGAATCGCGCGGGTGCCGCGCTATCTCGAGGCCGCGCGCCTCGGCCGGGTGTCCTTCGGCAAGTCGGTCAGCGTGGCGCTCGATGGCGGCGCGTTCGTGCTGCTCGAAGGGCACTACGGATTCGGCCAGGTGCTGGGCATCGAGGCGGTCGAAATCGGCTTGGAGCGGGCGCGGCGACACGGCGTCTCGCTGGTGGCCCTGCGCAACGCCGGGCACATCGGTCGGATCGGCGCCTGGGCCGAGCAGGCCTGCAGGTCCGGCTTCGTATCGCTGCATTTCGTCAACGTGGCCGGCAGCCGGCTGGTCGCGCCCTTCGGCGGGGCCGGGCGCTGCATGTCGACCGCGCCGGTGGCGATCGCGGGAAAGTCGTACTGGGTGGCCCAGCGTGTCGCATCGCCTTCGAACCGGAAATCGTAGTCGCCCGATTTGAAGGCCTCCAGCGCCACGGCGGAATCGCGGAAATAGTCGAACCGGACCTCGTCGAAATTGTACTGGCCGCGGTTCACTGCCAGATCGCGACCCCTATTAAAATTTTCTTATTACCTCTAAAAAAATGTATATATTAAAAAGACTCCAACAAAAAGGGAATTTAAATGCACTCCATAAAAAAATCTTTGAAATCACAATAGTGCACAGATGATCGCATTTAGTCACATCAGCTCAGGATATCCTAATCATTGTTTAATTTTCTAATGAATTTTCTGAATGTTCTAAAATTGTAGATCATTGGAAAGGGATAGGGAATATGGTGTTTATTAGATTTACTGCAATATCTAAGTCTCAAAGGGAGTTTTAAAAGGAACTAAGACTGTCTATAGAGTGTTCAGCCATTGCTGTTGTTGAAGCTTTGCTAACTTTTCGATGGAATCTTCGATATAACTGTCTCTGCGTGGTATTTCGCATATCCTTCTTGAATAAGTTGGTGGGGCCTTAACTTTACCTGATTCAGGAGATTCTTAACATTGAGGCTGCTTAAAAAAGTTTCACTCAGAACTGAGTCAGAAAATCCAGGTTTTTTTTTATAAATTTAAGACTTTTTGCACTTGTAAACAAAATTAATTCATTACCCGTCAAAAATGTATACGTAAAAGATGGAGTGTAGAATTTTGTTGGACCAACATATTCCAATCATGTGTCTAAGACAGTTATTATCAAATGCTGCCGCTGCTACTCTTTTTAACGTTTTGGTGAGCCTTACCATAATAACTCCTTCCGCAATTATATTGTTGTGTTAGTCTCAGACAATTTGTTGCTGCCATGTGTTGTTACGTAGTAGAAATCCTTGAGAAAGTGTCCCGAATTAAGTCAGGGGTGTATTTGGAGAGAGACTGGGCTCAGATCCCTCCTGAAATCCTAAGTTTTTCATAGATTCCTGGGAGTCTCTAATTCAAATTTTCAAATAAGATTCGATTTCTTATTCGCCTCTTGGAACAATGGTATTATCCCGGCTCCCCCCAAAAAAAAATCTTATGCACATACCTGAATTAAGTCTAACTTTTTAATATTTGGCTCCGAGGAGAAATGAAAATAATGATTTACTTCGGAAATAAAATTTGCCTTCTCCGACTCGTGAAGGATGATTGGATTTAGAGTGAAGGTATCTGTTTTTTTCCTGGGTTTGTATATCTGGCAAATAATTATATAGCCAGGGTATTTTTAATATATTGTTTTGCGTATCTTGACAAACAATTACTACAGACTGGTTCAACAAAACTACCAGTAATCTAGCAAAAGGAGTTCCTGGATCTCAGTCAAATTTGGTCAAAAACTAGGCTTACGTTGCTTAGTCAACGTATTGTTGTAGCAACCTTTGTCGGGCTTACTGACAAAAGCATTGCTGGTGAAATATTTTAGTCTCGGTTCGTTGCCATCAATTAAAAGTTGTAGTATTCCACCCCTCAAAAGAAATTATCGAAGCATATTCCACGGGTTGCAAAATACCAATTCTATTATACTATTTTTGGTTAGCCACTAAGCTTCTTTTATTCATTCAAGAATACAGATGATACCTTTCCTCATTTTACATATCAATCCCATTAGCCACAAGAAAAGCTTAGATGTGCTATTTTTATTGCATCATTTGAATATAGGAAGTTTTTAATCTTCTCCTTATGACCTATCTAGTTTTCTTGGTCTCAAACAATTTTTTTTTCCAGAATCGAAATCTGTTTGTTATATATCTTTTTTAGCTAATTTTCAGATACTCCTTAAAATTGACTAGATGAATCCAGTGCATTAAACTGTCAAGTGTACTTTTAAAGTTTTTAAATCAAAGATATAGCTTTTTATTGCCGAGATTACCTTTTATGGATCGTCGTTCATTACCGATCACCTTGGCGCCGCTGTAAGTCAGGCCTCTCGTTCGGATCAGGCTGTGATCGTGGCGACCCTCGATCTCGACAGCGCCGCCGAAGACCGCGCGGCTTGGGGGCTGTTCCGCGACCGTCGGCCGGACCTCTATGGCAAACTAATGACACTCGATGGCGGTCAGTAACGGTATCTAGACCGTCAGTTGAACGCGCTCGCCTGCAAAGAGGGACACGCCAAAGCTGATCGGTCGACCTTCGGCATCGACATCGATCGCCTCGGTCACCAGCACCGGTCGCCTTGCCGATTGCCGCAGCAGGTCAGCCTCCTCCGGCGTTGGCATCGTGGCGTAGACCCTTGTGGACTTGCGTGAGTAGGTCGCAACACCAACCCGGCGCAGCGCCTTGGTGATACTCCGTTCCTCGGTGAGAGCACTTTCGATGCCCCTCAGCCGGGCAGCGGGAAAGTGCGTTGCGCCCAATACAATGGGCTGAAGATCGGCCGAGCCAACCGATCGCCGGGTCACGACTGACGCGCCGCGCCGAATTCCAAGTGCCTTTGCCGTCGACTGATCGGCAGATGACTTGGCCAGCTCAAGAATCGTGCGATCTGGTGTTCTTGCCGCGCCCGTCACGTTTGCCGAGAACCGGGTCGTTGGACCGATAGCGTAGTCCAGTGGCAGGTGAGGAATGAACATTCCCCGACCTTGATGGACGGCGACCAGGCCGCGATCCACCAAGGCGGCAACTGCCCGCCTGATCGTGTGACGATTGACCGCAAACCGCTTTGCCAGTTCCATTTCCGTCGGCAGTTGCTCGCCAGATACAAATCGGCCCGACGAAATGTCACCGGCAAGCGATTGTTCAATCTGTTTCCAAACCGGCGCGGCATCCCGGCGCACGATCCGGTCACCGCCATCGGCGAAGGCATCGTTCATAGGGCCGTCATCAAATGTTCATTGCATTCTGTCATGCAGGTCAATTAGCTTAGATTGATCTAGACATCTAGACAAATTCGCAACTTGTCGAGACGAGCAAAATGACGATGACCTCTGGTCGAACGGCGGCAGCAAATGGACAGGGCGACGATATTGCAATCCGCCAGCGCTGGATGGCCGTGCTCGCGCGGGCCGACTTGGCCGCTCTCCGGTCTGCCTGGGAAGGGCTGGGCGATACCGGTGCGTTCAAAATGCTCAGGGCACCGGAACGCGGCCTAGTACTCACGCGCGGACGAGCCGGCGGTTCGGGGCAACCGTTCAATCTGGGGGAAGTTTCGGTTACCCGGTGTTCGGTGCGGGCGGAGAAGGGACAAGTCGGCCACGCCTATTGCCTGGGCGGCGATCCTGAAAAAGCCGAACTGGCGGCTTGCTTCGATGCGCTGTTGCAGGATGCCGAATGGCAGCCCGATTTGCTCGCCCGCGTGATCGAGCCCTTGGCGACCGACCAGGCGGCAAAAAAGGAGCTGACCGCGCGCAAGGCAGCAGCAACCAAGGTCGATTTCTTCACCATGGTGCGGGGATCGTAAGCAATGGGCCAGCCAGCATTGACTGAGGATCCGGGTCTTGGCTTTGCCGATCCGGTAATTGATTCCACCGCTGTATTTCGCGCGGTGTTGGAGGCCATGTCGCGCCCGGGAAGCATTCGAAGCTTGTCGGTTGCGCCGGCAGATTCCATCGATCAGTCCGCATTGATTGCGGGTGCGCTGACGTTGCTGCATCACGACACCCCCTTTTCGTTGGACGAGCCTGCGAGAGTCAGGAAAAAACCATTCTTTTAGTGACATGTTTGTTGTGCTTAACCGAATCATTGCAGGCAACAGATACCGATTGGCCCCAATGGGGCGGCCCCCATCAAACCCTAGGCGTGAAGGCGGGCTTGGCGCTGGACAACGGCGATTCAGTGGGCATGAAACGTCTATGGGACCGGCCTTTAGGATCGGGATACAGTGCCGTCATTTTCGTTGGGGGAAAAGGAATTGCCACCGCCAGCGCAAAGGATGGGGATTTTGTCGAAGCCTTTAACCCTGAGAATGGCAATACCCTATGGCGTACCCGCATAGCAGATCCGTTTTTCGGTAGACAGGGTTCCGATGACGGACCCATTGCCACACCGGCCAGCGACGGTCAATCCATTTTCAGTCTTCATCCCAGCGGTAAAGTGATTGCCCTGCGCTTGGCGGACGGGCACCAGGAATGGCAAGTGGATTTGGTCAAGTCTTACCAAGCCGAACCACCCACTTATGGCTTCAGCAGCTCACCCTTGCTCGTGGACGAATTCCTCATCCTGCCCTTAAACCACAAGGGCCACAACACCGTTGCGGGGTTCGACAAGAACAAGGGAACCCTGGTTTGGAAGGCGGGTACAGAACCCCTGGGCTACCAAAATCCACTTGTCTGGACCTTGAACGGTAAACAACAGCTCATTTTCCCAGCTGATCAGGCCATTTACGGTATTAATCCAATCACCGGTCAAATGTTGTGGACCCATAAATTGGAAAAACGCGACGACGCATCGCTGGTCATCCCCGTCGATGATCAACGCTTCTTATACAAAGGAATGAACGAATCGGCCATGTATCGAGTCCAAAACAAAGCAGACAAAGTTCACATTGAAGAACTGTGGCGAAAGCCGATTTTTAAAGACAACCACTGCATTCCCATCTATCGCGAAGGGTTTCTCTATGGTTTCCAAGGACGGTTTCTCTCCTGCTATAAAGCCGAGGACGGCGAACGGGTTTGGCGGTCCCGGCCACCCGGCGGCCAATCCCTGAGTATGGTCGATTCGCAATTGTTGATGTGGGACGCCCATGGCAACCTGGCCATGGTGGACGCATCCCCACAAGGCTATCGGGAAAGAGGCCGCTTGGCCTTGTCCAAACAAAGACGCATTTACACGACCCCGACCGTTGTCGGCAATCGTGTTTATTTGAGAGATCTGAGCCGGCTTTATGCCGTGGCCATCGACGGCAAACCGGCCCCCACACAAACCATTGCCAATTCGCCCAAACCTAGCGGTGACGTGTTCGGCAAGTTTTTATCGCGTTTGGCCAAGGCCGAGAATAAAGCGCCGATCGTAGATTCGTTTTTAGAAACACACAAAACATGGCCGATGGTGACCCGCGAAGGTTGGGTTCACTTTCTGTTCCGCGGCACTTCAGAAGACTTGGTTATTCAAGGAGATATGACCGGCTTCTGGCCTGAGGAGCTGATGATTCCCATCGAAGGCACGGATCTCTATTACCAATCCTATCGCATGAGTAATAACCAACGTTGGCACTACCGCTTCAAACAATTCGAAACATCGCTTACGGATCCTTTGAACCCGCAAAAAATTGAATCACCGGACGGTGAATTTAGTGTGGTAACTCGCGGCAAATGGCGAGAACGTGATTACGGCACCATCACCACAGATGAACGGAATAGCCGTCTGCAGGAACGTTCTCTAAAGGAAGAGGACAAAGAAGACAGTCGCGATTTCGCCTTTTCTGTTTTCTTGCCGAAAAACTATGCCGAACAAAAAGATAAAACTACTTACCGGCGTCCAAGGATTCGGCTTTTGCTAAATCAGAATTTTTTAAAGCAAACTGTTCTTTTTAAAGATCTTACTGAGGAAGAGCTCCTGGAAGTAATTTTGATCGGTCATGTGAAAAAATTTGAGGCTGATCAAATTATTTTTAAAGAAGGAGATCCCGGCGATCAGTTATTTCTGATTATTTCCGGTAGTGTGCGTATCTCCAAAATGCAACAGGGTACCGAAGAGGCTTTGGCGATTCTCGAACCCAAATCCTTTTTTGGGGAAATGACCTTGTTCGACAAGCAAACCAGATCGGCCCACGCCATCGCCCATGGCTCTGTCAGTGTTTTCACGATTTCGACCGATGACTTGCACCAACTCTTCGAGCGCAACAAAACCATTGCTTACAAATTTTTATGGGCCTTTTGTTTGACCTTGACCTCCCGCCTGAGAACGACGAACGAGAAGTTCCAAGTGATTATGTCTCTTGCCAATAGCGGATTCTAATCACGATTGACCCTGCTGAGGGGTTTGATCTAGGCTTGAGCCCAAACCCAAAGCAGTGTATGGTGTTGAGTTTTCCAAAGCAGCGGGCTTGTAAAAATGCTCGTTGATCTTTTCCAGGGAAATCGGATACCGCCATGGCCACGGTTATATTTGATTTTGATTCTACGTTGATTCATTGCGAAAGCCTCGAGGAGATTTTGCGGCCGAAATTGGCCGATAATCCGGGCTCCGCTGCAGAAATCGATGCGCTCACCAAACTGGGAATGGAGGGACAGTTGGACTTCCATCAATCCCTATCCCGGCGATTGGCCATAGCTGCGCCCACCTTGGCAGATGTGAAGGGTTTCGCTGACAAAGCACCTCAATTACTGACCGTCGGCATGGAAGGGCTGGTGGCAGGACTCCTTACCCATGGCATAAATGTTCGCATTGTGAGTGGCGGGTTGGTGGAAGCCATTTTGCCCACGGCACGTCACTTAGGCCTTGCCGCTGAACAGGTCCATGCGGTGCAGTTGAAATGGGATCACGACGGATTTTTCGCCGGATTGGATCCCGATGATCCTTTCAGTTTTTCTAAATTAAAGGGGATCGCGCCCCTGGTTCCTGAATGGTCCAGCCCGCTGATCGCGGTTGGGGATGGAATGACCGACTACGCACTGTATGAACAAGGAATGGTAGACCACTTTATTGGCTTTGTGGGTCATGTTCGACGAAGTGCATTGATCGCCAAGGCCGAAAAGTTGGCGGAAGATGTCCCTCGTCTGACCACCTTTTTGGAGGAAATATTATGAGCAAAAAGCTTTCTCTGGCCAAAGATAAAATTAA
>JAAAKM020073195.1:27080053-27092292 GCA_010016025.2 Alatinidae sp. Z8VKAUB7J3 | reverse complement strand
TTTACGCGGCAATGATTTGAAGGAAGCCCTAAAAGACGTACACATGGTCGGGCTTCGGTCCCGGAGTAAAGTTACCGAGGATGTGATTGCTCATGCTTCAAAACTTATGGCGATTGGGTGTTTTTGTATCGGTACCGATCAGGTAGATCTCAAGGCAGCGGCTCAAAAAGGTATTCCGGTTTTCAATGCGCCCCATGCCAATACTCGGTCTGTGGCGGAGCTGGTGATTGGCCATACCATCATGCTGATGCGCGAAATTTTTCCCAAGAGCACCGCGGCGCATGATGGAGATTGGTTGAAAAGTTCCCACGGTTGCCATGAAGTTCGCGGTAAAACCTTGGGCATTGTTGGTTATGGTCATATAGGTTCCCAGGTTTCTGTTTTGGCGGAGGCCATGGGGATGAACGTCGTTTTTTACGATATCCAACATCCTCTACCCTTGTCATCGGGTAGCTCCATCAAATTATCATCGATGTAGAACTTTTCAAGCTTGGGCAACTGTGCGACAACTGCGGGAATTTCCCTGAGTAAGTTACTGTTGATTTTAAGTTTTACAAGGCTTGTTAAATGACAAACTCCTTTCGGAAACACCTTAAATTGGTTTCTTTGAAGATCGAGCTTCTCTAAGCGAGTTAAAGAGATCATTTCTAATGGTAACTTTTCCAACTGATTCGTGTGAAGCGTGAGCTCTTTGAGGTTGTGTAAGTTTCCCATCACATTAGGAAGCTGCTTGAGCTTGTTCTCCGCAAGGCTCAGTTCTTCAAGCATTATGCAATTGCCAAGTTGTGGAGGAAGTTCCTCTAAGGCATTGTTGTCGACTCTTAATACCTGCAGTTTCTCTAGCTGCCCTATTTCTGGTGGAAGTTTTTTTAACTGATTTCCATTTAAATGCAATCCTTTAAGCCGGGTCAGCTTCCCAATTTCCGGAGGAAGACTTTCAAGATGATTTCCAAATAAGAATAGCGATTCAAGCTGAGTGAACCGTCCGATTTCAGGAGGCAAGTGAGTCAAAGAGTGGTATCCCAAATTGAGATAGGTAACTTGTAACTTTTCAGGATGCTTCTCTAGCCATCCTTGAAACTTTTCTGCGACTTCATCTCCACTACAGTTTTTGAGTGTATCTGGGTCCCTATCAGTTGGGCCTAAAACTTTCCACAAAATGAGACGACTCTCTTTGAACTTTTCATTTCTTAAGGATCGATAAGACTCAATGAGATTTCCCCTTTGAGCATTGGATAAAGCAGGTATTTGCCCCATGACTGAGCGAAAAGCAGCCTTAATCTTTTCAAGGGGTGTCGCATCAGTTGCCACTTCCCATTCACGATCCGCTAAATCAGGACGAGTCGGACTTACAGAATCATACAGCTCTGTAAGACAGTTTTGAAGCAGCTCTTCGACCCCAATAAATTTCAACTTGAGTTCTTCTTCAGGATACCCCTGGTCAAAAAGATAACAGCTCAAAACCAGGCTCTGTAAAGTCGCTCCTTGCATCATTGGTCTCTTCCTCCTTCTTTTTGGAATTTTATGTGTGGCTAGCCTTATCCAGCAGTCCCATCTCAATCAACCTATCCAACTGATGCCTCAAAAACATCGAAAAGACGGCCTCTTGGCGAACATCCATTGGCAAATTGCTGAGGAGTTCACTACCAACGGTTAGACTTTCAAGCTTAAATAAACTCCCCACTTCTCGAGGGAGTGTCTTAATTCCATCTGGAAGGATCAACCATGTAAGATTTCCCAAATTCCAGACTTCTGAAGGCAAAGCCTTTAGCCCTTCATTACGACTAAGTGTTAAAGAGTCAAGTTGAGTTAACTTTCCAATTCCAGATGGAAGGCTTTCAAGAGAATTGAATTCTAGATTCAATTTCCTAAGCTGAGATAACTTGCCAATGCCCACTGGCAATTCCTTGAGACTGTTACTTTGAAGATTAAGGATTTGAAGCTGAGTAAGGTTTTCTATTTCAGCTGGAAGCTCTCTGAGATTGCAACTATCCAGACTCAAACCCATAAGAGATCTGAGAGAGCCTATCTCGCGCGGCAGTTCTTTGAGTTTCTTGTTCCCACTGAGAAATAAACTCTCAAGTGAGGTAAAGCGACCGATTTCGGGTGGCAAATAGTCTAGATTTTTAAACGATAAATCTAAAGATGTCCTATCTAAAACTTCTGAGTGCTCATCGATCCACTGATTAAAGCCCTCTTTGACTTGATTTCCTTGAAAAAATGAAGATATTAGACTATTTTATGATTGCACATGGTAAAGAATGTGCTTAAAGGCTCTTTTCCTATGGGGGATTGTTACAGCCATCTTTTGTAATTGATCCGAAATATCTTTTGGGTTTAAAACAATTGTTGAGTAAAATGAACTAAATAGAAGAATTAGTCCAAAGTAACTAATCCAATAAAGGAAACTTACGTTTATTGGAAAATCAAATTTAGGCAATAAACCTAGATTACTTAGATAATTTGGAACTACTAAACTTGCAGTTGTTAAAATAATAGGCATTACTCCAGCTTGATTAAAACGTAAAGGAAGATAAGTAGTGCTATCTTGACTCGCTGTTTGATTTAATTGTTTTGATGAAAGTAATGGAATAATTCTACTTCCTTCTTGTAAAAAAACAATTCCACAAAATGAAGCAAATATTAATAAAAGAATTTCAATTCTTGATAAAAGTGTAAGTGTAAAATTTTCATGAGATTCAACAAATATTTTTTCAGACAGATTTGGTAAATTTGAAATAATATTTGTATAAATAAGTAATGAAGATCCATTTCCTAATCCATAATCAGTAATTATTTCACTTAACCATAAAACTATCATAGCTCCAGTTGTCAAAAAAACAACAATTTCAAATCCTAAAAAATAATTCCAATCAAATAATATTTGTTTCAAATAAAAAGTTAAACTTATACTTTGAATAATAGCCCAGAATAGAGTAATCAAACGTGTTAACCGATTAATAGAACGACGACCTTCAAAGTCACCTTCTTTTTGTAATTTAGCAAACTTAGGTGAGAATCCTAATATTAATTGCACTAAAATGGAAGCATTAATGTATGGAAAAATGTTTAAAGTAAATAAACCAATTACAAAAGTATTTTCACCTGAAAATGTACTGACTAAACTTCGTGCAAGAGAGTGACTTTGAATATAAAATGCTAAATCATTATGATTAATTTCAGGAACAGGAAGAAACGTTCCCATTCGAATAAATAAAATTATCCCAATTGTTAGTAATGAACGTTTCAGAATAATATTTCTAATTTTTTTAGTAATTTTAATTCTCACAATTTTTTTAATTATTATTCATTAGTCTCTTTTTAATCGAAATTGCGTTTTTTTGCAACTTGAGATTTGGTTGTTAAATTCTTGAGTGCGTAAATTGAAGCACGAGCATTATTCAATAAATTATTTGAACCCAATTGTTTAGCAATAACATTTTTAACACCTGCTACTTCTAACACAATTCGAACCGAACCACCGGCAATTACCCCTGAACCTTCAATAGAAGGTCGCAGAATAACTTTACAAGCTCCAAAATTTCCAATAACATTGTGAGGAATACTTAACGATTTTGTAATTGGAATTTTAATAAGATTTTTACGACCATCACTTTTTGCTTTCTTAAATGCATTTACTACATCATCAGCTTTTGCAACCCCAACCCCAACTTGGCCATTTTCATCGCCTACGACTACAATTGCTCGAAAGCTTAATTTTTTACCACCCTTTGTTACTTTTGAAACTCGACTAATTTTAATTAAACGTTCCACCAATTTTGGTTCTTGTGTCTTTAATGTACGTTTCGAATTTTTTTTTAATTTATTTATCTTTTTTAACTCACTACTCATAGAAAATATTTGACTTGTCATTTATTTACAAATTTAAATTTAAAATTGAAGACCCCCAGCTCTTGCTCCATCTGCTAAGGCTTTGATTCGTCCATGATATAAATAAGGTCCACGGTCAAAAACAATTTTTCTGCACCGCGCTGGCGGCATCCACACGCGCGGCCTCCACTGTGAGGACCAACACGTCATCGCGGATTTCCGATTGAAGTTGCATCGCACTCTCCTGCTCTTCTGCTGTGGAAGTCCTAGGGGGCAATGGTTACTATTCGGTTTCGTGACCATTCCCAATTCCCGGAGCATTTGAATGAAAGACGTATTTATCTGCGGAGCGCGCCGCACGCCGATGGGTGGTTTCCAGGGTGCATTGTCCGAGGCCAGCGCGGCTGAACTGGGTGGGTCGGCCATGCGTGCCGCCCTCCAGGATGCCGGGGCGAAATCGGTTGATGAAGTGTTAATGGGCTGCGTTTTGCCCGCGGGGCAGGGCCAGGCCCCCGCGCGCCAGGCGAGCTTTGCCGCAGGGCTGGGCGAAGAGGTGCCCGCAACGACGCTCAACAAGATGTGCGGCTCCGGGATGAAAGCCGCGATGATTGCGTTTGATCAGATCGCGCTGGGTCACACCGGCTCGATGATCGCGGGTGGCATGGAGAGCATGACCAATGCGCCCTACCTTTTGCCGAAGATGCGCAACGGTGCACGGATCGGCCATCAGGCGGTCCAGGATTCGATGTTTCTCGACGGTCTGGAGGACGCCTATGACAAAGGGCGCCTGATGGGCACATTTGCAGAAGATTGCGCAGAAAAGTTCCAGTTTACCCGTGAGGCACAGGACGACTACGCGCTGGCCTCGCTCAGCCGCGCGTTGGAGGCGCAGAGCACAGGTGCATTCGAGGGCGAAATCAGCGGCATCACGCTGACAACTCGCAAAGGCGATGTAGAGATCGGCGAGGATGAGCAGCCCGCCAAGGCGCGGCCTGAGAAAATCCCGCAGCTAAAGCCTGCGTTCCGTAAGGATGGCAGTGTGACGGCGGCCAATTCCTCATCGATTTCCGATGGGGCCGCGGCGCTGGTTCTGGCCTCTGGTGAGGCGGCGGAGGCGCAAAGGCTTGCCAAACGTGCTCGGATTGTCGGCCATGCCAGCCACGCGCAGGCTCCGGGCTGGTTCACCACGGCACCTGTCCCGGCAGCGCAGAAGTTGCTCGACCAGATCGGGTGGTCGAGGGAGGATGTCGACCTGTGGGAGGTGAATGAAGCCTTCGCCGTGGTGCCTATGGCGTTCATGCATGAGATGGGCCTGTCGCGCGATATTGTAAACGTGAGCGGCGGTGCATGCGCGCTGGGCCATCCAATCGGAGCCTCGGGTGCGCGGATCATGGTGACACTGCTTAATGCGCTGGAAAGACGCGACCTCAAACGGGGTTTCGCAGCGATTTGCATCGGTGGCGGCGAGGGCACGGCGATTGCGATTGAGCGTGTCTAATGGATGATGGTCTGGAGGCACGGATCGCCAGCCTGACAGAGGGTGAGACCGATGAGGTCGCACTGATGGCGACGGTGGCCTGTGAGGTGCACCATTCCGATGCGCGGTTTGACTGGACGGGGTTTTACCGCGTCGTTGCGCCGGAGCTGTTGAAAGTCGGTCCTTATCAAGGCGGGCATGGCTGCCTGGCCATTCCGTTCAATCGGGGCGTTTGTGGCGCGGCGGCGCGCACGGGAGAGGTGCAACTCGTCGCTGATGTGGACGCTTTTCCCGGGCATATCGCCTGCGCTTCCTCGACGCGGTCGGAACTGGTTCTGCCGGTGCGAAATGGCGTGGGTGAGATCACTGGTGTCTTCGACATTGATAGCGATCTGCCGGATGCGTTCACGCGGGAGGATGCGGATCGTTTGTCAGATATTCTGCAGAGACCAGAAGGAACACACGGCCGCAGGAAATTGAATGGATCCGCTGACAACGTAAGAGCGATGACACGACGAATCTGAATTCTTTATTTCTAAGTCGGAAATGCTGCATCAGAGTGCAGACGATATATTCGATCAAATGTGCTCGAAGGATGCCCTTCTTGCCAGAAATTCGACCAAAGCATGAAGTTGCTTGAACGTTGCAGTTTTGGGAGAAAATATCTACTTGTCTACACATGTCCTAATCTTCAAAATCGGACCTCATGAATGTACAGTAGTTATTAATTAAAAAAGGATTTATATCACACTAGGGCTGAATATTGAAAGGAATTACATACGGCGTTGCCTTCTGGCCATTAAAACACTATACAAACGTCAGCTTAATAGCTTCCTCGAATATTTGAAATCCTTATTTTAGTGCTAAAATCTAACATTAACACTCACTGATATCTGAAGGAATGTTAGATCTTTTACTTTAACTCTTCATACTGCCTAATGTTTCAATAAAATGTCTACTCTTTCATGTTTAATTGCATGAAAGTACATTATCATGCAATGGCTATTAATGTAAGAGACGAGGTCTAGGTGCTATAAGAGAAACAATATTCCTAGGAAGTACAAGCTCATGGGCAAATAACAGGTAACTATGTTTTTGACTTTACTTTTTTGCACGAATGGATGTAGGGGTAAAATGTCAACATATCACCGAAAGCATTTTGAAAGAGGCGCATTAATTTAGCATTGCGGATTGTGTTCAGAAAGAGTAGACTTGGCAGTCTCTCAATCAAAGACCCCTGATGAGCAGTGGGTCCGACATTGAAACTACCCTAAATAAACAGAAAAACCACCAAACGGGCTAACTAATAAATGAAGGGCAGCTGGGGCGTCCAAGGGCAACGCCCCTCAATTTAGGCTACCGGGCAGAGAAGCTAGCCATGAAGCAGGTTCAACTGCCCAGTAGGACCGCCTCTCGCGGATTATGGAAAGCATCTGTCACCAACGAGAACAGATACTACATTCCTAGCCAAGAGGCCGAGAAGAGAAGACTTGGCACGCCAGATTAGGAGTACCAAGTAATTACGGAATGGAATTTTGGTACACACTAAACTTCCAAACATATCCCCTTACTAACGTCGACAAAGATAAGGTCAGTGGTCACTGCAACCTACCTTAGCGGCCTCACAAGTGTAGTGTCAACGGCTCTTGAATCTGCTACGCCCTAAAAATAAATTCCCAATGACATCAAAATAAAGTTTACTTTTCTATTCCATCAAACGTCACTAAATCAACTTCAAGTAAGCTATATCTACTTCGTCACGTCACCTTACAATGTGTGCCAAAAGGGCCGTTATGCGTAGCATCCAGTCTGAAGATAGCTCCGTAGGACTACTTCATCACTGCCTTGCAAGATAGGGCTTAAGTCTGCGCATTGCAATTTCATGAGTCAAGGATTACACTAACACAGCGTAAAGAAAACAAAGACGACAGATAAACAGAAAAACAAACTAAAGATATGCATATTATCAAGGGAGCCTCTATCAGGTACCTTTATGTTCATGGTACAACTTGTGTTCTTTATCTTATGTTCCTTATTTCAAATAGTTTGTTTGTTGTATAAAACAAGAATACTGTACGAAACAGCGAAAACATTGTGTACTGAAAAGCTTTTTTCGTCTGACGCTCCTCAGAGTACGAACGTCAGAATGACCGAAATGGAATGTGTGAAAGAGTATACCCAACTGTATTTTAAAGGAGCCAATCAGAAATTGGAGACCATTGTAAGAGATACCGTAAAGGAATCACATACCTCTTACATTGATCGTCATAACCTTAACATCTTTCTTTTTCTAAAAGCTATTTTGTAATGCACTGGCATTGCAGTATAATGGTAAGAACCCTCCGAAGGGATCACAAAGCTCTGACATAGATCATCACTAAATAATATTTTTATCAAAATCCTTTACAAATATTATGTATGACGATATACACAAAATGGCATTTTGAACTTTGAAAATATACAGAAAAACATAATAGAAATACAATGACAAGACAAAAATCGATTTTCTAGCATACCCCACAAAAGTGAGAATCATGGAGAGCCTATGAAAAAAGGAAAACGGAGACAAATTTGATTCAAGCTACTACGTTCTCTGCAACTATGATAGCTCATGTCACAAATTTACACAGAGTGGTTCTATGATCTTATCTATACAATAATAGTGGTTATGATTTAATGCTCATGGTCATGAAACTCGCATATCCTCCTAACGCATGTACATAGAAAGACAAGAGGGCTAACTCTAATATGGTTGTACAAACTTTGCCATTGATCTTTCTTCACTGGATTCCTTTCTATCTACAAGAATGGATAATAAACAGCAAAATGGTATTGCACTCTTTTAACACTTGTGCTGGTATGGTTTCATTATTCGTAATCCAAAACTATTGATTTATTCTTCTTCCTTTACCTAGTGAAACAGTTTAACTCACCCGAGCAAAACCCTGGGGGGAAGCTGAAGTGGCCATTAAAATACATTTATGACATCCTTGGCAAATAACTCGCATTGGTAAATAAATAAAATTTAAATATTTGCCAAACTAAACTCAGAAACTGATTATTTATTTCGTAGCATACCCTTTGAGCTCTGCGCAGTCCGGTGTTTTCCTATGAGGGAAGGGAGAAAAACTGTTTGAACTAACTATTTCACTACTGCTATTATGATATTGTCACTATATGATGTTGCGTTGATGAACAATACCAGTTAGATTCTATTTAATTAATACTACGTTTGAGTGATGTTTAGAAATCTTTACACGCAGGATGTAAGTTCCTTAACATAGGCCAAAGTTGCAGGCATTTCTATGCATATAACAACACACAAATTCATAGGCACACAGATATCTTTTAATCATGCAGAGATAAATGCAATGAAGAGCGTCTGTCATCATGCTGGATAGTGTTTCTAGAAATTAGCAGCTTAAAACAAAACAAGAAATAAACATCAGTTTAAAAAATCAAGACTCGGCAATATACCTCTGGTTGGCCGCTTCGCTCTTTTCCTCAAGGCACACTTTACCCATTGTCTTGGATTGGAGATACCAAACTCTCTTCTCAAGCGGCACAGTCTGTATCGACTCCTTTGCTTCCAGAATATTCGTATTTGAAGGTCAGTGTTTGCATTCCAAGCATTACAATACTGGCACTTTGGGCATTGGGCACACTTTAACACACAGACGGATACATATGTGTCTTTGTAAGTGACTATTAGCATTTCAGGGGTGAAGCACATTAAAGCCTGATTCATATACGCCACACAACTCTTTTCGGGTTATCGACAAAAAATTAACATCGTGACAAAGTTCTTGTAAATTATGCAAAGTCCTGCTATTCGGCAATAATAAAACACCTGAAATAAATCCTTATAATGCAGAGATAAATGCAATGAAGAGTTCGCGTCATCATGCTAGATAATGCTTCTAGCAATTATCAGCGTCAAATAAGAATTAAACACTAGCTGAAAAAGACTAGACTAGGCTGTATCTGCCAGACATGTAAGATCACATGGCTATGAAGGAATCTGTTGAATCGTACTTAAAACATTTGGAATGTTTGTCAAACAAAAAACATCGCCATGTTCATGACACGGCACACAAAGAATGGTACGTTCCCGTGCAACCTAAGTATTTGTGAAGTTGGTCTCTCATAAATAGTTCTTGTCAAGACCTCAGAGACTTCAAGATTTCCCAATGTTCATTTAAACGCTGTACTAATACGCTGCACTCACGAGCCATCCACCACGCTATAATAAATTGTCCTCGATATTAACTCATAACTGAGTACTCTTGGGTGACTAATAGACGGGGGGAATAAACGGGGGGGGGGTGTGGTGGAAAAATCAAAAAAACTTAATAAACGGGGGGTTGTAAAATGACCAAAAAGGAAGTCAAGAATCAATGTTTAGAATCAACTGCACTCCCTAAACGTAAGGTAATACAACACAAACAATAGCCAGTTATTCGAAGTCATGGCAGTCCCCTACATGCCTTCCAAGATTTTAAAAATGTTCCCCTCGTCCTCATAAAAGGCCACCGTCATCTTTTAATGTGTGATTTTCATATTTTAATAAAGGTATTTTCTACTTGCCCGCCAAAGTACCTCTTCAAAAAACTGTCATGGGTGGAGGATTACGTAAAAATTAATAAGCGGGGGGTGGAATAAGAATGTCCTGGGTGGAAAACTTTTGACAAATGACTTAGCAGGGGGGCGTCTAGTAGGCACCCACGACTAATTCACTGAGTAGAGAATTGCTAAGAAGGCTGAATATGAACAGCATATGAAATAAAGGACTTTGTCTGGTTTACATTAATAGCAAGCGATACTCAATTCAAACAGACTGATGGCATACAGACTCAGAGGCATCAGAGAGGCTACGCTATGCAATATGTGGCTGGGTTGTGCCTGACACGATACTGAAAGTATACAGGGGCATGATAATAGTGCATACAGGTATAGCATTTATGTAAAATAACTTCATGAAAAACAATATCTTGATTACATGTTTCCATGTTAGTCCCGAGCTCATGGGTCCCGCACCATAAATATTTTGCTAAAATTCAAATAGTCACGGAAAAAATCCTTGGCAACATGGTGTTTATTGGAGAGGTTCTATACGAAACCTTCTATTCTTCATCCTCACTGCCAATGTTCCTGTTGAAACAGTTTTTAGATTTCCAGAAAATTATTTTAGCAAGGTCTGCTTTAAAGTCACAAAAGAAACTACATAAGCATGTAGGTAAAAATGCAAACGAAAAAAACCACTACAGAAAAGCTCGTACCAAAATAATCTCTTATGGAAAAAAATGCCCTAGGTACAATTCCACCCTAGCTAAAAATTTCCATCGTTGCAAAATACATTTTTTGCAGCAACCCCTAACCGAAGATCATGTTGACACTTCATGAATACCATTCAGCTAAAATGACTTGCTAATCATGAATAGGATATACCTACCTCAGATAAGCAAATCTTCACGATATGATCTTTTCAATGCTATATGATACTGTAGAGTAACATATCTGAAATAAAGGTCCCTACTAACAGTCGACTTTTTATGTAATGTTGCCCAATAACTATTTTACACCGATAGCATCACTTGATGAAAATCGTATGCTTTATCGCTATTTGAATTTGATACTTGCACCACTATATTAAAATTTCGTATAAATCAGCCAATTTCATGGAAGACCTAGCACGTTAGCCAATTGCATGGAAGACCTAACACGTTAGCCAATCAGAGGTACAGAATTCGACTGTCATAGCAATGCGACGAAGGCTAAAGTTTTCATTGATGAGCATTTTGAACGAATGCGAAAAAATAGAAACTTATTAAATTGTATTATCTTCTGTAAAAGCCTTTATAAGTTTATGCGCTTAACTTAGAGAACAAGCGCATGTGCTTATAAGTGAATCAATTTTTTTTGCTTTTTTGAAACCAAAAAAGCCAATTTTTGCTTATAAGCGCATGCGCTAGAAAGCGAGGTAATACGGTAATCATTTGATTTGCCGAACTTGATTATGACTAATGCAAGGGCTATGCAAGTAATTTGATCTCATTTGATATCAATGACTCAGTGTGGTCAATATTGACCGTCAGAAAGCAGACAATCAAAAGGACTTGTTCACGACTTCTTCCACTTTGAAAGACTCTCCAGTTATTGAAGGTTTCTTGAATCCAGCGTTACATGTGCTCATATTTTTGGTATGCAAAGGTCAGAGAGGGGAAACTGTGGCTGGAAATTGAGCCCCAGAAATGAACACATGATATTTAAGGACTGCAGAGACTATTTTTCTGCCTTTTTTAGTGCCAGGGAGGGTCCACTAGCGAAGAGGCAGATGTCCTATCAATAAAATTTATATACTACAAATACTACGCGGCTGTTTGACCCGAAAAATAGAATATTTTCCGCGCCAAATTTGAAAATCCTTCGTACCTACTTGTAATTATTTCACAATTGTGTAAAATCTGCTAAATATATTGTAAAACAAAAAAACAGTATAACGTAATTTCAGATGAATATGATAGCTTAATCGTGTCCGTAGAAAGAATTTTTTATAATTCAAGTCGTTATGTTTTTCATCGTGAAAACAAGTTGAACGATGAAGAAGCAGATCGGTCATGAAGATATAAATGATGATATCTGAAACTGTAGTACCAATTTACCGATACATTTTGCATAGTATTATACTATTATAGAATATACAGGTACTTGTCGGCTACGGTCATATTTGGTCCGCCAATTAATATAGGGTTGTCAAGAGGATACGCTGCACATAGGCCTACTTCTCACAGATAATAATAGGTGAAGTCAATGGTAGCAAATTTTCCTATACCATGCTCATCCTTCACAAAGCCTACCAATTTACCGATACATTTTGCATAGTATTATACTATTATAGAATATACAGGTACTTGTCGGCTACGGTCATATT
>JAAAKM020073195.1:27019723-27079953 GCA_010016025.2 Alatinidae sp. Z8VKAUB7J3 | reverse complement strand
TGGTCCGCCAATTAATATAGGGTTGTCAAGAGGATACGCTGCGTATAGGCCTACTTCTCACAGATAATAATAGGTGAAATCAATGGTAGCAATTTTTCCTATACCATGCTCATCCTTCACAAACGTAATTTTCGTATACTCCTTTGACCAGCAATATATAAATAAAATTATGTCCGTAAAGGCCAGATTGGAGCTTTCGAACCAGGTGTCCTTCCTCAAAGAATACTCAGTTTTGCAGCCACGAGAACGGCTATCTCCATTGTCTTGTAGTTGTTGGGTATTTGCATGGCCGTTTGCGCAAATTCATGGATTATGCAAAATTCTCCGTTGTTGCATAAACCGGACGCTAGATTCTTTGGTATTAACGATGTCAGAAGGAGTTGACAAGTTCATTTTCATAGCACTTCACCTCTTCACCATCAACGACAAACTGTTTCAGATGTAAAGAAAATCAGGCACAGAAAAATTTCAGACAAATTGTCTGGACAGTTGCTACCCAGATTTATGGAAGACAGAGACCAATGGTGCAATATTGTGAAGGCATGCTCGACTGCGGTCGAGTAAAGTAAAGTAAAGTAAAAGAATAGCCCGGGGGGGGGGGGGGGGAAAATGACCAAAAAGCAATATTTAGAATCAACTGCAACTCCCTAAACGTAAGGTAATACAACACAAACAATAGTCAGTTATTCAAAGTCATGCCAGTCTCCTACATGGCTTTCAAGATCTTAACAATGTTCCCCTCATCCTCCTGCTCAGTGACAGTTTTATTGCTAACATGTATAATGTTCGTCTTCACACTTCTTCAAGGCTCGTAAAGGCCACCCTCATCTTTTAATGTGTGATTTTCATATTTTAATAAAGATATTTTCTACTTGTCGCCAAAGTACCTCCTCAAAAATTGTCATGGGTGGGAGGTTACATAAAAATTAATAGGCGGGGGAGTTGGAGTAAGACTGTCCTGGGTGGAAAATTTTGCAAAAATTAATTTGCAGGGGGGACACATCTATTAGGCACCCAAGAATATGTATGTGTTTAAAATATTTAATAGATTAAAACGAGGTTGGTCAGAAAGATAATCTAAACTCCAAGTAATAAATGTAACACCTCCTGTTGCTCCTGAATCAAGGTTTGTATTATCAAATGCTGAGGATTGCTACAGAAACTACCGGGTAAAGAGACTGTAAAACAGTAATATGTATCAGAATACATTATTACCAGAGACAAAATTCAAAACCATCACTTCTAAGAAACAAAAGTAATACTGGGCTACTACAAATGTCTTCCTTAACAGTATATACTGTAGATTACTACTGGCATGTATGCTCCCTAAGTCAGGTCATCCCAAAGTCAGATTATCACAGGTCATCACAAGGGGCAGAAACCTAGTCAGTCATGTCATTACCTCACCTTTGATTGGTAGCTTGTATATACTAGCCTCATTTACTATTGGAATTTGTTGGAGTTTTCACAGAACCATGTGCAATCTGGCACTATGAATTTAGGCCATCCTCATGAAAGGAAATTTGTTAGACAAATTGTTTTATTACAATAAAACCTATTGTTACTAGGGGACAAAAATAATGATTTAAAAATTGCTCTTATTTTGATCGTTTTTCAAGTGTATTGCTTCTTAGTTTTGGAAGCCCTACCTACTATTTTTGATAACAAGTTCCAACCAGCCTATTATTTTATATTTCATTATT
This sequence comes from Alatinidae sp. Z8VKAUB7J3, assembly GCA_010016025.2. Lineage (NCBI taxonomy): Eukaryota > Metazoa > Cnidaria > Cubozoa > Carybdeida > Alatinidae > Alatinidae sp. Z8VKAUB7J3. The sequence continues at coordinate 27,078,250 of JAAAKM020073195.1, read as the reverse complement.
GAACCTTTAAAACTGATCATAGATAATAATATCACAGAAATACAAGGAGTGTCTGCCTGTCATCGCTTGAGTTACTTCAGTATTGCAAACAACACCATTGAGAAAATATCTGGATTGGATAATCTTCCTCTAAGGCACTTAAACCTGGTAAAATATGTAGTTTCCAATATTCCTGTTTGCTTTCAATTTTTAAAACACTGTATTAGAGTATTGATGGTGTAGCAGTTTAAGTCACTCACAGCTGTGACTGTGGAAGATGTATTCACAAGGGTAAACATTGTGTGCTCTATTGTGTTCATTGTTTACAGTTTAATGCTGTGTTGCAGCTGATCTTGTTTGTAAATAAACATTGTGATCGCTTTAGAATTACATTGAGATGGGTTATGATCATGTGTGTTTCATTCGTTAGTTTTCCATTTTTTCAGCACAACAATGTGGTAATAAGTTTGTGTACCAAGCCTTAATATTAATTCTTGGTGTTTATCAATTCAAGTATGGGAACTAGTGCATAGATTGTTTTCCTTCTGATTGAATCATTTCACATGTATAGTAAGGCAGACTTTAATTGCCATTTAGAGTAAGAGGTGTCTTACTTTTCTTGGAGTTTAAGAAATTTGATGACCAGTTAATTTTATGACTAAGAACTGTCCGCAAATTGAACGAGTTGAAACTGCACTGAAAGTGCCTTTACAGAGCTCGTCTCTTCTCCCCTGTCTGTAAAACAACAAACAGAAGCTACGAATCTCAACCTTCTAAACAGGAAATTTCAAGCCACTCTGGCAGTTCATCAACAATATGGCAGAAATGAAGCTCCTGAGTCTTTTATCTATAGGCGGTAATGAGATGATAAAAAAATTTCGAAGTCATATACGCGAGACACTGTCGACAATGTTTCATACTGAAGATTCTCTTAGTCCACTAGAAAAGCTTAACTTAAACTAGGGCATCTAAAGCACAAATATTATTTCGATCGTCGAATTGCAGCTTACTACATCTGACGACAGAATTCTATCATAATTGTTGCGTGTCTGTACAACTGAACTATCAAATAAAAAGACTTTTTATTTATAGTTCAGTGGTTTGTACAAAGAAAAAATACGTGAAGACAGGGAGATAAGGTTTGCGAACGACATGAGGTAAAGAGCGCGTTAAGGATAGAAAGGGAAAACTAGTTAGATTTAAAAAAATTGACGGGAATTAACAAATGAGAGTAGGAGACAAGAAAATAATAAGAGCCTATGATTAATATGTTACCAAATAGTAAGGAGTTGAATTAAATGCAAAAAAATACAATAAAGATAATTTTAAATGCATGAGTATTATCTGAGAATGTAGTAACTTGTAGACGGTGAATCAAACAGCATCATTTATAGTTGCCTAAAAGTAATGGATAATCTTCTTACTAAAACTAATACATTTTAGTATTACCACTTTTTAGATTAAAATGGTTCGCATTGTTAACGAAAGCCTCTCCTCTCAAATTGCTTAAACCGCGATGATCTTCTTGATGCGAGATGTTGGCTTTGGAATATGGTTAATTTCATTTTTGTGAAACAAGCATTATTTACAAAGTAATTTTGTTTATATTAAGACCATCTATATGCACCTTTTTGACCAGTGAAACAGTTTGTTTCGCCAATCTCCACTTGATTATATCCACCACATAACTTCCTCAGCTGACGAACGTTCCTTCACTAATACCATAACATTCTGTATGCTACTGATTTCGCATGCAGATGACGTATTTGATTAACTTTTTACTCTTCGTGTTAAACTTATCCTATCCAAGAACATGTAGTAATTATAATGCAGTGTATAACAATTACAATAGTTGAGTTTCTTTATTGTTTATCTGTATGTCATGTCTCAACTAAACTATAAGAAGAATAACTTCTGACCTGCTGCAGCTTCAAGTCTAGCCATAAAAATTTCTAAATTTTACTAAATAATAAAGCAGTGGAATACTTCTTGAATATGCCTGTTAGGAAATCTTAGAGCCATCATTGTTCTTACATGCAGTCCCAAAGTCTTTGATACCTATTCTAATACGATTTCCGGACACATCCCCGACCGACACATCCCCGACCGACACATCCCCGACCGACACATCCCCGACCGACACATCCCCGACCGACACATCCCCGATGGACACATTCCGGACGGACACTTCTCCGAACGGACATACCCCCCAACGGACATTTTCCCGACCGGACATATCCCCGAATGAACTGTATGGATTCTAATCAAGTTCACACAAGGTGCCCAACAAACCCTGGAAACAACTAAAATGTCCACTCGGGGATATGTCGGGTCGGGGAAATGTCCGTTCGAACTAATAAAAGAAGGGTAGCTGTGGAGTCCAAGGGTAACGCGCCTCAACTTAGACTACCGGGCAGAGAAGCAAGCCATGAGGCACGCTCGAACACCCTGTAGGAGGTGGTTAACACAAACGTACCCTTGCTGTTCCACAATCAAACTTTAATGATGCTTTCATTGCATGAGCAATACGATTGAGTGAAAATTCATTTAGAATAAAAATAACAGTCAAATGAAATCTCTACTTACGCGTAAAGTTCTTTTATTTGTCGGGAACATTCCATATCAACGTTAAAATCCTGGAATAAATAAATAGTAATAAATAAATAAATAAATAAATATATAAATAAAACAATAATAGGAAAATATATATACGGAAATCATGACAGGGGTCTCTCCCTAGGGCACACATGCAATATCTCTTCTATATTTAGTCTCACCAGCGCAGGAGTCTGTATTTCCTTTCAGTGCTACCTAACTACAGATTTCCAAAGATTCTCAACGAGCATCATCATCATCATCATCATCATCATCATCATCATGATCATCATCATCATCATCATCATCATCATCATGATCATCACTATCTTCATCATGATCACCAGTATCATTACCATTATCACCATTATCATCATTATCGTCATCATCATCATCGTCATCATCACCATGATCCTCATCCTGATCGTCAGCGTCATCGACATTACCGTCATTATTATTATCATGATGATCATTGATATCATCGTAATGGTCGATGATACAGTCGTCATTGCATCATGTTTATCATTACTATCAGGATCATCATTATAATTATCAAGCCGTCTTCAAACTGTTTCTGCTCCTTAATTCAACCAGGTTAAGAGAAGTCCCGCAAATTTTATCATCTCTTGGACGAAAGCGCGAGCAAATTTCTGCAAATGATTTGCATAGAAGTATTATGTAGGTGAGAAGTCAAACTTTTTTCATGGATCCATAACCTGTTAACAGTTTCTTCATGGATCCATAACCTGTTAACAGTTTCTTCATGGATCCATAACCTGTTAACAGTTTAGGAAAATGCACTCTGCAGAAGGTGCGCTCGAACGAACAGCGACAAATACAATAAAAAATGTTCCTATTTGCAGATTTTGTATTAAGCTACGCTACACTAAGATTACAACATGGTGTTGTGAACTTGATACGCCCTCATGCGTGAACGCAGATTCTATCTAGATCCTATCGGGAACGTTCGCAAAAGTGCGTTGTATTTTATGCCTAAAAAGCGTTCTTGGCGGCCATTTAAATTTTTCAAAGAAGAAATGACTTAGATCTATCGTTTAATTGCGAAAGAAATGTTATCGCGAATTGTCCTTAATCAATTTCTTACCTTTCCACTAATTAATCGCACCCTTAGTCTTGCACATCCAGCATCGCTGCAGGGAATACCACCAGACGGGAAAGGTTCTTCAGTAGTAGTAGCAGATGACGAATCACGCTCCATGGTGTCTGATGCCTCATTAGCAGTTGCTGCCTCTTGTCTTGCAATCTTTTGTCTCTCAAACTAAGATCGAAAGCAAGCAAACAAAAAGTTACGCTAAGGGGATTTTTGGGGTTGAGAGAGGCTACCTGCGATAGGATATCTGCTCAGAATAAACAAAGTCCTGAATTTTGCCTTCAAGAAAAAAGGTACGCAGTTATATGAGGTTGCAGGAGTTCGTGTTGAATGTACACAAGCGTGGGTCACGGGTTCGATCCCCGGTGGTGACATACTTTTCTATTTCTCTAGAGTTCTGTTCAAAACTGATATTATGTGTGAAAGAGTATACCCAACTGTATTTTGAAGGAACCAATCAGAAATTGGACTGCCTGAAAGGCTTGTGTTTTTTGACCAATCAGCACCATTACAACAAAGTTAATTGAATAGGTCTAGTGTGAAAACGATTTTTTTTTGTCTGCATGGCAAAGGTTTTCCTACTTTTAGGGGGACTGACTGCAGAACGGCCAAATGAAATGCAGACCTGGCCTTTACTATGATACGGAAGCAATCGTTCTTCTACACTTTGGCACAGTCTGGGTTCCCGAGCAAGTGCTGCCCTGTGGCAGAGTCACATTGCTTAGTTGTGTTTTTTGGTCTTTGAAACCCGAGGTGGTTGTTTCCTTTTAGGAATCGATGTTTGGCGAATAAACGATGGTACATGTTGTTTAATTCTGTCAACCAACCTCAAAGTCACGCAAAGCCTCACACTGGCATGAAAATTGATAAACTACAGAACTAGAATTTGTGGAACGCACCCGATCTTTGTGGTTGGTTGATAATGCCTTTTTGGTTGTATAAACTACGCGGCGAATTAAAGTTTTGATGAGGTTAATCTCCCGTGTTTGGGGGCAGAAGGAATCCCAGGAGGTATATTGGCCGGAAAATGTAAGTTTTCTATACACGCTGGTACGGAATTTAGTACCCTCTTTTTCGATCAAAATATCAAGGAACGGTAGTGAGTTGTTGTGTTCCTTCTCACAAGTAAATTTTAGAACTCGGTGTAATTTTTTGAGGAATTCGTCACATTCGGACTCCCTTTCAAATATTGCAAAGGTATCATCAACACAATGGAAATAAACAATAGGCTTTTGGCAGGATTCAAACAGTTGAAGTTCTTAAAAGCCAATGAAGATGTTAAGCCAATGCTGGACCAAAGGGACTTCCCATGCTTACCCCGTTCTGTTGTCGATACATTTCATTGTTGAAGCAGAATTCAACACCACGTGTTGCAACTTCCATCAATTCGATGAAAACTTCTTCAGGGAATTGGGGAAGGACAAGGTTACCCTTATACAGTGCATCGGCTAATATCTTAATTGTCTCATCTTAGGGAACATTTGTAAACGAGTTTCAGATATCAAAAGAACACAAAAAATTTCGTTGGAACCGAATTTAAGATTTTGGGTATGATTAGCGAAAGTAAACCAGTCTCTAACACAATTTCCCGAATAAAGATGAAGTACGGGTTGTAATATTTCTGAAAGCCCTTTGGCCATTTCATGTTGTGAGGAGTCAATGATAGAAAGAATCGGTCGAAAAGGAAGTTCTTTTTTATGTGTTTAGGGAGGCCGTACACGAGTGGACGTTGTGACCCGGAGGGTCTGATCCTATCGTAACATCGCGAAGCAGACGGTCTTGCTTAACTAGATTAAGTAATCGTTTTTGAATACGCTGCTCGATTCTAGGTGTATTGTCGTTCTTTTCAACACTACCTAATTTTGAAATTTGCTGGAATCTTGCAGTACGTTATCCATTTTGTGGATGTAATCTTTTTGGTTTTAGATAACGACCCCTGATCCTTTATCTGGCTTTTGGACGAGGATCTCTTTATTGTTCCTAAGCGATTTTAAAGCCCGAGAAATTTCCCTATGCATTAAAAAATCTGCGATGTCGATAGGTGTGCCAGAGTAAACATGAGCCAAATCACTTAACCGTGCCTTTAGAAAGTTACGTTCGTCTGCAGAGGAAGGGTTGTGTTTATTCAGTTGCGCTTACAGAATTTCAAACTCGGCAAAAATGTCTTCCCTGTTGACTCTATTCGTAGTAATAGTACAGTTATCAAACTAAAACTGACACGGCAACCTCCTACAGTACATCGAGAGAATTTTACTGTTAAACCACGTAGATATTTAAGGAGCCTAGCAAAAAGCACATACAGTACGAAAAGACAAAAGCTGAACTTTGCGAAAACCACCTGCTTTAGGAATATACAAGGATATAGGGAGGAAGGGATCGATCCCCGTGGTGACATGCTTTTCTGTTTCTCTAGTAGCATTCCAAGGCCTCTCTTCTCTATAACATATGACTAATACAATATTAGTAGAACGGGGTAACAAATAAAATATGAAACAATAAATATCTTAATAAAAGGTTTTTAAATTATAAAAGGAGGATAACGATATTCAATAGTCAACACAGTCTCCTGTATATGTCCTAAACTCAATGTACAAATTTTGCATTTTTTGGCATACATTGCTAAATATTAAGGACCTTAGGGAACTAATCATCTTTGAAATTTAGACTATGCTCACATACTTACTAAGAAAAATGGCCATCGTATACGCAAGGTACAAAAAGCCGCCAATTTACAAATACTGTCAATTTTGGTCCAAAACCAAAACTAGGCCTATTGAATTGGCGGCTTCGAAGCAATACCCTTGTGGCCCAGCCCGTTTTTCAGCCCAAAAAACCCAAGAGAAACACATTTTATAACTAACTTCAATAAGCATTTGTTTTTTCATTTATTTATGAAGGTACAGGACTAAGGTGCTCTTTCTAACGTCTTTCCTTATTTATCTCTATCATTGAATTTTTTTTCAGTACGTTTGAAATCAGCTTTTCCTTCTGCGTATAGGCCACCAAAAATATCCAGGCTCCTGGTCTCAGTATTCTAATCTGGCCCACTGGGTCTTCATGGAATAGACCTGGTCCAAACTTTGATAGCTATCCAATCACGCCTTTCCTTAGCAAGTTATTTCTCCGTTAATCCATGACGCGAAAGAAAGCGTATGATATATGACACGTTCCGAGGCAAATTGTCTGACCCAATCCTCTAGTGGGTTCTAAGTTGAATGTCGTATGTGCTATGTGCCATTTCAAGTTGGAGCTAAAATTGTGTAGGTCACCTTTCAATTGACGTACCACTTAGCACGACTCTTGCAGCGTCGGTTAACAGCTTCCTAACATTGCCAATGTACACAGACAAACGGTAAAAAGAGGTTTCACTCTCTCCAATCCGTTACTATAACACTTCAGAGAATTGCTAAAACAGGATTTTAACTTTTAACACGAGAAGGATTTGTATGGAAGCCCCTAAAATGTCTCCTTGGCAACGCCACCGGATTGGATTTTTGGTGCAGTGTCACAACAAAAATAAAACAGCGACACAAAAGCAAATTACAAGGCAAAGATGCATGGAAACGATTGCTCATGTGAAACGATTTTCCCCTAATAGACATTTTACTTCTTAGCTACCCATCTTATGGAAGGCTTCCAACGTTACAAAACAATGAAGTCAATTGCTTAGGATTAAGGTTTCCCTCTCTGTCTATTTCTTAGTAATTATGTAATACTATTTTGTTTCCACGTAAATAAATACTTGATCTTTAAATTTATCAAGACACAATTCCGTTCCAACTTTAACAACAAAGCCGCTAGTGGTGATTTTCGCGTTTGCTAGTTTTTCTGCCTTGGATACAAAAGTCTTCCCGCATTCATTGCGTATGGAAGTATTCGTAGGCTATACAGGGTCGCATTACGTAACCTACAAGCTTATTATTGATACTGGTATTAAATCTGTACCAGCCAGCAAAATAGTTTTTCTTTGAATCGTAGTACAAAACTTCAACCAAGCTCCAGTCTTATAGTTGGAACCACGTCTAATATGATTACTTTGTCAAAGGAAAATACGACATTTTACACTACTGATACCTTAAGTCAAAGTGCCACACTTCCAATTAGTTTGAGTTTAGTAATTGATACTTCGTCGCCAGCAAGGATCGAACTAAAGAAAGAGACAACAACTGGTATTAGTTCTTCTATGAGTCGTGGTACGAAACTTCAACCAAGCTCCAGTTTTGTGGTTGAAACCACGTCTGGTATGATTAATTTGTCAAAGGAAAATACGACATTTTACACTACTGATACCTTAAGTCAAAGTGCCACACTTCCAACGAGTTCGAGTTTAGTAATTGATACTTCTTCATCAACAAGGATCGAACTAAAGAAAGATGCAACAATCCGTACTAATTCTTCTTTGAGTCGTAGTACAAAACTTCAAAGAAGTTTCAGTTTTATATTTGGAACCACGTCTAATATGATTACTTTGTCAAAGGAAAATACGACATCTTACAGCACTGATACGTTAAGTCAAAGTTCAGCACTTTCGCTGAGTTCGAGTTTAGTAATTGATACTTCGTCATCAGCAGGGATTCAAATAAAGAAAGAGACAATAATCAGTACTAGTTCTTCATTGAGTCGTGGTACAGAACTTCAACCAAGCTTCAGTTTTGCATTTGAAACCACGTCTTACATTATTACTATGTCAAGTAGTACAAAACTTCAACCAAGCTCCAGTTTTAACATTGGCATTACCTCTGATAAGATTACTAAATCACAAATAGATGCAATATCTTATACTACTAGTACTTTTAGTCATGGTAATACACACTCAAACAGTTCTAGCTTAAGAATTGATACTTCATTACCGGCCAGTGTTGAACCAAAGAAAGAGACAACAATCCGTACTAGTTCTTCTATAAGTCGTGCTACTAAACTGTCACCAAGCTCCAGTCTTAAAATTGGAAACACGTCTTATATAATTGCTTTGTCAAAGGAAGATACGACATTTTACACTATTGATACCTTAAGGCAAACTACCAAATTTCCAATGAGTTCCGGTTTATTAATTGATACTTCGTCATCCGCAAGGTTCGAACTAGAGATAGAGAGAACAATCCGTACTAGTTCTTCTTTGAATCGTAGTACAAAACTTCAACCAAGTTCCAGTTTTATAGTTGGTACTACGTCTTCTATGATTAATATGTCAAAGGAAGATACGACATCTTACACTACTGATACCTTAAGTCAAAGTGCCACACTTCAAATGAGTTCGAGTTTAAGAATTGATACTGCGTCACAAGCAAGGATCGAACTAAAGAAAAAGACTACAATCCGTACTAGTTCTTCTTTGGGTCATATTTCACAACTTCAAACCAGCTCCAGTTTTGTACTTGAAACCACGTCTTATATGATTACTTTTTCGGAGGAAAGTACGACATTTTACACTACTGATACCATAAGCCAAAGTACCACACTTTTAATGAGTTCGAGTTTAAGTATTGATGCTTCGTCATCAGCCGGGATCGAACTAAAGAGAGAGACAACGTCCCGTTCCAGTTCTTCTTTGAGTCGTAGTACAAAACTTCAAACAAGCTCCGGTTTTAACATTGGCATTACCTCCGTTAAGATTACTAAATCACAACCAGATGCAATATCTTACACTGCTAGTACTTTTAGTCATAGTACTACACCCTCAAAGAGTTCCAGTTTTAGAATTGATACTTCATCACCGGCAAGAATATTCAAAATACAGTTGGGTATACTCTTTCACACATTCCATTTCGGTCATTCTGACGTTAGTACTCTGAGAAGTGCCAGACGAAGAAAGCTTTTCAGTACAATATGTTTACGCTATTCCTTGAAATAATATCACTCACTGAGTCGAGACTATGCTACTTCTAAGTTATTTAGTTATTTAGATAAAGCTTTGCTTGCTAGAATATGGATTGCTTTTCATATTTCGCCCTCCTACAACGCTCCGAACTTGAGTCCATCGAATACTTATACGGTCGGAGGTTGTTGAAGACAACCATGACCTGTCCAGACAAGGATTGTAAGAAGTCTCTGGCACTCGAGCGACGAGATGGCACAGACGGATATCGATGGTGATGACCCGGAAGACAGTGCTGCATGAGTGGTAGCTTCTTCGAGAAATCATGATTGCCACTGAGGAAACTCCTTACTCATATTTTTGGGGTAAAGTTGTATCCATGAATGTTACAAGGAAGCTAACCGCCTTGAGTAAACCATGCGTCATCGATTGGTTTAACTTGTTGCGTGAAGAATGTACGCATAAGTAGCTGCACTTGCTCTTGGCTGATAGGGTATTTGATGGTGTAGGAAAAGTGGTCGAAATTGATGAATCAGTCATGATTAAATATAACCGAGGCCACCTAAGACGTCAATATCAGCAATGGGTTTTTGGCATGTATGAAAGAAAGGAGGGATCGTCTTTATAGATAAAAGGGATGAACAACACTGATCCTTATTATTTAAGAGTTCATACTGTCAGGTTAAACAATATATTCCGACAGTTGGGCTGCATACAATAACTTTGGAAAACTGGGTTATGTCGACGAATCTGTGATTCATGCAGACAATTTCGTGGATCCAGTCACAGGTGTCCATACAAATGGCGTTGAAGGCTATTGATTGTGAGCAAAACGGAGGCTCAAGGCAGTGTATGGCAGCTCATATGATATGGTGCCATAATACATTGATAAGTCTATATGGCCCAATGAAGCCTCCAAAAACATTCTTTCCCATATTGGCGATTACTACCTTAAATTGTTTTCATAAAAATCTTCTATGACATTATCTATGTTTATGGTTGATTTTTCTGCTTCATTTTGTGTTTCATAATGCGTTCTTCACATGTTACGTTTTGTTATAAACAGCCTATTGTTCTGATAGGTTTTTGTTATAAACATTGTCCTGATAGGTTTTTGTTATATATCTTGTTCTGATAGGTTTTTGTTATATATCTTGTTCTGATAGGTTTTTGTTATATATCTTGTTCTGATAGGTTTTGTCATATATCTTGTTCTGACAGGTTGGTGTTATAAATATTGCTCTGATAGGTTTTTTGTTTTATATCTTGTTCTGATAGGTTTTTGTTATATATCTTGTTCTGATAGGGTTTTGTCATATATCTTGTTCTGACAGGTTGGTGTTATAAATATTGCTCTGATAGGTTTTTTGCTATATATCTTGTTCTGATAGGTTTTTGTTATAAATATTGCTCTGATAGGTTTTTGTTATAAATATTGTTCTGATAGCTTTTTGTTATCAATATTTTTGTGATAGATTTTGTTATAAAAATTGTTCTGATAGCTTTTTGTTATAAATATTTTTGTGATAGGTTTTTGTTATATATCTTGTTCTGATAGGTTTTTGTTATAAATATTGTTCTGATAGCTTTTTGTTATAAATATTGCTCTGATAGGTTTTTGTTATAAATATTGCTCTGATAGGTTTTTGTTATAAATATTGCTCTGATAGGTTTTTGTTATGATTTAAAGTTCTTTTCTTATAGTTTTTTTGCCGAGTTTTTTGGCCGATTGTTTTAGTTACATGATTATATCGAATCTTTTGGTTGATTTATTCGCATAATTCTTTTTCAGATTTACTTGTATAATTCATTTATATTTCTAATTTACGTTTTGATTCGTTGTATATACATATTGATTTGTTTGAATGCATTTATGTTTGATCTCATTAGTAACTTGGTTGCTTGTAAGGTACATCTTATCGGTTGTTATTGCGCTTTTAAATTCATACGCTTTTCTCAATTTCAATTTTTATGGCGTTCACGCGTACAAATATCCAAATTTTTAATCGCGTTGACGAATGGATGCTTAGCTACAAAGATCTCCGTGCAGAACCCTTGTCAACGTCTCAGTAATTAAAACTTTCTTTTTTAAGAGTGACCATAAAATAGTTTAAAAATCATTGCACGCCCAGTTCTGTTATAGCAAGTACGTTGCAAAGAGTGTTTAAAGGTGGCGTGTTTTAACGGTTCCACTAAGCCTTAGCTGACTTTTTTGCACCTTTTTGTATTAAGCCGTGATGAAAATTATACTGTAATGATATTAGAGGATCCTACGTGTTTTAATTAACAATGTAGACATCTTAATGGTTTAATCGTGATACGTCAACTGATAGGCATAGTCAGGGCTACAAGCGTAAATAAGTATGCAAAGCGTAATGGGACAGGTTGATTCATCGTTTGTACACGGATTCCTTCTGCAGTGGATCGCAACAGAGTGCTTTGTTTGCACCAGCGACGTATTAGTAAACTCATCACTTACCTCTTTTGTGTTTGCAGTCTGGCAAGGGATGACGGAAGAAGAACTATTGTACTCAGTACATCATGGGAAAAGGTAAGATAACCAAACCATGGGCGGTATCGGGTGAAGGGTGCATCGATTTGCCACCTATACCTCTGCTAATCCAGTGGATTGACAAACTCATGCACCCGCTCTCTAGGTGTTGTTGCTTTCGGTGCTACTCTGTCACATACTCACTCACGCACACGCGCGCACACACTCGCTCACGCACGCACACAGACTCACGTACACACGCACCGATTCACGTACATGCGCACTGACTCACGCACTGGCTCACCCACGCACACACGTACAGACTCACAGACACCCGCATTGATTCACGCACACACGCACTGGCTCACGCACACACGCACTGGCTCACCCATGCACACACGTACTGACTCACAGACGCACGCACTGACTCGTGCACACACTTACATACTCACGCACATATTCACGACCGCACTTAATCATTTAATGCAAGCACGCAAGTACTCTTTCACGCACACACTAACTCACTTACAAACGCACATCCATTCAGATATTTTTTTTAACTCAATCACTAGGTATGTGCAGGCACAGAATACTAAATAATTAAAAGTGTAACTATGTTAAGGCTCTTCAATGTTCTAGAAGTCGCAAATTCATGTACCGGTGCAACATGATGTTTGCATACGGTGGCAAAGAAAAGCGAATCGTTTTATTCGTAAAGCGTACAAGGAATTAAAATTGTAGGCATTTTTCAGCGTGAGAAAAATGTAATAAGACGGAGTGCTTTACCATTGAAGTAGCTTACATCTCAAACAACGTTTGAAGCAACTGAACAGTCAAATCTCTTGCTCAGAAATTGCTTTAGTAAGAGCAAGCTACGTCTGCATGGGTGGATGTGGGTGATCAGGTATGCTCATTTGAGAAGAGACCACTTAAACCTAAATCTATTCTTCATTCATTTAAAGTTTAAGAAATAATTTATTTGTAAATCGTTCTAACATCGTTCAATGTTATTGTTATTACGGTACTTGATATCATTATTTCATAACATTTTATTGTAAGAAATCGAATTATGAAATAACTCCGTTGTATTGTGTATTTGTCAGAGTTAGTGACTGTCTCGTAGCCGCAGAGGTTTAGCCTTTTAGCTCTTTAGCAGTGCGGAAGCCCTTTTCAGTAGAATGCGCAGAGTAAACAGGGAGGAGTGTGCATTACAGTAGGCGAAAGATATATCGAACCACGGGGGAGATTTATGATGCGTTGTATCGAGTATTCTTGATATCGTAGATTAGATATATGAAGACTTAAGTTATATAGTTAAAAAAGGATGTGGATTTCTGTTTATGTCAAAAATTTTCGTTATCCCCGAGGATCTGCTAAAATTTTGGTCTTATTGGTTTTGTTTAACATGAAGTGTTCGAAAAGAATGCATGCACCGGAGAAACCGTTTCTCAAAATTGATCTCGATGCTGATTCCTGGCTGGCGGTGTGAACATAAAAATTTTGTAGTTAATGAAAGACCTAGTTCCGCTCTCCCATGGCTTGAAATAAAAAATAAGAAATCTTCCAGTGTACCTAAATGTTCTCAACCCCTGTACAAACTACCTCAAATTAGGACACTTTATATGGCACATGCAGGTCAAAGCATTGCAAGATTGTTGATGAATAGCAATGAAAACAACTTTTCTGCAAAAGAAACTGAACTGTAATCTACTTTTCGTCAATATTTGCCGATCGGATAATTGAGGTTGGGATAAACGAGGTCTGGATAATTTGTGCTTTTTACAAAAATTACTGTTTTCTCTCTTTGTAGCTACGATCATAATGATAGATCAGAAGGAAACTGTAATCAGAGAAGATGAACTCTTTTATCAAACTTCGTCAAGTTCTTTGGAAGTGGGCATTACAGAAAATGAATACTGAACGTATAAGATTTTGCGAAGGTTCTGGTCTGTTAAAACCCTAGGGGTCAGACGATGTCGACCTTTTAACTGACTGTGCATTCTCGGATCATTCAATTCCATTTTTTAGAAAACGACATTGGAGCTCTTCTCTCCACTTAGTATATGCAGATTAAAGGCATTTAATTTTAGGAACATTTATATTCGAGCTCGTGAAAGCGACGACAATTTACAAATATTGTCTACTGGTAATGTTTCTGGAGGGCAGGGTGGCATAAAAACCGGGGTACGCCGTTCCTTCGAAGCGAGCTCAAGTCAAGCGAAGCGCGACCTCAAGCCGTATAAGTCATAAATCAAAGAATTGAGATTGAAATATGACTGTGAAGATAAAAAATATGTTACCAGATCTTTCAGCATTTGTGTAGTTGTAAATTCTACAACAAACGTCGATCATTCTGTTTGCTTTGATTAATTTTCAAAAGCGATCCCAAACCGGATGTGTTTTATGTCATTGTAGGTACAATACACTTGATTATGCAACAATGCAAATTCAATACCTCAGGAAATTTTACCTTTTATTTTCCGCGCTCCCTTGAAGTCTTCATTTTTCTGCCACCCGGCTGGAGAAAGAGAGAGAGATAAAGCGAGCTTGCTCTTGTGGTACTCAAACAAATACACTAGGACATAGACGCCCACACTAAAGATGTGGAACATGTACGTGTTGGCGCTTACGAAGTATGCTAGCACATCAAGATTATTTACAATTTTCCCCTAAAAAGATGTGTATTTCTGAAATTTATGGACTGGTTTTTCGAACTTTCAAGCCTTTCCCCTACCTGCCTAATCTGCTCTATCTACTCTACCTATGCTACACAATCTACCTACACTACACTACCTACTCTACCTACTTAATCTACACTATCTACCTACTTACCTATGCTACACTACCTACCTACTCTACCTAATCTACCTATGCGACACTACCTACTCTGCCCTACCTGCCTAATCTGCTCTATCTACTCTACCTATGCTACACAATCTACCTACACTACACTACCTACTCTACCTACCTAATCTACACTATCTACCTACTTGCTACTCTCGTACCTACTTACCTATGCTACACTTTCTACTCTACCCTACCTAGTCTGCTCTACCTATGCTACACGACCAACGTACCTACGCTACCTATGCTACACTGCCTACCTACTCTACCTACCTATGCTACACTACATAACTACTCTATTCTACCTACTTCTACCTATGCTACACTACCTACTCTACCCTACCTACCTAATCTGCTCTATCTACTCTACCTATGCTACACTACGTGCCTACTCTACCTATGCTACACCACCTACCTAACCTACTGAGCTACGTACCTACCTACACTACTCTACCTATGCTACTCTACCTACACTACTCTATCTACACTACTCTACACCAACTACCTAAACTAATCTATTTGCATTAATATGCTTCTTAACATTGGTTGATGTGTTGAGTTGATGTCCTGTCAAATAGAAAGAAAAATATGTGTACTGGCTAACTGTATAAAACTGAATAAAGAGTGAGAGGCTAAAGACTACTTACTGTAACATATTTCAACATAAGGCACCATAATCAAATTGAAAAAATGCAATTTCGTAGACGTATCATTGAATAGGCCTCCAAAGCTCATGAGTCAATGGCAATAGACTTATGCTGGTGTGCAAGAAATTATAGAATAACAGCGTGTCAAAATGTATTGCAGACAACAAATAATGTACCAAAGTAACTTTTTAGTGCCCGCTAGCACAATGGACAGTATCCAAAGATGTGTTAACTCTAATACCCTCTTCGGGTAACACATCGTACTAGAATAAGTGAAACTGAAGACACATGTAACATAAAGTAGTAAAAGGACAACAAAACCTGATTAGATATCAATCGTAGGCCGTCGCTTGTTTGTGAAATAACAAGCCAATGATGGACATTGTTCCAAGGAACATAAATCAAATATTTAACTACCCTGGGTAGCATATTTTACTAGAATAAGTGAAATTGACGTCACAAGTGACTAACACAAACCAGTAACACTTCAATAAGCCTATCGCAAAGTCTTTAGTGAATATCAACTGAAGGCCTTCACTCCTTCCCCACGTAACGTATGAATGAAGTTCATTACAAAGAAATTATGCTTTATCTTACGCTAAACTGATGAGCCTAATTGCTTGGAAATCATTGCTTGGCAATAAAACAAGTTATGAGATGCTTGTTCAAATAAACTTCACACAATTATACTTACCACATAGAAAGGTAGTATAATGCTGCAACAATCCAGTTTGGCGTCGAAAAAACACTGAACAAGATGTCGATTACTTGCTCTTTTGCTTGAATGCCAAGCTAACTATTACTAAGGCCTTTAAAATCTCATCAACATCTCTTAGGCGGATAGCCTTTGCAACAAATTATCGCAGACTAAGAAAAACGTTAGTGAAGATAAGGAATATTTCAAGCTTAATCACTGTCAAGCACATTCCCACCAAGCATGCAGTTCCTTATTTGGTAACATAAGGACTGGGAAACATTTTGCGCCCCATACCTCTTTTCTCTTGTTCAGCAACTCGATGAGAACATCTTTCAGAAAGTACAATGAGCTAAATGAGGGCACGACTCAGCATGCAAAAATGTCAACAAGTGCTTAGCCAGACCTCGCAACCAACCATGCCGTAGCAAGAACGTTAGTGAATATCACACTTTGCAAACTGCTAAATGCTACAATTTTGCTAACAGCCTCGCAACATGCTTTGCGAGTTCCCAAAATAGTGAGGTCTTTGTGCATCAGGCCCCAGGTCAGCAAACTTTTACATCCTCAAATACTTTTTAATGGCTGCTTTATTTATCACCTTCCTCTAATTCATGCTTCACATTGGCTACCAGCCTTTACAGCCCTCACTATTAGTTACAAGTTTTACCATACAGTATTAACAAAGCAACTTAAGTATACTTATATTTACACAGTAACAATCAATCATACCTTCTCAGGATAGGGTGCAATATAAGTCACTTAAAGAGAATATTTAGTGACTCAAGGAGTTGTCACAGTATGACTGTAGTACTTTATATTGGCCAACAGCTTCTCCTTGATGTATTAGTAAACAAGGTTGATGCATTGTCATGAGGGAAATAGCTACCTGTTTTCTGTAACAAGATTTGCTGTAAATTTGATGTGTTATAAGTTTGTGTAACCTCACCATTAACATTATTACTAAGGCTTGAACATGAAGGGCCATCACACAGACCAATAACAGAATTTTGCCAAGTCTGAACATCCCAGTTTTTTAACCAGCAAATTTGAATCTCTGCTCCTTGAACCTAAAGTCTCAACGAGGAACTCTCCTCATAAAGTAGTAATGCAGTTTTACTTCTGAAAGTGTAGGTCAAATTGCTATGGCTTCAGATGCACTTTTTATTACGTGTAAGCCATGGGGACTTGTTACAGCTGTCTTGAAGATTTACATGGATTTATGGTTGTTACTCCAGTTTGTAAGAGTTATAGTTATTGATTGGTAATGATCTATCTTATTAAAGTAAATTTGATATTTAGGTAAACATTAGGATTATATATTTGAATTTTTTGCAGTAACACATTGTAAATCTATAATTTTTGGAGGCTATTTTATCTGATCATGGCAAGGTTTGGTGAGCAGTTAGAGTCATATGGAGTTATCATGTAATATGTTGGGGAGGGGGGGGGGCTTTTATGAAATCATTTTGGAGTAGGTGTGGGGTTAGGTGATACAAATCTATCAAGGTAATGGGATTCTGTCATTGAAAGAAGGTCCACATTTATGACATCTTATATGAGACTATAATTCCTGTACAATCATGCTAACATATAGACTAATTCCTTTAAGTGTAAGTTCAGAATATGACCATTCAGTATTAAAAGCTGTTGTTTCTGTAAGTACTGCATTCTTTATGAAATCACCTGCAATAGATTCTATTCATTATAAGCTGCCAGTACATGAGAAACAAGGTGGTAGTGCTGGACTTAGAAGGTGTGGAATTACTATTGGGTCTATCTAGCATCATAGAGTAAGAACGTTTTCATTATGTACAGAACCAGTTTACCTTAATTCTGACAATGGTACAAATTCTAGCAGTTTGGGTTTTTGTGTTTATCATATCTTGCAGATCATTAGATAGATCTACCATTGCCTTGATCTCCAAAATTCTACAAAACAGTGCAGCTATTCTATTAGAGTTTTACTGTGTATCATTTTCAGGGACCACGTGTGCTTGAACATTAAAAACAATTCTACCTCTAACAAATTATTTGCATTGCATTGTAGGCATAATGGGAGGAGAGCCTTCTATGTTTAATGAAAGGTAAAGTCATAAGGAGCGGAGACATATATCTTTAGGGCAATATAACAGATATGGTATGAACGACATGGACATCTAAGTGGATTTGAACGTTTGTAATCAGAGTTAAACAGATGTCTGTGCCCAGGCACGTAACAAGCGGGGTTCAAGGAGTGCACGTCCTAGGGGCCCCCACTAGATGTTTATATCATGGGGCCCCCAGCACCTCTATATAATTTTTTATTTTAAGCGAAATTTGAAAAATACTGACAAAACTTTGGCCGCGAAGGGATAAATGCGCTTTTCATATTTATCAAAATCTTCAGGAGAGCGAGAAGAATCTAACGTCTTAGAATAGATACTTTCTCTTAAAAGCTGCATGTTTTAAAAGGGTAAAGCCGCCCTAAAAAGAACTCAAAATAGGGGTTTCAGGGCTATGAAATAGTCAAAATTGTGAAATTTTCCGGACCCTCAAGGAAGACTTTACAACACCCCCAAACACCCCAGCTGTATAACCACTCACTATGCAAGTGGAGGCCATCGCTTTGCACTAATTTTTAACTTTCATAATAAATAACTTTTGAAAATAACTTTCAGCAGCAAATAGATTCTGAATAATATCAAATGACCTTGTTTTCTAGCATTGTCCGTTCTTTATTTGTATCATAGGCATACCAAAGATGGCTTTCTGAAAAAGGACAAGAGCCAAAGTTACCTGGAATCAATATGACACAAAATCAACTCTTATTTTTTGGATTTGCTCAGGTCAGTATGATTATATTTATGCTTGTAAAATAACTACAGAAGAATTAATACTCTTAAATTACTCATTTGGCTCAGGGCAGTAGCCAGGGTAAGACAGTTGGTTATCGCTAAGTTCAGGGGGCTATTCTGAACTTTGGGTTTGTTGTAATTAACATAGAAACTGAATTGTGTCAGAGCTGTTATCTATGAAACACACATTCTTCTTAGTTCTTTTTAATATATATTCTGATCAAAGCACATAAAAATTCCAGCGTAAATGTCTATATTCAAAGATTCTAAAACTTGATAATATTCTGCTACTCAGGTCTTTCTCTACTAAAATCTGACCCTTAGGTCAAATGCGATATAAATTTATTCTGACACAGACGTGACATACCTTACGTCATTCATGCCCAGACTACTTCCAGAACAGGGTTATTGACTTTCAACTGCTTAAAGAAAGCCGACAGATGTTTGTATCTTAACAGAAGAATTGGAACACTGATGGTCAGGTATATCGTGGAGGGATCAGTGGGCTAAGTTCCCTTCTTAAAATTTTGAAAAATGTCGAGGAGGGGGGTGAGGCCCCCTTTCAACATTTAGTTATCAAACCATTTTGTGAATTGTTTGATCAAGGTTATTATAATGTTAGGTTGGACATTTTCAGCAGAGCGAATATTTGCACTTAATTAAAATTATATCTTGTGTAGCAGCGTAGAGGAGAATAGTAGTGGGCGTGGCATTTGCTGCTCATCACATAGCCCCCCTCTTAACATTTTGGGACGCTACCTCTGCTTATGGTGCAACTGGGAGATAAGTCCGCTGTTGCCCCAACGTGCATACTCTGGAGTGCTGAATAAACGGGAGGTATCATTACTGTCTAAAGTTAATAAACGGGGATCCAAATAAACGGGGGTCTGAAATATAGTCTCAATTTCATGAAAGCTTTAAATAAGGATGACACACATATGGACAAAATTCGTACTAATTGACTAATTAGCAACTGTTTCAAGGTCAAATGTGGCATGGTAAGTTATTCAAGTGTTTAGATTTGTAGAGGAGTATTATTAAGAGGAGGGAAGATGTTATGTCCTGGGTTCTAGTTAGCCACGTGCGACTAGTGGTTTATGGGTACCACGTGATCCAGGAGTGTAAAACAAGAAGTATGTAGAATTATAAGTGAGTTGTGTAATAGAGGAGAATGGGAATAGATCATGTTTGAAGTTAATTATCATGAGTGCTTGTTTTGTGTAACATCCAATGAACATAACATTAAGTGGACCAGAATGAGTGAGGAAAACAGATCTGGAAGTGTCACTGAAGTTAGTCGTGTGTCGGGTGGAGTTACCCACAAGCCGGATAGATTCACTTGAAAGGAGGACTCAGTAGTGAATTATTTTAAGAGGTTTGAAATTTTCATTCGTTTAACCAAAATCGCTGAGTCCGAAAGGGCAGACTTATTATTGGGATATTTAGCCTCTCACGTATTTGACGTGGTGGTAGACAGTCTATCTACAGAAGAATTGCAAGATTTTGATACTATTAAAAATTTTTTAGTTGGTCGATATGAGTGTGTAAATGTGTGGCAAAAGAGGCTGGATTTTTTAAATTTGTCTTTGAGAGACACTGGATCGCCAGATGATTTTGCAAGGGAGCTTATGCAAAGCATTAATATAACTTTTCCAGCTTCTGCATCTCTATGTGATCAGCTATTAATCACTAAGTTTATAGATGGAATGAATGAGGTTTGTAAAAAGGGGCTTTTATTGCCTCAACCAACGATGTTGAACGAGTGTTTGATGATTGTTGAAGCTGTTTGAGGAAGATGTCATCATGGCTGTTCGCCCAGTTTCATCAGCAGTTCGTGGAAGGCAGGGCACTTCCAAGACATGCTACAGTTGTGGAAAAGACGGCCACATATCTAAAGATTCATGTTGCCCTGCCCGTGACAAAATTTGCAAATCATGCAAGAGGAAAGGACATTTTGCGACAGTCTGCAAGTCTAGATCAAGTAAGCCAACGTCACATGATACGGACACACGAGTTTTGATGTGCTCAGGCAAGGCTTTTGACAACAGAATGGAAATTAAAATTCAATTAGACTCGGAGGAACAAACTTTATTGCTGGATACGGGGCTAGCATTTCTTTGCTGAATAAAGCCATTATTCTCCTCGAGAAGGAAATCAACAATACCCCTTTAATTCAAGTAATGGATTATAATGGAAATGGCATTCCCTTGTTAGGAAGTGTCACCTTTCACGTTAAATATCAAGATCAGATTTTGGAACATGATATGCCAAGCATTATATCCATGACATTCATGTGCAGACAAATGTTACGCCAGTTATTCAGAAATGTCAGCGGTTGCCTTTTTCAATTAGAGAGGAAGTCCAAGATGAATTAAAGAAACTACAAGCGATGGATGTCATTGAACCTACATCATCCTAACCATGGGTATCCCCTATTGTTGTGACGGAAAAAAAGGATGGGTCAATTCGACTTTGCACTGATAGCCGTGCAGTGAATAGGGCTATTATACCACCTCAACATCCTCTTCCTATGCTGGAAGAGTTATTCTCTCGGTTGGTAGGAGCTACGATTCTTACAACACTTGATTTGGATAGTGCGTATTTTCAGTTGCCAATCACTGAAGCGAGCCTTGATGTGACGACATTCGCAACTCACCTTGGACTTCTTAGATAAATTAAATGTAGTAAGAGGTCCATAAGACCCCCTCCTAGATTTGTAGAGGAGTATTATTAAGAGGAGGGAAGATGTTATGTCCTGGGTTCTAGTTAGCCACGTGCGACTAGTGGAATAAGGCATATTTGACATAGTTTGTATACACTACATGTGTGCATTCCATGGCGCACAAAGCATTCAAAATAAGCTATTATGGCATATTTGGGATAGTTTGCATAAACTAGCTGCGTACAATCCATGGTGCATAAAGCGTTCAAAATAGGCTAATGAGGATTAATTGACATAGTTTGCATACACTAGATGCGAACATTCCATGGTGCAAAAAGCGATCAAAATAGGCTGATAATGCATATTTGACTTAGTTTGCATACACTAGAAGTGTGCATTCCATGGCGCACAAACCATTCAAAATAAGCTAATGTGGCATATTTGGCATAGTTTGCATAAACTAGCTGCGTACATTCCATGGTGCATAAAGCGTTCAAAATAGATTAATGAGGCATATTTGACATAGTTTGCATACAGTAGATGCGTACATTCCATGGCGCACAAAGCATTCAAAATAAGCTAATATGGCATCTTTGGCATAGTTTGCATAAACTAGCTGCGTACATTCCATGGTGCATAAAGCGTTCAAAATAGATTAATGAGGCATATTTGACAAAGTTTGCATACACTAGATACGTACAATGCATAGTGCACAAAGCGTTTAAAATAGGCTAATGAGGCATATTTGACATAGTTCACATACACTAGAAGCGTACATTGAATGCTGCACAAAGCGGTCAAAATAAGCTAATGTGGCATATTTGACATAGTTTGTATACACTACATGTGTGCATTCCATGGCGCACAAAGCATTCAAAATAAGCTAATATGGCATATTTGGGATAGTTTGCATAAACTAGCTGCGTACATTCCATGGTGCATAAAGCGTTCAAAATAGGTTAATGAGGCATCATTGACATAGTTTGCATACACTAGATGCGTACATTCCATGGTGCACAAAGCGTTCAAAATAGGTTATAAAGGCATATTTGGCATAGTTTGCGTAAACTAGCAGCGTACATTCCGTGGTGCACAAAGCGTTCAAAATAGGCTGATAATGCATATTTGACTTAGTTTGGATACACTAGATACGTAGACTCCATGGTGCACAAAGCGTTTAAAATAGCCTAATGAGGCATATTTGACATAGTTTGTATACACTTCATGTGTGCATTCCATGGCGCACAAAGCATTCAAAATAAGCTAATATGGCATGTTTGGGATGGTTTGCATAAACTATGGTGCATAAAGCGTTCAAAATAGGCTAATGAGGCATAATTGACATAGTTTGCATACACTAGATGCGTACATACCATGTTGCACAAAGCGTTCAAAATACGCTAATATGGCATATTTGACATAGTTTGCATACACTTGATGCATACATTCCATGCTGCACAAAGCGTTCAAAATAGGCTGATAATGCATATTTGACTTAGTTTGGATACACTAGATACGTAGACTCCATGGTGCACAAAGCGTTTAAAATAGCCTAATGAGGCATATTTGACATAGTTTGCATACACTAGATGCGTACACTCGATGGTGCACAAAGCGTTCAAAATGGGCTGATAATGTATATTTGACTTATTTTGCATACACTAGATACGTACATTCCATGGTGCACAAAGCGTTCAAAATAGGTTATAAAGGCATATTTGACATAGTTTGCATACACTAGATGTGTGCATTCCATGGCGCACAAAGCATTAAAAGTAACGTAATATGGCATATTTGGCATAGTTTGCGTAAACTAGCTGCGTACATTCCATGGTGCACAAAGCGTTCAAAATAAGCTAATAAGGCATATTTGACACAGTTTGCATACACTAGATCGAGTTTTCACTTTCTCCCGGAACCAATCAATGTAATATCTCTGCGCCTGTATGATTTTGTAACAGATGGTTTTGAGATTGCATGTCTGAGATGGACGCTGTACACTTGTGAAAAACGACAAGGTATGTCTGGCACATGTCAAACGACACAACGATCTTGGACAACGTCGATACTATTGACGTAATCCCTGCAATCAAGTGGTCCGGTAACTGATGCACACATTGTCATGCTGTGTGCAGGAGGGGGGGGGAGGGGAGGGCAAATGTTGGACTTGCCATTCCTAGGGAGGTGGTGAACAATGGCCTTACATTTGGACTACGGCTAATTGTAGTCATTTACGATGGTTTTGCTTCTCTTTCTCCTCCCTTAGAATAACTTACGGCTGACCCCAGAGAACAAACAGATTTAGCGCTTTATTCCTTTCGAGTTTAAGGGACTATAAAGAAATCGTATTATTTTTTAACAGTCTCCCCTTATTAAAAATCAACTAGATGGCATTTCAACAATTGGCCTGAAGATCTCATAGTAGTAATTGGTTCCTCAGCAAGGAACCTAGGTTTTCAATAGGGTACTCAGAAACGTCAAAGGCAGAGAAAAAGTCAGTACAAAAGTAAGAAGCCCTAGGCACCGGGTTGTTTTTCTATGCTTTTGTTGATAATTTTATTTCACGTCTATGCTATCTTATAATAACTATTGCATCATGCAAGAAAGTATTATAACAGACAAGTACGAAAAGACTAAATAAAGGGTAGTTTGGGCATTCAAGGAGGATGCCCTTGACTTTGTCTACGCAATGCATTTGAAATTTTCTCTGTACACAAATAACAAAGGTTTTAGTCCAGGTTCCACACATGACGAAGCAGAATTGTATGAGAGTTTATCCGTGGAAAAAAATGCCTGTAGTTCCGGTCTGGAAACGATTTTCTATTTGATACTTATACAATTTTATAGGTTCTGCAGCGCCTTACATTATACAGTTGTTTCTCTAACATTAATAACGAAAGTATAACGCTGTTAAACCCGTCCATGTGCTGATGAGAAGGAGTGAACCGTCTGTGTACACCACATATTTTGGCAACGAAAGGGACTACGTATTCTCCGATACAAGAAGCTACAGTTTACACTTATTGTGCTTTTTAACTAATTGTTAGTTTTCAGACAATTTTTATTAAAACAAATTGAATACAAGTCCATCTCCACCTTTAATGATCTCTTTAAATATTTTTGTATGTTTGTTGGGATATATAACGCTAGAAAACGCACTGGTTGTTTGTTTACAATTAGGTGTTTGTTTATCAGAGAGTCCGCAAGGTCCCGGTAGCTGATACCTTGTATTAAAAGCAAGTTAAATTATCATTGGAATCAGAAATTCTTAATTACAATCACCTTGAATTTCTTTGGTGGAATTATTATTCAATTTAACTACTTTATAAATTCTGTCTAAATTATCAGTCACTGTAGCTGGCATGCCTACATACGTACCTACATTTTTATGTCATTAGAGCTCGTTAAAGTTCACTTCTTTTCAGTACTGCAAATAACAAAGTTCCTGCCGGAGGGCTAAGATTAAATAACTTCCTTCTAGGAGCAAGTTCGGTCTCCCTTTACCTTTATTCTTTGATATATGATTCCCAAGGAAAATAAAATTTAATTCAAAGCAAACTTAATTCATTCTTCAATTTCTTTTAGAAGAGACACTTTATTTTGATGGAAGTAATTAATAAAAATTGTAATACTGTCTATCAAGTGAAAAGCAAATGAATCATAAACATCCTGGCTTGAATTTAACGTATGCAATCGCCCTTGGTTTGCCGGTTGTGAAAGCCGTTTTTAAGCAAAATCATTCCTGCGAAATTTCTTCCTCGTATTGTCTGTATCATCTGCCAACAGTAGGGAAATCAGTTTGTTGATCGCACAGTATCAGTCAATTGATGACATTGCAGGATGAAATAATTTGGCCAAAACGTTCTTCCACGTTCATTATGCCCGTCAATCAAAGATTTGAGCAAATTGCAGGAAGACGCTTGTATGTATAACTTAAAGGGCCACAGAGGATAGCTAATCCATTTTATAGGATATTTGTTGCCAAGCATTCGAAGGGAGTAGGCGTACGGAAACAAAACTACATTTAGAATCGGGAGTTAAATCATACAAAGTTCAGTTCGGCAGCGTGCCTCAATCGCGAGAGTTCGAAAAGGTTTAAAGTGTGTCTCCAGTGGTCAGAATTTTTAATATTTTATTCATAATACTTTCCTCCGTCCATTTTTTGCTATCGTATGTTGTCCGTGCTTTTCATGAAAACACCGTAAAATTTCTCGTATTGAATTTTACTGTGCCCTTATACACAGGAGCAAAGCGTAAAGACGCTCTTCCTTTGTACACATCACTAGAGGTGGTGCATATGTTAAAGGCTCCACTGCTTATCAGGCTGCTGCACTGAGAGATTGCGTATGTTTAAGGCTTTGTTAAGTGGTCAACACTGTCGAAATGGAGGCCCTTTGCAGTGAGCGACCTTGAAGGCGAAACACTAAACAATTTTGAACTGAAGTGGATACCATTGGGTTTCTACCTAAGTTGCTTATTTAACTACAGCCAATGTTGAGGAGAAACGTAAAATAGGTCAGTGGACGACTCTATTGTTGTCGGAAAACAGGTGCATGGGAGGTATTGCATGCTGTGACGGGTGTAGAACAGTTGTTTAAATGGCAACTCCTTTCAAGTTCCAGTTTCTTGCGGCGTCCCGGATCTCACATATGCTTAGACCGGTTGTTCTTGGTCTCTTTTAAGGGAACTTCCTGGCCAGGTAGAGATAACGTAACCGGTCAAAGCCACCTGTCGCTGTTTTATTGTGTCCAGGAGTTGGCGCTCTTGACCAATCCTTTGAAGCACCTATCATATCGCGACCTCGCGAAGAACAAAACCACGTGGTTTACTATGAAAGCATCTTCGGCCGTTTAATTTTAACTTACAATTGCATTTTATGCGAGATAGGAGCCAACAAAGCACATTGAAAAGTCATTCTATTGTGACTAAATATTTTCGTCGTTTTGCTGACATCTTCAGACTAAAAATGAAAAAGAAAAAAGAAGAATAAAAAAGCTTATTAATAATAATCAGTCAGCATTGTTCACACAATTCTCAGGGATACAAAAGTTAATGTTGGTTGTGTGACTACAATCGAATTGTCAAAGTCCTTCTTTGTACTCGTCCTTCGTATTCAACATGGGCCCCACTTGTTTGATCTACAGGGCCTGTCGTGTAATCAGATACCCTTACTCTCTCGATGACGCCGCAAGCATTTCACCTTCGTCACAGTTTACATTTGTGTAGATGTTTGCCAACTGGTTGCGCCAAACTAAGATGCTCTCTTGAAGCGGGAAAGTAGATGTCGACCAGACTGACCGACATAACACGCTTCTCGGCCTTTTGGCACTTTCACACGCTTCTCGGCCTTTTGGCACATTCATCGCTTCTCGGCCTTTTGGCAAGGAATGGATGTAGTATCTGTTCTCATTGATGACAGATGCTTTCCATAATCCAAGGGTAGCAGGGAAGTCTGAGGCAAATGGACAAATGATATGACAATCGTGGCAGTGACTTGAATAATCACTTTTAAGGGCATTAGAGGACTTTCTCTAGTATGATGGCTACTCCAGCCAAGCAATTGTCTGCTCATAAAGCTTATTACGCTTATTTAGAAAAGAGGCTAAAAATTGAGAAGAATCTAAAGATATCTTCTCTACTACAGGGCTGCTCATGGTCTCCAGTTTTAGGATCCCTTTGTACAGCTTGTACAATCGTCCTGCACATTATAAGGACTATAAATACCTAATTTAATCTGTTCTTGCCTTTCTCACCAATCCAATTTTTAGACATCAATTTCTCTGTCAGCTGGTGAACCTTTAACAAGTCTTGTCCTTGCATTTCTAACTTTCTCTCCCCTCTGCAATCTGGGTCAATTTCTCTTTCAACCAGTTCCACAAAATTTCAACATTATCAACACCATTTTCAACTTCAACTAGGGGTTTATCTGGTATATTTTAGTTAGATTTAGTAATAGTCTCCATTTCCTTTAACTGTCCAAGTTTGTATCACTTAATAGTCTGCTTTCTTATCTTTTTTGTCTTTTTAAATCTTATTGTAGCAAAAACCAGTCTATGGTCTGCATCCAGTGAGATAGATGGCACATCTTTTATATCGCAAAATAAAGTTTTGTTATTTTTTAGGATTAGATATATTATTGACTTCTGTGTATAACATAGTCTTTGGTGGTGGTATCTATACCATGTCCATTTTTGACTCTCTCTCTATGCTGACAAAATTTATTCGTGACATACAAGGTATTAATAAATGAAAAGTCAAGTATCTTGCAGCCAGCCTCATTTCTGTCTCCAGGACTACAAGTTCCTGAAAACTTAGGATGACTCAAATAGATGAGGATTGCTTTAGTAAACACATGTCACTGGGTGCACAGTTCCAACCTTGGTTTACTTCATAGTTTCATCTGTCACAACCAATTTGTCCATTCCAATCTCCATATAATATGATATTGTCCTGATATTTTACTTCATTCACAATTCTTGTACTTTTCGATAGAATTCTTCTTTTTTCTGCATAGGCCTTCCTTGTTGAGGGAAATAAATCTGCTTTATACTATTTCGAGGTCTGTGTATGTTCCCACTTGTCAACAATGAAGTCAGTCTAAACTCAGGGATCTTAGCACCCTCTGCCCATTAAAGGTTACCAGAAATTGGTGGCCATTTCTTCTCGCTTTATCATCAGTAACTTGAGCATACCAAGAGTTTTTACATCAGTGGGTTGCTGGCCATATTGTGGAAACCCTCCCCAGTTTATCCAGGCTTGGGACATGTGCTACATGACTATATAATCCTAGTGCAATTCTATTAGGTAAAATGTAATCATGCGTAGAAGCATTTCTTAGAACTATACAGAACAGTTTAAATACATTAATAACTTTTTTTAAATAGTAATAGAGGCTTGAATTACATGTATCAGGTAGCTTTAACTGCCAAGTCCCTTCACTTATGCACTCGATGGACTTCTCTTAGTGAGCTGTGGATAAGTTGAAGACATGTAAACTAATAGTAAACATTCATAATATATATACTTCTTGATTCAAGTGTGATTCTTGAATGATTCAATGTCGAGGCTTACTTTTCTTGATGATATATTATGATTATTTTGAGGCTACTATTCGCTATTTCATGTTTTGAACGTCTCTCCACAACTAATTTTACAATGTGATTGCACGTACACTTATTACTTTGAGTCTTGCGTAATCGGTGTCCTTGATCTCTGGTCTTCCGCCTGCTAGGTTGGAAGCACTTTCACCATCATCCAGGTCATCCCCATGACCCTTAAGACGTTTAATCCAAGCTTTGATGCCAGATTGAAGTCTTCCAGCCAACCGAAGTTCAACCTTGTCATTGCAAAGGAGAGCCAATTACAGACGTACACTTAAGAAGAAACTTTTTGAAACTTCTTACCGGAAATACTTCAAAAAATAAAAACTACAGTAATTTATTGCAGGATGCATGGAACACGAGTACGAGAAGATAACAGACTTGAAAACCAAGCTTCTGTGTAAACTCAAAATGATAAATAGAGATGACTATTATCAATATATACACTACTAATATCAAACTACTCTATTTTACCAAGGGGGCTAACGGGCAAATTCGAGTATCCTAATTCTAACATTGCGTTCAATCTAAAAAAACAGTCGGTCTAACCGATCTAGTACAGACCTCTAATGCATTCTAAATCCAAGAGCAGGAAAACGACTGCGAAATATTTGACGGTGTATGAAAAGCTGTTTACGTAGATATTACAGCCTGCCATTTGTTAGCAAACTGTAGATTTGGGTATGCTCATCTCTTACATTTTTCAAACGCATGGTCTTAGCTTGTCATAAATTGGCACGGGTAGGTAGCAGCAAAGTTGTACAACTTTACCTGGTGGTCCAGGGTTTTCACCCATGAAATCAAGTTGGAATAAGAGTGAAGATTCAATTCATCCACAGCTTTCTGCACTTTTGCCAAGATCTCCAAGAATGTTTCTCTGCTGAAGGCACAACTTTCAAGTGACCGTACCTCGATGTCTATCTTCTCGACGCTTGCAACAAGTTCGTCAACCTATTACAAATAATATAAGAGAATGTGAATAGCAATAAATAGGCGTGGCTAGAACAACAAACAAAAGGAATTGGTCACTGCAAAATTAAACAAACTAAACTGTCTCGAGTCGGACCTAGGGAAAAGAATATGACCATGCTAATTGAACGCTTTTACAAAGGAACAACATCAATTTGAAATGCCTGTCTCCTATGAGGTGAGATTTTACAGTTACAAAGAATAATATAACAAGTAAAAAACACCTATCTCACAGATAATACCTAAGTCTTCTCTTTCTCCAAGTACTTTTTTGAAATCCACATACATCTTTTTCCTTATGGCCTAAAACAGTTTCCCCATTGCTTCTGAAATCTGCCTTAGTGTCTCCCAGTAGCATAAACTTTGCAATTACATTCCTGTCCCCTCCTTGCTGGTACCTTTTCCCACCACTTTCTCTACCATCAAAACGTAGAAAAAGATGGTAATAGAGCATCTGCGAGCATTCCTGGGTAATTGCCTCACATTTAGCAGTTAAAGATGGACACAGCAGCAAATGTTCTCTCCATCTCCCGAAAGCCTTGCCATGCGAAAATTTAATGCCCTGTAATGGAAGGCCACAACGACGCTCATGTTTATACGGGTAAGCAGGAACCCCATTATAAATTCTGTTAATCGCTGCAATACTTATTATCTGCATACCACCAATAATGAACGTGCGAATAGAGCACAAAAGAAGTACTGGGTTTTCCTTTCCCTCATTTTCTGCTTCCCCTATTACAATTCTAGCAACCTATATACAATCTAAGCTGACAAGAACACAAATGAGTGTCAAGCATACATAGAACTCCCAACACGAAAGGTATTTACGGCTATAAGGTTATTTTTACCTTTTCTTGAAACGAGGTAACAGCTTCTGATAGTCTCAGAACGTACGGCATCAGTTTGTGACGTTTTATCTACTACAATTTGTCAGCAGACTATTCACCTTATTATTCATAAATTAACAACGTTAGATTTATCGTCATTGGTGACATTGTTCTATTTCGCTAGTGTTCTTTTCAAAACTAACGTTAGATTTGTCAATCACATTGAATTTTATGGCGCATGCCCATCCCTTCAACCTAACAAACTTTCAATGCATACTTTGATAAGAATTGACGTTGAAGCACAAAATGTGTAGTTTGTTGTTTGCGGTTTCCTGTTGAAATTTACAAGTTCAGAGGTCAATTTCAATATTGTTAATTAATGAACCAGTAAAGATGATAAATTGTGCTCATTACTTTATTAAGGTTAGCTTACCTCAAAAGTGTTTGGCGCTAGATAAAACTGTTCATAATGATGTGATGCAGCGTTGTGCAAAAGCCACAGCAGGGTAAAGCTCTATACCAACACGTCACAGATTCCAAAGATTTCTACATTTGCTATATTTTGGCAGTTGTCTAGTAATAATGCTAGAGAACCGGTACAATAAATGCAATAATTACGAGGTTTTATAGCCATTTAATTCTCCACAAAGACAACACAACAAAGTATTGTTTTTCTTACACAAATCAAACACGCATCGGGACTTAAATTACCGATACATCGTGTTAACAAGGAAATATCGTTCGATGATAACCCTGAAATGAATCATCAATTTAAAAATAAAACACGCCTGAAGAATTAAGACATAGCATACGCATTATAAGTTAAGGAGAATTAGAATAAAAAATGAAACAAGCGTCAGCTACATGCTTCTAGGGTTGCCAGTATATATTCCCGACGCTAATCGAACTCACAAACACAACCAGCGCATGTACACTGAAAGCAAGAATAATAACTAACATATCACAGTTTAATTGCTGCCTTGCTTCTACTAATTAGTCACGAAGGTCAGGAGGGCAAAGGCGGGCGCCGTCCCCCTCAGAAAATTCACTTGCGTATTCCGCCCCCCCTGACATTCTGATCGGCATATATATTTTTCACTTTAGTATATCATAATGCATCCGAAATAAAAAATGTCGGACCTATGGGATGAATGTGGGGTGACTCTTGCCCTTATGTCCATGGGTATGGGCGTTGAAAGTTCCTTGAAAATGTCTTCCGAGAAGGTATAACTTCAGAACTACAAAAAAATTGTGTCTTTTGGCCTTAATGAACAAATTTTTTTCACGTCTTTCAATCAATGGCTTAGCCAGCTAGAATTTAGACTATACAATGCCACTTTCAGTTGAGTTTAGCCCCCTCTCACATTTTTGTATCGATGTTACCAAATGTGATATAAAATTGAATGTATGCTATTATAAGGATTATTTCCGGAGAATGATGAAACTTATGACCGCCCCCCTTTCATATTCTGGAAATCCCAACCGCCCCCCTCTCTTAGAGGGCCAGATTTGTGACCGCTACTAATCCTACTCAGAACTAAAACTTTTGGAGGTATCTGTGAAGCAATCAGACGCATACTAGCTTCAAGATCTTTGTGTGACATCCTTGACCTGTATTAGTTTCCAAATATATCACGTGTAAGAATACGACTTTGCGCACATATGTGCTGCTACTTTATCGGATCTGTGCGCATAAGGACAGAAAGTGTACACCCCCAGAAGTGTACGAGGAAACGCTGCTTTCGACTTCATAAAAGTCGAAGCTTATCACTCTCGTCCTTTAGTATTAAACAAAGTCATGTGCTACCCATGTATACGCTGACGTCACATAGTGGAAGCAGTTCCGTTAAAAAATTCGCAAAAATATACCAAAAAATTATACTTGACGTCTTAATTTCTTTGACGAGTAGTTGAAAATCATTTCTAGAAAAAATAGGATCAAAAACTTCTGATTTGAGAAACCGAAAGCAGTGTAAACATTTAAGGGCCTTCTAGCCCCCCATCCCCCCCCCTCCGCGCCTTTGGTAATTCGCAAAAGGCACGCACCTTGTAGGGTTAAGAAATTCTTATCCATCCTCCTAAGGATTTCACTGTTAAGACTGCATTTTCTGACGCCTTTACCTCTTTCAAAAGTACTCAGACTATATCACTTATAATTTTTGTGTAGTGATGGCAGAAGCTCTTGGACAGGGGCAACCTCCAGAGGAAAGTCAAGAAAAAGAACCGGAGGCACCCCCAGAGAAGCCGCAAGTAGACGAAGAAGAGTCATTACCAGGTCCCTCAACTACCAAATCACCTCCTATCGGAAAGAAGAGGTCGAAGTCATTTTCAGAGAGTGTCGACTCTACTGATGGTATGTCATAAATTACGTTGCAAATATGAATAGGCGTTTGAGTTTTGTAACATGTTTTAGCCTTATATATCTATGAATTCACGCTTTGTTGTGCGCTCATACATTTGGATAGCCTGCGTGCAGACTATCTTAACTGAAGTGGATAGTCTGCGCATCTAATCCTATTTCCTTTTATGCTGACGTTTCAAAATGTGCTTGCCTCGTTTCTATTATTTTTGCGCGTTTTCACAATTGTTTACCGGCGCTTTTAGCTGTGGAGCAGAAAAATAGAAGAGAAGGCAATGAATAAACAGTACAGTCACTAAGCAGGCTAACAAATAAATAAAGGGAAGCTGGAGCAATCCAAGGGCAACGCTCTTCAATTTAGGCTATCGTGGCTGACGGATCTCGGAAAGAATCTGTCGTCAATGAGAACAAATGCTAAATCCTTTCCTTGCCGAAAAGGGGATGACAATGGCCCCAGTCTCACCCTGCCGCATATAACGGCATCAGTTCAAGAAGTCAAGACTGAGAGAGTATGCCGCAGGAAAATCCACCATCCATCAGTTTAGCCAATTGTCAGAGGTGACCTGAAGAAGTCTGTTAGACGAAACGTTGTCAATGAAGTTTCCACATTTGGCGTTTTACTTATTATAAGGAAAATCCATCCAATACATCTTGTCAAGTGTTGAAATGAACCTCTTTGAAGTATTCCCGTCCCCTCCCTTACGATCAACTTTCACTGATGTTGATCGCAGATTACATATTTGAGGACCCAGTTTACTAAACGTAGGTTTGCTGTTTCGGAAATGCTAGATTTTTTTGAGTTTCCTTTGTTGTTTTAGATGTGTCAAGTTATCTTCAGAATTTTCGTCGTAAGTTGCGGAAGTAACCTGTTTTTACAATGGCTGCTTTATTTCTCGCCCTCTAGTACCCGTCGACACGCAAACAAACAATTACGAAGAATACGAGGTAACGTTTTATCTGACGACATGACGTATTCTTAATGTTAGAAAGTAAAGCAGTTTTTAAGTAAGTTTTCAAAGCATTAAACTCCATTAGGCTGTTTGACGCTGCCCATGTCTTCGAAGTAGAGCGTCAGTTTATAGGCCCTGAGATAAAGCTGTAAGTAAAGACAACGTCGTCGTCCTGTGATTCCGTGTTGGACTTTGAGATTAAGGTGTAAGTAAAGACAACGTCGTCGTTCTGTGATGCCGTGTTGGACTTTGAGATAAAGGTGTAAGTAAAGACAACGTCGTCGTCCTGTGATGCCGTGTCGGACTTTGATGGTTTTTCTGTTTATTTAGGGTAGTTTCAATGTCGGGCCCACTGCTCATCAGGGGTCTTTGATTGAGAGACTGCAGTTGCTAAGGGCTTCTCTATAGTTCCTTTATTTGCTAATATTTTATTAACTCATCTTTAACGGATGCGGATGATAAATCGTCCAACTGACTCATGTTCCCTTGTGTATAGAAGATACGCTGACGATTGTTTTGATTATTCTCTTCTCACTCGTATATACAGGCATTAAATTACCATAATTTACAGATCTTTCATTTTCAGTTTAGTACGGATGTTGAATGCAATTGGCTTTTACCGTCGCATGATACTATAATTTTGCGTGCGCAGACTTCTTTTCATATTTCTGTATGTCACAACACTCATTTACAGGCTTCGTTCCTTTGTTTCCCTCTTGTCGAATATAAGAAAGGTCTAATTTTTCATACGTTTCTATCGTATGTTTAATAATTGTTCTGCTAATGTGTTCTTTAATGCTGAGTTTTGTAAACCATGTTCACTCTTGTAAAAACTTTTATTCTCTTAATTTCATAAGTTCCTGTTTTCAAAATTTTCTTAACATTTTCTTCTGCAACTCCCATGTACTCTTTGGCTCCTTAGTGTAACATTAGATGCGTTTTAGCATATACAGAGGCTCATTTACTCATGCTTAGTAAACTCGTTTCCTCTTCTTATCCGCAAATTAAGATAAGTTTAAAGACAGAACTCCCAAACTGCTACCTTTCGGCGAAGTCTGCCATTTTAAATGTAGCATTAGCGCAATTTAATCAGACGGTATGTAAATTTCATAAACATTTTCGGACCATTGAGGTAATTTACTTTGGACTAGCAAAACTCTTTCTAGCCCTCACTTTTCCAGTATGCGTCTACTTGCTGATAACTGTTTTAGTTATCTGCCTCTGATTTTACTTTTCTTGCCTCAGCTCTTTCGGAACTCGAGCCTCTGCTCAAGGAAAGTATTTTATTTTCTTAACTTACTGTAGCATATGCGCATATAGACTTTTGATAAGGGTGTGAGAGACAACACCACGCCAGTCTTTCGTAATACAGATTTCTAATACACCATCATTAATCACAACGTGGAAACAAGTCCCTTTCTAATGACAGACTTCACTATTTAAGTGGTTGCGTTACCGGAAGTGACCCGGGCTTTAAACTCTCTATGGTCACTAGACTTACCTCTCCTCTGAAAGTCAGCAAAAGCTCTACTCCCCTCTCTCTTTTAGGATGTCTCTTTATAGTTGTTAATGTATCCTATTGCGTATGTTGAAGTATGAACCTAGAAAGATTTGTAAACTGTAGTTATTTATCTGAGAATGGTGGTAGGATACAGCAATTGTCTCAGAGGTTTTCATCTACGCATCTTGGCAACTATTTCAGTAGTATGTGTCCCAAGATTTCGTTGATCAATGCCTTCTGCCTCCAAACTGTTTCCACTCAATAATAGATGTAGCTCATTAAAGTATATCTCGTAAGGATTTCTTCATCGAAAGTAGGTTACTAAAATGTTGCACATATTATGGATTTGTGAACGCCTACTTCATTCCATCGAGAGATGTTGATTGCTCGTGCGATTATAAATATCTGATCGATTGGCAATTGTTATGTGCCGTGTAAGCAAAGGGGCCAAAGGTTCTCTTCCAATTCTCTCACTCATGTCAAACATGTTTTTGACTGCGGCGATTGCGTGAGTCGTTGTTTCCAGTCCCTTGCTTTGACATATCTTCTATTTTGCTAGGATCATCTCAAAACTGATGTCAACCTAACATACTCTTATTGCTACGCCTGATGATCTCATACAATGCAATAACTTTCCCCTTTTCACACGATTATATACTTTCTCAACGTCAATAAACAAGTGGTGTAGTTCATTTTGATTCTCCTTCTATTCATCTACTTTATCACATGATCTTTGTGTTTAACGGATGTGCTGTGTGGTATCGGTGTAAACGTTTCTACTTCTGTTAATCATATCATTGCTCATACCAATCTGTCCAATGAAAGTAAATTTGAAGCGATGAAAATTTATTTTGGTACGCAGACGTATTTTAGGATCTCAAAAAGGTATGGCTTCCAATACATACTGATTATCTTTAATGTTTCAGGTAAGAAATATCATAATTTTATACATAAATGATAGATTTTGTAAGTCAATGGATGGGTGTAGAGAAATAGAGGGGAAAGCAAAATTTCTGTTATAAAAGATACATTGTTTGAAGTCTGGTTATATTGATTTCATATCAAAGGCAAGATTCAGACTTGCCCTCCTAGGTAGCCATAATTGGGTGGCGTCCCAACTTCACTAGTAACAGAACCAGGTAAATTTTTCTCTCTGACAGTGCACTACATTGTGTGTTTCGATAAAAAGTGGACCTTTCCAGATACCCTTCTCCTTGTTGAGGGATAAAAAATGTATGTGCAAATGACTCTTACTTCCTTTTAAGGGAATAATTGTTGCACCAAATCCATTTACATAATAAAAGTCGAGGAATTGTGTGACTCACACTTTACGTATTCTTAAATGTGTTTCACTATGCCGTAGAGAAATTTTCAAAATCGTCAACAGACAACTTTCAAATCCTTTTTTCTCGATGATACTTTTTACTTTCAATGGGCTTTGAACAGTATGACGGGGCCGGATGACGTTTTTCCTCGGTCAAGTCGCAGAGAGGCTGGTCTCCAATTGCGTTGAGCTGGATGCCGT
This sequence comes from Alatinidae sp. Z8VKAUB7J3, assembly GCA_010016025.2. Lineage (NCBI taxonomy): Eukaryota > Metazoa > Cnidaria > Cubozoa > Carybdeida > Alatinidae > Alatinidae sp. Z8VKAUB7J3. The sequence continues at coordinate 27,041,344 of JAAAKM020073195.1, read as the reverse complement.
TGGATGATTGGAAGCTAATGTGGAGACCAGAGAAATAGAGTATATTAACATCGGAGGTCACCTCGCTCAGTTGTTAGAGCGCACGCCGTGAAAGTTGCGTCACTGGTACGATCCCCGGTGGTGACATATTTTCCTTTTCTCTAGTGTTCTTCTCAAAACAAACTTGTTCAAAATAAGTTTGGAAAACAAAACCACACATGGATCGTGGATGTTGCTGTCTTTATATTGTCGACCATGTGTAATGAGCGTCTTAGTGGTGTAGTCTATCTACGAGGCTTTACATCCTTTCTCAGTGCAATCGTAGTGGTACACCACGTTAACCAAATCCACTTACTTACAGGGTACTGAAACAATAGGATGCTATTGGAGAATGTCTGAGAACCATTCTGATGGGCCTGAAAAATACAAACTCGCTCAGGCCTGTTGTGATTTTTTCGTGGAAAGCAGGTATACACGAATACGAAGTCCGAGAAACTATGTTAACATGAATTGATATCCTTATTCAGAAATCACTAGTTTACTTTAGACAACCAAAAAATTATGCAGCCTCGTTTCTGTGAGTGGTGAAATCCATGTACTGTTGCTGACAAGGGGTAGTTGCAGCCGAAAACTTCTGTTGGTTGCCTAACGTAATCTTTGTGAATTAATGGATCTGGTTCGTGTTTTGTCTATTAAGTAGTTTTAAGTAAACTAAAACACCATGCAGCTCAAATTTCGAGTCCCTTAGCAACCTTAACTTGCAGAGATTTTGCAGAAGAACTCCAGTGCCAGTAACCAGGAATAGTATAAGGAAATGCCTGCTTTAACGGTTGATTTAATACTTATGACAGAATCGACGTCTTTATTTGTCTAAATTACATGACTCATCAATTTGCGACATATTGGAGATTTCGAAGACGGACTTCCAACATAAAACTCTGCTGTAAGAGTGGATTTTGCTAAGTCACCAAAACGTTTGACTGCATATATTAAGGAACAGCAGGATGAATCCCTCGTTTACGTTCAATATTTTGGAAAGCACTTAATACCTAAGTCAGATTAATTACTATCAGAATATTTGTATCAGACCTGACACAACCAAGAACTGGCGAATAGCAATCTCTCTTACAGTTTGTTTGCGGTATCGCAGTTAATTCTACATTCAGGGGGAAAAAATCTCGGTGGTAGATGACTAAGAATAAACACAAAAAGCAGTGCTTTAGCGTAACATTTCAATGTAAATAAACCTTTAAAGTTCGTTTGCATTAGAAGAAAATTAGCAAAAGTCATATTAACTATAATTACCTTTCCTAAATACCAGAGAAAGACCGGGTGTTGATGTTCCCTGGTGGAGGATTGGGCGCCAGGGCAGCGATTACAAGAAGTAAAGTATGCATTTATCAGGCTCATGACATACTGTGATAGTCCCGCTTTCCAAAACCAGTAGTGGCATGCTTGCGATTTTGCTACTAATTATGAAACTTATCCTGAGTACTTTTACTAATATAATTTAGTTTTGAAAAGAACACTAGAGAAATAGAAAATATGTCACCGCCGGGAATCGACCCCGTGATTCACGCTTTCGCGGCGTGTGCCCTACCAACTGAGCTAGGTGACCTCCGATATTAAAATATTCTATTTCTCTAGTCGCCACATTAGCTCCCAATCATCGACCGGTGGACATGGACATCCATCTCAACGCAATTGGGGCGTCTCTGCACCATGTGACTTGACCAAGGAAGAACTGCCCTCCGGCCGGTCTATGTGTCCAAAGCCCATTGAAGTTAGATCGATGATACTGCATGTATCAATTATGGTGGATGGTGATGATGATAGATCGATTGTCCAAAGCTCGATGATTATTAATAAAATTTAGAATATCTGCAGAAGTTTCTGCTTTTATTACAAACTGAACAACAGACAATGCTGAAGCTTGATTGAACAGGTCATGAACTCATGAGCTTGTAGCCTAATTGGAGTATCGAATAAGAAATTACATCTTACACTTCTGGAGTGCCCAGGTCATTTATCTCATTTAAATTTTGCCAATCGATCAGCAAACTAAAGGTCATTACAAAGTTGTGGCAGATCCATTACAAGATCTTAAATTTAATAGCTATTCCTGTTGGAAGCTATAAACAGGAATTCGTGTCGGTAATACGCTTCTTGAGATTGCACAAGCCAAACAAGAGCTGAGAGAGTGATACATCATGGATCATTGAGATGGTACCTTAGATCTGAAGTGGACCGCATGTGGCAATCCCAAAGCGAACAACTATTGCTTTGATAATTGAATTACACACTATCAACGAGAAGAGCGGATATGAAATATTTTCTAACTTTGAATGGGTTTGGAACAGATAGACGGGTCGACTGGTAGTCTTTCCTTGAGCAAGTGACATGACGTAGAAATGCTGGTTTTAATTGTGTTGATCTGGATCAGTGGTTCTCAACCTTTTTAGCGCCGCCGCCCCCTTAGGTGCTTCTGGCTTGTTCGAACGCCCCCCAAGCCCCACCAACCCATTTTCCGAACCAAATTTCCTTAATTTGAGGACTAGATAGTAAGAGCAGTTACTTAAAATCGCAAAGAATGTTTTACAAAGATGAATTTATATCAGAGCACACGCCATGAATGTGTACCTCTAGGGTTTGAGTCCGAGTCCACTACGGTCAATTTTATTGAAGTCAGTTATAGTTAAATTGCTACTATATCAGCGTTAATGAAAACCCGGGAGGTGCTCTGTCGTATATTTTCTCTCATAAATCTCCTTTTGAATTTTGATAGGTAGAGTGCTGCATGTTTTTTACTTTTCCTAACTTTCATCTTTGGTTATAGATATTGTCCAATCTGGTATGTTTATAACTCGCTTGAACCCATATTTTTCTGATATATTCTGTATAAGTTGAAATATCAAATAATAGCGTATATATTTTTCCTTTTTATGCCATTTATAATTCCTTGAAGAAAATCGTATTTCTTGTATACTTTAACTGTTTTTTATTCTCTCATAACTAAAAATTCTAATTTTATGATACAGGAGAGGAGCAAGTAAAAATTAGTGGTCAAAGTATAAATTCTTCTAATAAGATATTTTCTAAGCAAGGCTCTCCTCTTGCAAAAAAGGGTTGTGTCAATTAATCTTATATACTTGATGCTGACAGTTTGAGTCGTTTTTAATTGTGTTCGAATCTTCAGGTCACTGATTAAAGCCTAAATTATCCTAACGTTCAATTTTGTCCTGACATGGAAATGCTGTCAGTTTTCTATATGTTACCGTACGGAGAAGTATCAATCATATGGTCCTTGCAGCAAAGACAACACAAATACTTAAGCCTGGTTCACATAGGAGTAAAATCCGTCGCCAGACAAGCATCTGGCATGATAAAGGCATGTTTTCTTGCATGAGAACGCTTTTACTTGGCCCTGAAAGTTAAACTTTGATTGACATATGCCAAAGCAAAAGTCGTCGGAAAGTAAAAAAATACTTTCTTCTTTTCCAATGATTTTTCTCTAGTGGTTTCCGACTATCGCTTGAATTGCTGGCGCCTCTTTTGTTCTGATGCGGAAATTCTATGATGACGATGACAGGTGCAAATTTTAACAGCTATTTGATACTAAGGGGAGATCAGGTTCCTTAGCAAGCACGGGGGTTGTATCCTGGGCGTGATAATTATTTTTGAACTCTGTAGACTGAAGTGTCACAGTCAGCAAGATGGATGCAGACCCCTGTCAACGAATTTCTGATGTGAAATGCTCCGTTTTGGTTAAATGCACTTGCTATGACTGGATCGGGCATGTGAATCAGCAAATGTAAATTAAAACGATCTCCTTGCTTGCTCCTCCTCTCAAACCTAGCGACCGGTTTTACTCTTATGTGAACCAGGCTTTATTTAACTTCAACTTCCCAAACGAATCAGGACGCTAACAATATAATGACGTCATCAGGCAATTTAACGACGTCGCGACAGATTCATCTATTTGACTGTTTTTTATTGTTGTTGACTTCCTGAGTAACTTTCAATCATTCTTTCTCCTTTTCATTTTATAGCATTATATCAAATGTAAACTAGCTTCATATCTTAATGGAATGAGATTGTCAAACTCCTTGAAATGACGATATATTATTTGTCATAGTTCCTCAAACTTATCGCTTTCATTGATGGGTTTCTTCATGACTTAAAATATTTGAAGCCAATATTTCAAAAAAAAAATTCATACATTCGGCCATCACATAACAAAGTTAGTATTAAGTTATTAAAGTTTGCAATTTTCACTTTCAGTTATTTACATTCTCTGTTGTACCAATCTCTCAGTTTAGCCCTCTGATAAGCAGTGGGGCCATTCCCCAGGGTTTTGTCTTTCCAAAAGATAAAGACGTTGCCCTATTAGATTTCGGCGTGGTATAAGTCTTGTATTCTTTTGGGTTCCAAATAAGTAACTTTTTCTTTGCCGCATTCCCTGCGCAGAATTTTTGCCATTGTGCGAACTGCTTACCAAATGGCCGCGCACGAAAACGGAATACGTACCGCGAATACGTAATGAAGATCGCTATCGCTCCATGTTTCTCGTTTCGGGGATTATAAGTTTGACATTTGTGATTGAGAGAAGCAAACCGGAAAAGACATTTCGGGCAGATAGCTCAAAAACCTGCAGACTATATACGGGCCGATCAGAAACCGACCAATAAACAATAGGTAAGCTAGGAAAACAAGTCTTGCAAATTGAGTACATTTATGTTATCGGAAATGTTTCAAATCAATATCTCACTGGTTATTTTAAACTGTAAAATTAGCACAGTTATTGTAAATGGGAACGTTTAAGTTCCCGTTATACTTTAAAACCAGTCGTTTAGGGGAAAAAAGAATAGTTAAAGCATATTTCGATTAGAATATTGTGTTAAGTAACGAATTCCTTTTCTGAAAGTTAGCCATACACTGATCACAGCCGTCGCATGGAGTGAAGAATGTTTGTTGCGATAAATTTATACGAAATGCATTCATCAAAATAAACAAGCCGGTGCTCTGTTGGCAAAAAGAATTTATGTACAACTTATGCGTTTTTGTCAATAACATAACTGGCAGGAATGGTGTTACTCTCATGACTGCTATTTTCTACGACGTGTTTGGTCTTGTCGTTTTGGTTCAATTGGCAGCGGGGCTCTAGCAAAATGTAAGCAATATTACTGTTCCAGATCTAGTTACGTCTCAGTTAGCTATCAATTTTGGACTGTCGTGGTAGTAGTTCTTATAAAAACACTTCTACACCTAGTATCTGAGACCTTACGTAACAGTATAACCAAAGTTGACAAAATGGGCCATTGTTAAAACGTCGCCGACCTTTGCGATAAGCTAACATGTTAGTACACGATGGGTACTAGAACAGCAGCCGTACTATTATAACCGCCAAAAACTATTTTCAGTGAGTACCATCGATATTATTAACTTAAAAATAGTTATATAACATATTTTGAATTACATGACACTAAAGCGTAAAGGCCTGAAGTAGAATATTGTACCTAAAAATAACTTTCTTCCCACAAATCTCGTAACTCTAATAGTATAACCTTTTGACTTCACTTTGATCACAAATTTTTGGTTTGGACAGCGCGGGAGGTACAATTACTTTGGATAATCTAGTATGCTATTAGCAAATGTCAAGAGTTCTTCCTGGTGTTGCGGTACACTAACACAAACTAAATAAGAAGTGAATAATAACGACCTCTCATAAACCACTTTCGATGACAATTTTTGCAACTTTGGTACCGTTTATACGATATTGCATCATTCTAGCACAAAAAAAATTATCATGCAGCTTTGACCTTTAACAATTTATCAAAGTAATATTCGGCAAAGTAATGAAGTCTCAACAAATTTACCTTCTCTGTAATGGAGTCCAGTGACGATGTCGCTTCATCATACACTAGGATTGGTGGGTCTTTTAGAATTGCTCTGGCAATAGCAACACGCTGCTTTTCTCCTCCGGAGAGCTTAAGTCCACGTTCACCGACTGGAGTCTCGTACCCCTGAGGCATTTGAAGGATTGCATCATGAAGATCGGCCATTTTTGCAGCATGAAATACCTCCTCCACTGTTGCATCAACCCGTCCGTAGTTGATATTATAAAAAATACTGTTGTGAAACAACACTTGATCCTATAAAAGACACCATCGACTATCCCGTTCATTTCTTTCAATATTTTTATGATTCTGTTCAACAATCCTTGTATAAAATAGCAATAACTGACTCGTCACTGAATCGATAAACCTTTCCCCTCGCCGCTTCTAGACGCCATTTGAAATGAAAACTGATCCCCGTTCTCCAGTGTTCCGACACGTCACGGGACAGCAAAGTTGGATATTTTCAATTTTGACGCATCGAGGAAATCAGCATGGGCAGCAGCATTGGGCGTCAGGGGAGTCCGATGACGCGCACCTTATATGGGGCGCGTCAAAAAACGCGTCTAGTGTGAAATCAGCTTTAAACATGTAATTAGTTATAGCTGAAGGTGCACGACATTTTGTATTCCCCGGTATATGCGTACGCAAATGGTATGACGTAAGCTGTCCAGATGTACTTCGTTATGTCTAACAGGAGCTAGCAGATATAATTTAACAAGTGTCCGTTTTTTCCTTTTTGGGATTGGGGCTTCTCTAATTGTTAAATAGAGTCCCTGCAGGCTATTTCGAGATCTGGAATTAAAGGACTTGCAGTGTGAAATTTTCATAAGCCTTTAAGGTCAATTCCTAGTACTGAAATTTAGTCAACTTGATAAAGTTAGATTTTAAGAACACGAATAAGAGGACTCTTCTGCATTTACTAAAATTCTTGTAGTTGTCTAAGGCTATCAGGTGTAAATATCACATGTGATCTGTACTTGACCATGCTCTTAAAGAGCAACTTAATGTCAATCTCAATGTGGGCGACGTGACGTCACTATGTCTCGGCACGTGGAACGAAAATAGTTTTCCATAATCATATGGCAAGTAATTACAATGTTTTGCCAATCTCATTACAACGAAGCTGCCACTTCATAATTTCCCTACTGGTATAATTGTTGTTCTACTCCTCCTTTTTCATGTCGTCGCTTTGTTTTACGTCGTTTTCTTCTTCATCTTCTTCTTCTCGCAGTACACTCTTCTCTTTTTATAAACAACTCGCTTTTTGAATTTCGCCCCAAAAGTTGTTTAGTTCTTTGATCAAAAACGCCCCCAAAAGTTGTTTAGTAGTTGTTTGTAGATTATACTGGTTAAAGTTGGTTCTGGTAGCATTGGTTGTTAGTAGTGTGAGGATATTTTGTTTTGCATACATTAATATGCTGTATTTTATGCCGTAACGTTTGGGCACGGGTTTTGTTACAGCTTTCTATTACTATTACTATGTAAGGCCTTTAAATGTTACGTTCCATAGCAACCCTCAAAATTTTTGGGGGGGGTCACCATTCCATTAAGTATTGATTTGCCCTTAACAGTTGTTTAATGTTTTACATAGAAATTCGCCCCCAGTAAGTTGTCTATAAGTTGTTTAAAATTTCAGTACTTTTCGGGGCGGTTGTTTATTTTTTGGGTTGTTTATTTAAAAAAAGAGTGTATATTGGTTGAGCATACCTTCGGGATGGGCTGAATTGAATTTTATCCTTCCTTTACTTTTCACTGAATTTGTATCCATTATCAGATCTTAATGTTGTTTACTTTATTCCCTTTCCTATTTGCTGCTAAAAGTGAACATAGCGAACTGATCAGGACCATTCAAGATACGGAAGACGATAAAGAGCGTGCATCACTAGAGAAAGAACTACACACACTTGTATCCCGAATGGAGACCAAAGGAGAACAAATATCGTTACTCAAAAAACATCAACAAAAGCACAAACCTGAAAAGACAAGGAATTCGAGAAAGTCGAAGGAATCGAAACCAGCCAAAGAAATATAACAAGGAACTGTCGGCCGCTAAAATATTTTATTTTCAGCTTCCAACTGTGGGCAAACGAGATGGCGAGGAGACCTCCTCCTTGTAAACTTTCCATTATAAATTGCATGAGAATTGTAGGTTTTTGATCAATTTGTTAACGTGTTCGTCTTAAATAAAGGTAATGTAAAGACTCTTCGTCGTCACAAAACAGCTCTTCACTCGCTAACAACGAATCTGCGAAAGAAAATCCATCCCCAGAACGTTCTCCAGCTCAAGTGCTTCGCCATTTATCGCTATCTTCATTCAGATGTTTGTACCGGCTCGACATCACGTGACACGTTGAACGAGGAGTCTCAACATTCGGGCGGCAGTCCTTTGATCTCCAGGGAGCCTTCCCAACCAGTGGATTCGAGTTACTATGATATGAACGAAGTGACCCATTAGCAAAACATCTCTAGATTTCGAAAGCTAAGCGGTTTTTAAGTTGCATTTGCATAAATGGTTTTTTGGATGAAATGAAAACCTATAGAATAATGAGATAACACCTCAATCGGTAGGTAAACAAAAACATTATAAATATGTAGACTTACTATGGTTATCTTGATTTGCATAATATAAAGGTTATTTTCTACAATGAAAAGAAAAATGGTCGATAGTACATTTAAATGTAAAAAGACAAAGCGAAAAGTAGAGAGAGTAAGTGGTGTGTGAGGAGGAAACAAATTCTAAGAAATTGAATACAGCTGTTGAATGTTGAATATAATTGAACGCCTCAACTGCCCTTCATTTATTAGTCAGCCTGTTTGGTGGCTCTTCTGGTTATTCAGTGTAGTTTCAATGTCGGACGCACTGCTAACCCGGAGCCTTTGATTGAGAGACTGCGCAAAGGCCAGGGCCCCTCCACATTTTTTTGGAAAAATCTGGATAGTGTTGGAATTATTCTTAATTATTATTAAGGGTAGTTCAAACGAGAACAAAGCGTATGTCCTTGTTGTGCTGAAGAAAAGCGTCACTTGATATACTGTTTCGTGCAGTGGCGAAGCTGGCCTCTGGCTCCTGGTCATGCTCATGAGGGAGTGGCCTTATTTCATGATTTGATTATGGGTGTGGGCTTTGTTCCTGCTGCATGAGTGCTCTTTTAAAATCCCTTTACATGCTGTATAGTGCATTTATTGCTTAATGTGCGATGTCTGATAATTAAAAATATAAAACAAAATATTCGCAATCACCTACGTATTATAATTTGTTTATATATTTCAATAAGTGACAGGCTACCTGTCCCAAAGCTATCATTTCAATCCGAACAGAAAAATGTTCTTTCAAGTAAACATAAGAACAAGGTGTTGTGGCATGTACACAGCAGCAGTGGTAGACAGTAAGGGAATGCCGCACGCCTCTTTAGAAAACTTGGCCTACAAGCAACGTTTACAATTATAGGAGAAAGGGGAAAATTGTAATGTTAACAGCCTGTGATCGTTTAACCGTGCAAAATAACGAATGTATTCAAGCATATTCTAAGAAGTCTTAGTGAGAGGGAGAAGTTGGATCTGGAAAGGACCTTCTAAAGCCAACCACTTTGGGTTTCTGTATGAATTCCCAAGCCCCAAATCCCGGAACTTGCTGTACTCCTCTTTTTGGTTCGACTCGTCTTCATGGACAAAAATCCAATTAACTCATTAAAGCAATTGATTGTGTCGACCAACTGTCCGGTTGTATGTCATCAACCTCCGTCAAAATGAACGGAACTATCATGTTTGGCAGGTAAACATGGGAAATCTCGCGCTCCTCAAACACGCCAGGCGCTTAGTGTTAGGTTCACTTGAAACCGGTGGTTTTCCTTTGTGTCTTAGGTTAGCCCCCTACATCTTTCATTCCCCCCCCCCCCCCCCGCCCCGCCCAATAATTATAATTTTGGCACGGTACTGCGGAGTGAGGTTGTCTTTACTAAGGGAATACAACAGTATAGTCATTCTGAAAGTTACCAGAATGTAGGGAATCATACTCTTCAGTTATCGCTTGCCAATGTACTCATCAAGGATTTGAGATTCCCGCAACAACAGGTAATTAGCCCATCACTTTAACAATTCTGCTGCAATAGTTCTAAATGTGTCTCGTTATCTCACTAAGGGACTTGTCGATCCCCGCCCCAAATAAATTGACCCTTGGCACGATATTGCGGAGTAAGGTGGTCTTTAACAACAGAGAAGCACTATGAAAGTTACCAGAATGTCGTAAATACTGTGAAACATAATCGTAACTGAGCGTGAGTTCAAAGACTGGCCAAGGATTGAAGATTCTCATAATAGGTTATGAGCCATGGGCTTTAACCATTCTGGTACGGTGGCTCTGAAGTAACCTTGAATTCTAACTATACGACTTCTTGCGTCCAAGTAATTTGACCCTTGGCATAGAACTGCAGGGTGAGGTGCCTTTGCCAAGAGAGCAACACTATGGTCATTTTGAAAGCTATTAAGATTGCTATATCGTGAATCACGATCCTAACAAATCATGAGCCCAAAAGTCCGACCAAAGTTTCTCACGTCAGGTTATGGGCCCAATGCTTTAACCATTCGACTCTGATTGCTCTTGAGTCTTCTAACTATGCGACCTGGTCTCCCCAATAACTTGTCCAGTTCTACAGTACAATTCAGACAATTTCGCAAAGAAAACAATACTTTGGACATTCTGAAGGCTAACAGAACTTATATATTGTGAACCACAACTCTAGCTGATTGTGAGCTCGAGGACCCGACTAGGATTTCAGATTCTCCCAACTAACAGGTTATGAGCCCTGCTACAGTGGCTCTGGAGTTGCAGCGCTTTCGTTGCTTAATAACGATTACATCTGTTCAGGATCCATGTGGACATCACTGAAAGAACACCTTCTCTGTAATACCCATTAAGTTATTCATCAACACCAAACATAAACGCATGACTTCCACGTGATAAACATATCAGGTGAAAACGACTAATCCCTTAATAAGATATGTAAAGATTTCAGAAATATATTCATTGTCTGTAGCTTTAAACCGTTTAGAGACGTTCCAAAACGGCTAACTCAGATGGCCTCGAATTACGTAATTAGAATGGCAAAGAGAAGATGCGTCAGAGGAGAACGTCTGACGTAAATTACCTAATTTGGCTAAATACGTGTTATTTTGTCCGTTGCATTTCTCAACACAACCAACAGATGTCGTTCATTGTCTGTGGTGTGATGTAGTACAATGATTAGGTTATTGCGTGCATTCCACGTGTGTCGTCCATTGACAGTAAAGTATCTTCTCAACCTAAATTTCAGTTAAGAGATATGAGGATATAGTGGTTCGTATTCCCCACCCACTTACAATGTTCCTGGGATCAGCAAGCTAGCAGACGACCTGTTTTAACTGTAAAAACTTCATTAAAAGTTTACAACATTCGATTGTTGTATTAAACCAGGAGTTCTCAAAGGGGTCGATGGGATCATCCAGGGGGCCGATGAATACTCAAGGGGTCGAATGGGGGTCGATGAATATCCAGGGGTTGAATGGGGGTCGATGAATTACCATGTTCCCATCGTTACTCCACAGTTCCTTGGATAGTTTTCTGTCAGAGCATTCAGCCATGTAGTGGTTCACTCAATAGACCTTGCTTTGGGGGTGCTGGCAGTCTTCGAACTATCTACACATTTCTTTATCGATATTCCACTATCCAGCCCACCTGATCAATGTATTGCTATTTTCTATTATTTTAGAGTTGTTTTACGACAGAGGAAATCACCATGAGTTTACTTCATTGGTTAAAGAACTAGCAAAACCAGGAGAGCTGATGAGCAAAGCAACTTATGACTTTGAGTTTGTAAATGTGGAGAAGCCTTATGAATCTTACACTGGGACCAATGTTAGATTAAGGTAAGGTCTGACTTTACATTGGAATACTTAGCTATGGGGTTTTTATCAGGGGCAGATGCTGGAATTTTTCCAGGTTGGGGTCTTGCTCATTAGTGGTGACAATAGCCACAACATGTGTGCTCCAGGTATGTCCATAAGGGTTCTGGATGTGAAAGTCTGTATTTTCCCAGATTCAATTTTTCATCATTTGATAGCCATGATAGACAGTACGTTTGAGGTGCATCATGAAGTACTGATGATGAAATGTCAGGTGGCAGAAGCAGAGGTTTTTGTGTTTTTAACAAAGAAGGGTTTTCAGATTTACGTGAACTGAACTGGAGATTAGAAAGGAACCCCAATGACACTAACAGTATTCCGTATGGTACCATGTATACGCAAGCAAACCAGAAGTCATAATAGCCAAGGTTATATGGCAACAATGCCGTACTCACTACAGTTTTTAGTACAAGCCAATAAAAAGCATTTTTACAGATTGGAGTTATCACCCAGACAGGGTTTCTCAAGACCCAATAGACTTGTTACTTCATTTAACAAATTTTATTACTATGTCATGGGTTATCGCTCCAAACTTGTAGAAATGTTTGCAGTAGCTCATAGAAAATATTGTACTCAGGATGTTGTTGCCGTTATACATCTGTACAGTTTGAGTCCAACAAACGATTCCCTTTTGGTCTTGTATTATTTTTGCGAATGCAATAACAAAGGCCTGAGAGAGTGATCCACCATCTTCTGCCATGCTTATACTGTGAACTTTGTCTGTAAGTGAACATCTTCAAGCGTAAATAACCCTATCAGTTGAATGTCCTTAAAAATGAATAACAGATAGGTTGGAGCTGTTATCTACATCCTATGTATGTATTTTTATGTGTTATGTATGCAACAGATTGGCAGTAATTATTAAATATGTTAGTGTCCCATCTTAGTTAATCAAGACGTTTCCCAATGTCAAAACAAATGCAATGATTTGTGATTCTGGCACATTTTTTCCAGAAATTTGCCCGAAATTTGCGAAGGCAAAAAACGGAGAGAGGGACTTTGCAAGAAGTTACCAGGCCCAACTACTTTGTAATTGTGTTAAGCCCCATTTGTATATGGTAGGTTACCACACTCCTCAAAAAGTGGTTCTTAAGGAAAATGGATAGTAGGCTGCGTCTCTTAGTACAACGTGTCTCAGGTCTTTCATTATGTTCAGTGTAAAAGTGGTGGTGAATGGAAACAAATTGATACTGCCATGTTATTGCCTCAAGCAAACGAGTAACTACTAGTAATACCCGTTCTATTCATCCAGGTATTTCTTGAGAGTATCGATTGTGCGTCGGCTTGCTGACATTACGAAAGAAATGGATATTGCAGTTCACACATTGTCAACATATCCAGAAATGAACAACAGGTGAATTTATAATGCCCGTTTCCCCATTTATCTGTACTTGTTGCTGTATATCCAAGTTTATAAACCTTCCCGAACAACTATTGCTGGACGAAAATAGGATACTACAAAATACAAAGCTGCAAAATGCCAAAATATTAGTTACGACCTACTGGACCCTGTTTGTGAGTTGGAAGTAATTACTGTTAAAGTGTCAACCCTGGGATTTTTTCTGACAATATATCCAAGTTTATAAACCTTCCCGAACAATTTTTGCTGGACGAAAATAGGATACTACAAAATATGAGTAAAGTAGCCTTAACATCCACATTTTATCTGTTTTGCTGAAGAAATAAAAATTGGAACTCATGCTTAACTACCACTAATGTCTGTAATGAAGCATGGATTTTACCACGTCTCTTAGTTTTTGCCTTTATTTTACTAGTTTTTGTTGTTGATCTTATTATCATTTGGGGGTATCTTCGCTCCTCTTCTCTTTTATCTGCATCTATTTTATCTAAGTTTTTTGCATTTTTCTTCTTTCAATCATTATTATTTACTGTTTGTTGCTATGGTTATTTGTTACTCTGTTGCTCTGCTTCATACATTATAGTTTATTTTATATTAGTTAAGATTCATGTATCCAAACAAAGAATCTCATTATCCCCATTAAATTTGCCGGAAGAAGACAATGAGAATGTTATCAGTTTAGAAATTGTAATGTTGAGTTTTACAATTTCAGCATAAAAATAAATGGAGATGAAGTTTTCCCCCAAAAATTATTATTTTCATTACCATTATTGCGACTAACAATGAAGGCACTGAGTTTAAAGACAAATTTATAAAACAAAACCAAAAAATGCAAGAACATTATAAAAGACCTTGCAAACCCTTTGTGCGAGCTAGAACTGATTATGGTGGAAGTTTCAACTGTTGTTTTTTTCACAAATAACGTTAATGAGTTTCTTACAATACTCGAGAATTTATCCCTTAACGTGAACAGGATTTTAAAGGAAAATCAGCAAAGTAGCTTTACACTCCTGATATTATCTCCCCTGCAGAAGAAAAAAAGTAAGGAACAATCTCCCGAGTTTGAACTTTTATAAGTCGTTGTTACTCAGCTCCGTCATACCAAATTCCCCAACCTTTGTTCTCCATTGCCAGTATAGTTGTATTTTAGTTGATTTGGGCTTGCTTTAGGCCTGTTTATATATGTGTTGTTGGGTTTTTTTGTACAGGATCTTACAGGGGGAGGGTAGTGTGTTTTGTTATAGTCGTTCGGGAACAATTAACATGTTAAGATCAACATGTAATCTCATTGTCCCCATAATTTACCGGGCGAAAGCAATGAGAATATTAGTAAGTTGAATTGTAACAGCTGTTTTGTTTACACTGTACGTAAAGAAAAAATATGGACGAGGCTTATTTTCTTTAATACCCCTAAATATTTAATTTCTATCAATAATTCTAAGAATACAAAGTTAATAATGACAAGGTAGGAAATAGCTATCTTGTAGATAGGAATCAATATCTTAAACTTACCTGTGCATCCTGATAGGTCTAAAGGTTTTCCATCCAAACTCCTCCATAAAGTTCCACTGCATATGAAAAGGTTAGGGCTTGGCCACGGCTTATTTGGAGAGAAGCCTTGCGGGCACAATGCCATTGCTGTTTTTCCATGATAGACGACTGCACCATTTACTGGTGCCTTGGGTTTACCACATGTTGTAGCTTAAAGAGGAGATAGAAGCAATCAGATTAGTTGTAGTCATATGTGCATTTCTATAATCAAGTAAACTTGATGGAAGATAAGAAAGTTCAACTTCACTCCTCAACTCCATGATAAACCTTATATTTATAAAGCCCCTGTTGTACCGCACATGGTTCAGATCAAGAGAGCATGAAAGTGTACCTATTACATTTTAGACCTCTCTGAGAAACTTAATTGACAGAGTTTGTTGCAACAGATTCAAAACTAGTTTTATATTGTTCACAGATGTAATACTATTACGATTAATTCAGGGGTCAAAAAATAAGGTAAAATTTTATCAAATTTTAGTTTTGCCTTTCATTTTGTTATCTCCAGCTTTATGTGGCAGTGTGACTAATAACATTTAACTCCCTGAGATACCATATTAGAGGGAAATTTAATATTATGAGCACATGCCAACTGGTATGTCCACTAAAGTGTAATTCTGTGACAGGGCTATCTTGGTCTAGTGGATAGTTCACTTGCCTTCTATGCTAAAGGGTGCTGGTTCAATTCCCCAAAGGGTCATTGGTGACAACAGCAAGATCATCTGGTCTTAAAGTGCTCTATGCTTCAGCAAAAGTCCCATATATATATGGTCACTGCTCCACAGTGGGCCCAGATTGAGAAATATTGGAGAAAATCTATATTGCGGCCAAAAATGTGTCTTTGAAAATGGTTGAGGGCTCATTAGAAGCGAAATCTTAAGACCTTCCAGGACAAATAAAAATAATGCAAGAATTTTAATTTTTCAAGGGTCTGGTGCTGAATTTCCATATTTTGGCATATTGGCCCAAAATCACATTTTTCAACATATCTCAGCATTAAAGTGTACCTCCAGTGGTCAGAAATTTTTTGATATTTTGTTTATTACACTTAACTGATATGTCTCCGTCCATTCTTTCTGACGTATGTTGTCCGTACTTCCCGTAAAAGCCCGTAAAACTCGTTAAAATTGCAGTACTAGGTGCCGACATGATTGCCTCGTTTTGAGTTTTGCCAACGGCATGTTACACAAAAGGAGGGCGCAAGAACACGCTTCATTGTTCAGACAACAAAAGGGCACAAATTCAGGTTTGTCAACTGTCAACATTCATGCAAATGAAATTTGAGAGCCCTAGAAAGAATCGAGGAAAGAATAACAAGGAAATCATCGACTAAATTTGATACCAGAGGGTTTCTAGCTCAGCTACACATTTAATTGTGGCCAAAATCGGAAATAACACGAAATAGGCTTGTAAATGTCTTTAGTGCTATCAATAACTTTGGCTATGGTTTTAAGTTACAAGAAGACCAGCTTCCGTGTTGAACGGATGCAGTTGGTATCAACAACAGCATTTTCATTGCTGCACCGAGATATCTACACTGAATTACTCATATGGTAGCCTACAGTGAGGATTTCAGGACTGGTTTACACTGTTCTTTGCAGTTACCAGGTAATTTTATTTAGTTCGGCATACTGTCAGCAAAGTTTTCAAGTCTTTCGTGGTTGTTTGGCTAGCTATGTAGCATAGGTTAATAACACGTTTGTTTCGTGGTACACAGACCGACTTCAGTACAACTTTGATTTCTGTCGTGTTTAAAGTATCACAGACTTGCCAGTGGAGGTGACATAATTAGTTTTTAAAGCTTTCAGGAACTTCTCGCTTCCCTGCCTTCTTTGTAGTGATTTGGT
Source organism: Alatinidae sp. Z8VKAUB7J3 (assembly GCA_010016025.2). Lineage (NCBI taxonomy): Eukaryota > Metazoa > Cnidaria > Cubozoa > Carybdeida > Alatinidae > Alatinidae sp. Z8VKAUB7J3. The sequence goes on along the minus strand of JAAAKM020073195.1, from coordinate 27,024,776 downwards.
ATACAGTAAATGAGCGATTTTATGGCCATTTCCTCCGGCTTACAGTCTTACAACCGGTAGTACGATAAATGGCTTTTTCTTTATGTTAACAATTTTCTGTTGTTCTCTGAGGTATGTGAATTCTCTATCGATATAATTAGCCTTGCTGACATGCCGAACTGTAAAATTGCTGACAAGTAGCTGCAATTTTACCCATGGGGGGACCTAAAATTATGGGGGACCTAGAATTTATGGGGGGACCTGAAAAGCTGGATGAAACCATGGTACAACATACGAGTGATCTCATTTCTTTTCATTACTTATCAATACTCCCGTTGGATCCTTGATGTAATGAATGATATTTTATCATCAGTTGAAACATATAACAGCATTTCTTGCCTTTTTTACCGTTTTTATGTAATTCGGGGAAATTTTTAGGTCTGAAATTGATTGATGTTTGCCTCATTAAGCCCCCTGCGAAGGTGTGAACTAGGTAATACAGGTGTAAATGTGCCAAAATGTTTTGATATGCATGATAATATTTGAGTTGGCTGCCCACGTAAAATATTCAAAGTATTTGACAGCATTTCTCGTCATTTTATGTCATTTGTACCTGTTTTAACATATTTGGGGGGCATTTTCAGGCCTTTTAGGGGTATGTGACATAACTGATGACTCCCCCCCCCCCAAGTAAGTATTTAACGAATCTCAATAATTACGTTCCGTTCAAAAATTATAACATTTTACGTGTTTGCTTGAGATAATTTTCCCCAACTTTTAACTTCGTTCGTCCGGGGATTTTAGTAGTCTGTTATTGAGACTAATTTAAAGTAAGGAGAGGTTATTTTGAGGGCAACGGCCGGCGCCGTCCCCTGTGAGAATTCATTAGCGTATTCCGCCCCCCCCCCCCCGATATTCTGATCGGCATATATGTTTTTCACTGTAGTATATCATGATGCACTGGAAATAAAAAGATTCAGACCTATGGGATCGAGTATGGGATGACTGTGGGGTGACTCTTGCACGTATGTCCATGGATATGTGCGTTGAAAGTTCCTTGAAAATGCCTTCAGCGAGATATAATTTCAGAAATACCAAAAAATTGTGTCTTTTGGCCTTAATGAACAAAAGTTTTTCACGACTTTCAACCAATGGCTTAGCTTGTCCCAGCTAGAATTGAGACTAGACAATGCCACTTTCAGTTGAATTTACCCACCTCTGACATTTTTGTATAAATGTAACTAAATGTGATATCAAATTGAATGGATTCTATTTTTAGGATTATTTCCTGAGAATGATGAACCTTATGACCGCCCCACTTTCATACTTTGGGAATCCCAACCGCCCCCCTCTCCTAGAGGGCCAGCTTCGTGACCGTTAGCCTATCTTGAAGGCTAAAGATCTTAACGAGACCTTGACAACACAATGTTCACGCTTTTGATTAAAACTCTTGGGCTTACCTTCCAAATGGAGGGAATGGGCCTCCAAGCCTTCACATAATCCCTCCAACAAGTGCTTGTTTCGGTTGTGTTGGGGATTCCCCTAAGTTTCCTTGAAATGTTTTTCCTTTGTTTAAACTATTGTCAAGGGGCAGTCTTGTGACTCAGTTCTTGTTTTCAGGAAAACGATGATATGCAAAGAGGAGTATCACAGATTTATGATTGAGTGTAATCTGAAAAGGAAGGTAGGCAAAACAATCTATTACTGTCTCTTCCATGCTGGTTGACAAACTTCATATGATATGTTGTGTTTTGTGTTAAAATTAGTAATACGCACAAGGAATGTTGGCGTGGAGGGCGTAAGGTCAACTGTAAAACTATAAGTCGATGCGTCATTTGGCCAAAATCTTGTCTATCATGGAAAGGGCTATCGATTCGAAAATCTACCGAATCTTACGAGCGCCGTCATAAGAATATAACATTTACTTGACTCGTTGAAGATCCCCTCGAGTTTACACTTGGGAAGACGATCAAAGTACATGCGCCATTTTGTTTGCCCAAACCCGATACATTTAGGCATTTAGTATGTTAATCTGCATAAAATTGCAATTCTAATGGTACTAAACATGCTAACATCAGAATTAATTCCAAGTTGACCCCCAAATCAGGCTAATTCTCCCTGACTATTAACTAAATCGCATAACGAATTATAATAATTTTTTCCCCCCTCCGAAGAAATATCATGCCCCCCCCCCAAATTTGAAGAACTGGCCACGGACCTGTGCCAACGCCGTTTATGCTTCCGTGTAGTTGAATCCATTAGTTTAGACCTAATGATCACTTACTGTCATCTGGAAGCCTGAACACCCCATTTTTTATTTTAGGCAGTGTAAATTGTTGCTATTTATAGTTTTATCAGTTAAATTTCTATTTCTGAACTCCATTTCAGATGTAGTTCTTAGGACATATATAGTTTATTTTTGTCATGTAATTTTAAGGAATCATTTTCCAATTGAAAGTTAAAAAAATTCCTACTTTCCCATTTCAGTGGATGAATTCTGCAGAATCCCTAGGTCACCTAACATGTGTAGCTTGTTTTTGAATAAACTCATGGAGTACTCTCAACCCATGCTAAAATGTTGTACCAAATAAAAAATCATAATTTGGGGGCCCTTCATCAAACGTGAAGAATTTTCTGTCAACGGCAAAAATTTTGAAAAAATCTGAGGACCTATTTGCTTATTGATACGTAGCCCACTTTTAAATATGTAAAGAATTATTTTGTGATTGCTTAAGCTTATTGTATTGTATTGCCATTGAAAGGGCCAAGTCTTTGCGAACTTCGTTAAAAGACAATAAGGCAGTCTCAGTGTTAAGTTTGGGCTGCTATTTACCAGGGGCGTATATTCAGGGTGTGCTAGGTGTGCGCCGCACGCCTTACAAAAGTCAAGCATTTCCCAATATCTATTTCAATTACACTTTCTCCCGGATTTCAATTCATTTGCACCATCACTTGGTATACTTTTGAATAAGAACCAGTCTTTCAATTGTATTTCAGTGTTGACTTACGTCAATGACCACCAAGCCGTGCTGAAGGCTTGCAGCACGTCTTCCGCTATTGTTTAGACACAGGGACCCAGACTCTAAGATCGATTGCAACAAAGAAATCGCTGTGAGAAAAGACCCTAAAGTCGTGCGGAACCTCGTCCGCTCGACATCCGGTTCTTGCTTAGTTCGAGACCAGATATTTCATTGAGAGGCCTGTTTGATATTTTGCTAAAATGGCTTCTGGTTGCCGTCTCGGAAATGACAACAAATGCAATACATAAGACGTTACATGGGAATGCAAAAGGAGCCCCCATTGCTTATCAGGGGGGCTCGTAGGAAACATCAGGCTGGTATGAAACATGTGGAATGTAAACGGGTTTTCTTAAAGTTTTGGTAAGTATTTATCATAATTTGAATTTATCATAACGTAGAAGGTTGTAAGTATTTGACGTTGAATAATCATCTGGTTTAAACTTTAAGTTCATCATCGTTTAGACACGGCCATGAGTGTCACTGTCAATGATTTAATAGAAACACCATTTGCTAGCCGAAGCTTTGAGAGCAAATTGGAAATCGTTAAGGAAGGGAAGCCATGTCCGGCGCTTTTGCAGTTACAATCTCAACACAAGGATAGGAAGGGGAATACGTGAGGCATTTTTCTGTCTCACAATATGAATCCGTACACTGGCTTACTGGTTGTGATAAGCGAGTTAGGCTGTTTTGTTGGCCCTGTTTGCTGTTTTCGAAGGATGTAGGTGTAACATTGGAACGACCGGTCGTCGACCAAGAATACAGACCATCCAATCCTTTAATGGTACTGATCTCTTCCTCAAGCGGCAGGGTTATTTTCTCCAAAACTTCCTGGCTAGGCGAATCGGGCCAAGGCACTCTCACCGAAAGAGATTGGCTGGTGTAACCTCTTGGGAACAGTTCCAAAGGAATCCCCAAAGTCACCACAGCACCGACCACGAGAATCGTCAGGAAAAGAACGAGGACGGTAATCCGCCGATTGAGTGAGAATCGGGTCAAGGCATTGGATTTAGTTTTCGTCTGGATGGTCATGCCGGCGCCTCCTGTTCCAGGGTTGCTTCATGTTCCGGTTGGTCGGCGGGTTGACGAGCCCATTTCTGCGCCAGGGCATCGAGAAGGTAGTAGATGGTAGGAATCACTAACAGCGTCAGGAAGGTGGAAGTTAACAAGCCAAACACGACGGCCACTGCCATTGGCGTACGAATTTCTGCACCGTCTCCCAACCCCAAAGCCATGGGCAACAAGCCGAGAATGGTCGTGGCCGTGGTCATGAGAATGGGACGAAGTCGTACTTCACCGGCTGTAATGATCGCTTCTCTGGATTCAATCCCACGCCGCTTCAAGGTGTTGATGTAATCCACCATCACAATGGCGTTGTTAACCACAATGCCCGCAAGCATGATCATGCCCAAAAAGACGACGATGGAGAGGTGGTAGCCCAGAATTTTCAAGCCAATGACCGTGCCAAACAAAGCCAGAGGAATGGTGAACATGATGATCAGCGGATGGACCAACGACTCGAATTGCGAGGCCATGATCACGTAAACCAGAAAAATGCTTAATGCCAAGGCCAGGTAGAGACTGTTTTTGCTGCGGTTCAATTCTTCGTTTTGACCCGTAATGAAGAAATTCATGTCAGCCGGCCATTCGAGTTGCCTCCAGAGCGCTGCCTGAATGTCTTTGACGGCCGCACCCAAAGAACCACTCGCCAAATTCGCATTAATCAAGGCCACTCTTTTGCCATTAATGCGACGCACTTCACTGGGCCCTTCGCCAATTTCCAATTCAGCAATGGCCCTGAGCGGAATCGGATGATCCTCGCCGGGATTGACGGTGAGCTGGCCGATATCGGATAAATGATCGCGGTTTTTCTCTTCGAGGCGTACAAGAATTGGAATTCGACGATCCTTCATATTGAACCGTGTCGCTTCAAAGCCTTTAACCTTATCTCGTACCTGCCGGGCAACCTGACCGATATTAAGGTTGTACTGGGTCATTTTATTGCGGTCATAAACCACTTGGACTTCCGGCGCACCGCGCTTGAGGGAAGTTTCCAC
>JAAAKM020073195.1:26873138-27004154 GCA_010016025.2 Alatinidae sp. Z8VKAUB7J3 | reverse complement strand
GGTGGCGCTTGATGGAGACTTTGTTTTATTCGTTTAAGAAAATGAGGCATGGAGTATTGCAAAAACGGCAAAGCCTAACCTTTTTTAGTTTCTCAATAACAATCCCTTGCCTGCCTTTGATGCTGGCAGGGTCCGATTTTTTATGGAATAGGGATTGGAATCAGCCTAAGGTTGGAGATCGTAGAAGCTGGACTTAGCCGGAGCATTAATGTTCAGGACGTTCCGCTTTTGAATGGGAACCGTTGTGACTTTGGATGTGGACCAGTTTTTCTCCGGATAGTTGCTCGACCAATCGCGCCAGGCGGAGCATGTCCACATTGATCGCCAGGCCGTCTCGTTCCGAGTAAAAAGACCAGGCCATGGGCTCCGAAGGCTGGCCGATCAGCGAGAAGTTGTGAGGGGAGAGGGTGGTGACGTTACCGGCCTCATCGCGCACCTTGAGTTCGGCACTGGCGGCCACATCCTCGGCATAGAGTTGAACCATATTGGCGGGAGAGGAGCCGGGAACCGTATCGTTCGCCAGGGCAAGAGATCCGGAAAGGCCAATGTTGCCGTCGGAAAAAAGTCCACCGATACCGACATTCACACCACCCGAAACCCGTAGTTGTCCCTGAGCAGTGATATCACCCCGTACTTGGAGATCTCCGGCTTCAAGTGCATGAGCCAGGGTCGAGGAAAATGCTGCACCAGGAAGTTCGACCACCTTGAGATCATGGGCATCGGTATCGACGATGTAGGCATAGCGGCCAGAAACTACGACTTCCCTGGGAAAAGGACCCACAGACAGATTTCCCAACACCTGCGGGGCAGCGGACCCAAAAAAATAAACATTTTGTATCCATTCCCCTCCCCCAAAAAAATCCTAGATACGGCCCTGTACACAGCCCACTTATAAGAAGCTTTGTGCTTCTTATAAGCTTTGTGAACTTATAAGAAGCTGGATGTGCAGAAGCTTTGATTGAAGTAGGGAGAGGAAAGTTCAAAATATAATTGGAACCACGGAGAATTCGACTTTTTACTGTCACTCATCCAGAAGATGCGATAAGACGCATCTAATATATAAATGCCAATGATAAAGTATCATGTGTCATTATTAATCGACCTGTAAAAGAAAAATGATCTATTTTTTCCCGTAAAAGAAAAAAGGTGAAATCTACTTCATTGCAAGTCTACATCAGTAGTTAAGTCACTCTATTTCATTTCCAAATTCTTTTACAGAAGTGTTTTCTTAAATTGGTCGCCATAAATAGAACTTAATTTGATTTAACAGGGCCTCTGTTTGAATTTCCCTCGACAAGGGGATAGAACATTGCATCTTCAATTTAATCAAAAAGTTCGTGGTTTTAAGCTCGAACTTACTTAAACTTCGAACTGTAGGTAAGAAGAGACTCGGCGCAAAAGAAACTAAAACTCTAAAAAACTGAATTTTGATACCAACAGATATATTGAAAGAATCGGTTTCTTTTGCTGATTTTAAAAATATAAGTTTTATTAAGTTTAGTCTTTAAAAGTTACGACCCATTAAAGGTTACGAGCCTGAGAAAATTCGCCTAATCTTCGAAAAAGGAAAAAAACGCCTTTTAAAAGTCATACAATCTTAATGGAAATTACGCCATCAGGTTCAGCGCATCAGAAAACCCTTATGCAGAGGTTTCAAGCTCATATATGCAAAAATGTGGAATTTTGTATTTTTTGCCAGAAGAGAGATCACGGATGTGTGTTTATTCGTTTTTTTTCCAGAGGTGATCGTATCGACCCAGTAGTCCTGGAATATCATGAGACGGCTCATTCAAACCAAAATCAAAAGTTCAAGTGCCCTTTTTAAGAGACCAAAAAAATGGAAGGCAACCAAGCAACCTCTCCCGAACCCCTTTTTATCCCAAAGTCGTCCAATCAATATTTTGAGATCCGTTTGGCTCTGACAGTTGAAAGGTCCAATAAATCTAATTCATCCGTTCAAACTTTATATTCAACAGAGTTTAATCTATTAGCCGTTACGAAGATTGAAGGAATAAACCAGGTTAAATTTAATCAATCTGTTTAAACTTTGTAATCAACAGAGTTAAAGCTATTCATTCTGGGGAATATTCTCTGAATAAACCACGTCAAATTTAATTCATCAGTTCAATCTTTATACTCATCTGAGTGAAACGTTTTAATTAGTCTTCAAGAAAATTAAAGAAATAAATCATTTCGAATTTAGCTCATCAGTTCTAACTTTATTGTCAACAGAACTAAACTTCTAGTACTTAGGAAAATTCAAGGAATAATCCGTGTCAAATTTAATTCACCTGTTCAAGCTTTGTAATCAACAGAGTTGAAGCAATTCATTCTTTGGAAAATTCAAGGAAAAAACCACGTCAAATTTAATCCACCAGTTCAAACTTTATGCTCAACAGAGTTAAACCTTTTAGTCCTTAGGAAAGTGTCATGAATAAACTGTGCCCAATTGAATTCATCTGTTCAAATTCTGTAATCAACAGAATTAAAGCTATTCAATCTTGGGAAATTTCACTGAATAAACCATGTCAAATTTAATCCATCAGTTCAAATTTTATAGTCAACAAAGTTAAGCCTTTTAGTCCTGGTCTCCCTGTCCAGTCTGTTTGTCTGGTTTGTCTGTCTGGTTTGTCTGTCTGTTTGTCTATCTTTCTGTATGTTTGTCTTTATGTCTGTCTTTGTGGCTTGGCTGGTCTGTGTTTTCTGTCTGTCTGTCTGTCTAGTCTGTCATTTTGTCTTTCTGGTATGTCTGTTTGTCTGTCTGTCTCTCTGTTCGTCTGTCTGTTTTTCTGGTTTGTTTGGTCTATCTTTCCGGTCTGTATGGTTTATATGTCTGGCCTGTATGTCTCTCTGTCTGATCTTTCTGTCTTTCTGTCTGTCTGTCTGTATTGTCTGTTTTCTATGTCTGGTCCGGTCTGTCTGGTCTATTTGTCTGTCTGTCTGGTCTGACTGGTATGTTTGGTCTGTCTTTCTGTCTTTTTGTCTCTCCTGTATATTTGGTCTTTCTGTATTTCTGTCTGTCTGTTTGTCTGGTCTGTTTGGTCTTTCTGTCCGGTCAGTCCGTCTTGTTTGTCTAACTGTCTGGTCTGTCTGTCTGTCTATCTCTCTGTCCCTCTGTCTGTCAGACAGACAGACATACAGAAAGACAGACAAGACAGACAGACTAGAAAGACAGACCAGAAAGACCAGACCAGAATGACAAAACAGACCAGACAGACAGACAGACCAGACAGACCAGACAGACGGACAGACAAACAGACAGATAGACAGACTAGAAAGACAGACAGACAGATAAGACAGAAAGACGGACAGACAGACAAAACAGACAGACCAGAAAGAAAGACCTGACACAAACAGAGAGATCAGATGGATCAGACAGACCGACAGACAGACTGGTCTGTCTCTCTATCTGTCTCTCTGTCCGACTGTTTGTCTTTCTCGTCTGTCAGTCTCTTTGTCTGGTTTGTATGTCTGGTTTGTATGTCTGGTTTGTCTGTCTGTATGTATTTCTGTCCATCTGTCTGTACGTCTGTCTTTCTGTCTGTCTGTCTGTCTGTGTGTCTGTCTGTCTCTCTGTTCGTCCTTCAGTTTGTCTGGTTTGTTTGGTCTTTCTGTCTGGTCTGTCTGTCTGGTCTATCTGTCTGGTCTGTCCGTCTCTATGTCCGTTTGTCTATTTGGTCTGTGTTGTCTCTCTTTCAGGTCTATCTCTCTGGTCTGTCTGTCTTGTCTGTCTGTCTTTCTGATCTGTTTGTCCGTCTTTCTTGTCTCTCTGTCTGTCTGTTTGTCTTTCCGTCTGTCTGGTTAGTCAGTCTGGTCTCTCTGTCTGTCTGTCTGGTCTGTTTTGTCTGTCTGGTCCGGTTAGTCTTTTCTATCTGTCAGGTCTGGTTGGTCTGTCTGTCTGGTCTGTCTTTCTGTCAATCTGTATGTCTGTCTGCTCGTTCTTTTTTGATCTGTTTTTCTGGTCTGTCTGGTCTGTCTGTCTTTCTGTCTCTCTGTCCGTCAGTCTGTCTGGTTTGTATATCTGTTCTGTATGTTTGTCTGTCTTATCTTTCTGTCTGTCCGTCTGGTCTGTCTGTCTGTCTGATCTGTCTTGTATGGCTATGTAGGGGGCGGACATCTTTGTGTTTCAGTTATATTGAAGCCTATGCTAAATAATCCTCACTTCTCTATCCCTTTTCCAAACATTACTCTTAAATTTTATTTCTTATTCGCCTACTCCTAATTAAAGACCGACAAACAGACTAGACGGACAGACAAACCAGACAAACAGACAGAAAAGACAGACAGACCAGACATTCAGACCAACCGGACAGACCAAACAGACAGACGAACAGAGAAACAGACAGACAGACAGACGCCGTGATGTTCGCCGCCGTGGCGACGCCGGCGCAGGCTGACGAGGATCTGCGTGAGATCGTTCGCGACGAGATCGCGAAGTACCAGGCCCAGGACGACGACCCGAAGACCCTGAAGGTCTATTGGGACAAGGGTCTGAAGTTCAAGGGCAAGAACTGGAAGGGCCAGATCGGTGGTCGCATGATGCTCGACGTCGGCTTCATCGACGATGCCGACTACGTCGCCGCTTCCGGTACCGCCAACAGCCCGTCGTACGCCGAGTTCCGTCGCGTGCGCCTCTTCACCAAGGGCCAGATCGGCAAGCACGTTGCCTACAAGGTCCAGATCGACTTCGCCGGCAACAGTGTCGTCCTCAAGGACGCCTACATCGATCTGGTGAACCTCCGCGACTGCTACGGCTGCGGGTTCCCGAACATCAAGATCGGTCAGTTCAAGGAGCCCTTCGGCCTCGAGGAGCTGACCAGCTCGAAGTACATCACGTTCATCGAGCGCTCGATCGTGACCAACGCGTTCGCCATGAGCCGCTCGACCGGCATCCAGGCGCACGATGTGTGGCGCGGCGGCCAGGTGGGCTACCAGCTCGGCATCTTCGCCAACGAGACGGCCAACTTCAACACGAGCCACAACAGCTCGGGTGATGCGGACCTCGAGACGCACGGTTGGGGCGTCACGGGTCGCTACTGGTGGGCGCCCTGGTTCGACTGCGCCTGCGCCTGCAAGCGCCTCCACGTCGGTGTCTCGCTGAGCTACCGCACGGACATCCAGAGCGGCTCCTCGACGCGCTTCCGCGCTCGTCCGGGCATCCACGAGTTCAGCCACCGCCCGGCGAGCACGGGCTCGCTGGACGCCGAGGACGTGCTCCTCTACGGCGCCGAGCTCGCGTGGGTGTACGGCCCCTGGTCGATCCAGGCCGAGTACATGGGTGCCGAGACCACGGGTCGCGGTGCGGTGGAGGACAACAGCTTCTGGGGCTTCTACGCCCAGGCCAGCTACTGGCTCACGGGTGAGTGCCGCAACTACCAGAAGGGCGTCTTCAAGCGCGTGAAGCCCTGCTGCGACTGGCTCGACAACGACTGCTGCTGCAAGGGCGGCTGGGAGGTTGCGGCTCGCTACAACTTCCTCGACCTCGATGACGGCGCGGTCCTGGGTGGCGAGATGACGACCGTCGAGGTCGGCCTCAACTGGCACCTGAACCCCAACACGCGGATCATGTGGAACCTGGTCTTCACGAACGTCGATCGTCCGAGCACGATCACGACGGGCGACGAGGACATCACGGCCTTCGTGACGCGCTTCCAGGTCGACTTCTAGGTCGACGCCCGACTCCCTCCTCGCGGGGTCCTGCCCCGCGCGTTGATTCCTCTCGGCGAGCCGTCTTCGGACGGCTCGCCGGCTCTCGTTTTGGGCCCTGGATGCCGAATTCGTGTATGGAGGTCCAGATCGGAGGCTGTAGCCGTTCCGCTCCTCTCGGCGGTCGATCCGCCTTGTTCGCCTTCTGTCCTCGCTGTGTCACTCGTCATGCAAGGATTCGATAAAGCTGGTGCAAGCATCGGGAATGGCGATGGAAATGGCCCCGGGTGGGGTTCCCGGGCGACGACGCGAAGGAGGTCGAGGGGGGGGGCGGTGGCTACAGTTCCGGCGCAAGTAGGAGGGAGTTCCCGATGCACAAGTTCGTGATTGCGAGCCTCGCACTCGCCGTGATGTTCGCCGCCGTGGCGACGCCGGCGCAGGCTGACGAGGATCTGCGTGAGATCGTTCGCGACGAGATCGCTATAAATTGGGATTGAGCAAAGTTGTGAAGCTGAAACAATTTTGTTGTACTTCATTCAAGCAGAAGATCTATTTTGCAAGGTTTAACTTTTATAACACATTTTTTTAAAGGTCATCAAAGTGCGTTCTAGAGGGAGAAGGAGTGGAGGTGGGTACTTCCCTGGACATACCTGGCCTTTTAGACTCATCCCTGAAAGTTTCATTTTCCTAACCTAACCCCTTTCCGAGATAGCCAAGTCAATCAACTTGAATTTTACCAAAGACAATACAAGAAAAACAGGGGAAACCGAGATTTGGGGGTATCGCAAATTTAATTCAGTGCCTATACTAAGCTGGAACGTATTTGGTAACTTTATTTTGTTAATTATTTACTTACGTCCTTGTTTAAAACATCCTTAATTTGTTAAACAAACTGAGACATCAGGAATCATATGATTACCTCTGCGTCTACTTTAGCCTTCTTTTTATAACAATATGAAATTATTCACTGAGTTTTAATATTATTTAAGTCAAGGGTTAAAATCTTTGCTGTACCCCGTTTTTCCCCATTTAGGTACCGTAGCTCTTAACTTCGAACCTGCTGTATATTTTGTCTTTGATTCTTTTGCGTTCTGAGATATTTCAAAATTCTATTTTCTCTTTGTTGCTTCGTGTCAAATTTCATTGAAAAGCGAAATTTAAAAGGTAGCCTCAAAAAAGATAAATTTTGGCAACGTTAATGGTTTATGACGCATAAGTAGCAAAGCAAAATAAAGTTATTAGGATGTACATTTACCCCGCGTTGAACAGAGGTTATTATTGCAATAAATTTTATTAAATAAGCGTAATCACTGTGATTGGATGCAGTTAAAAATCAAAATGAATTTCTCGTAAAAAGAAATTTTTAATAGAACTTGAAACCCTATATAATATTATTAACTAGCCAAAAACAATAGCTGGTAAAATACTAGTTCAGTGACTTCTTGCTAAAACCTCCAAAATGGTGTCGAATAGAAATCAAAAATGCAACGTAAGAATCACTAGGGTCGGAAACCCATTTAGCAGAATTAAAGTCCCCACCTTGAACAACAAGAAAATCTCCTGGGAATTAGTGATTTCTCCGTTTTTTCCAATGCTTTTTTTTCTAGCGCCTCTTTTGATTAACAAAAGAAATTATATCACAGTAAAGTGACGTTTTCTGCCATTTATGCCGAGAAGCATCCATTTTTGCCCAAAGAGGGTTAAAATGCCAGCTAATAGAAACTTTAAGATGGCTCATCGATATTCCATAGTTAGGAAGTTTTGAGCCTCTTCCCCCCGTTCTTGATGAATACAGCAAAATGGTGTTTTTCGCTAATGTGCTACCAAACTCAAATTTTTGTCCATACGGGTTCAAAATATCAAGGAATGCTGATTTCAATGTAGTCAATCAATTTGTCATGATCTAAAAGCCTCGATAAGAGGTTTTTAGGTACTTATGTATTATTCAGTACAAAGCCGAGAATTTGGATCTGCATATCATTTGATAACAGGTCAGTATTCGAAGAAAATTAGGTTAGGCTTAACTGAAACGTTGCAGGTAAATTTTTATTAAATATCTAATATATAGAAATGGTATTGTTTGGGTTAGGATATGTTAGGCATTTTATATAATGCGTCCTGCTTTCCATAATTCTTTGTTGTAGTTTCCATAATTTTGTTACTTAAGTATTATATTTTCATCATATTTTTGTATATTTCATTAGGATTAAGCTAACTTCACTTCTCGAGTGTGTAATAGATAATACACAAGAGGTCCAATATAAGAGAGAAACTTGTGAACAGGATTCATTGGAAAAGCCACAACATGACAGTGACAGTCTCACATGAATCTTGTCAGTGTATCAGTGAAACACCCGGCCATCGTTGGGTCGCTGATACAACGATCTACTTCTCTCTCAAGAATGCAATTACCATAGGATCAACGCCACTGTGGACTATAAGAAGAATGCATTGCAGGGAATTAAGTGAAATTTGGATGCCAATAAACGAGCTCCCTATCTGCAATGCTCGACTTAGATCCATGACACCTATTATCACGAGCTATAAATTGTACATTTTCTACATTCTTTCGTCACTTTGGATTCCAACAAAGTTATGAGAGCTTGCAGAAAAAGTCAATTCTGTGTACTATGAAGTTACAGAAAGACGAAGACTACACATTTGAAATACGAGTGCTTTTTAATACAATGGTCCAATATAAAGGAAAAGCAAGAGTATAGGATTCATTAGAAAAGCAACCACATGACCCTGACATTCTCAAACGTATCATGGCAGTGTATAACTGAAACACACGGCTATCGTTGGGTCGCTGACACAACGTTCTATTTCCCTCTCAAGAATGCAATTCCCAAAGGATCAAAACCACTTTGGACTATAAGAGGATTGCATTGCAGGGAATTAAGTAAGATATGGTTGCCAAGAAACGAGCTCCCTATCTGCAATGCTCGACATAGATCCATAAAGTCTATTACCAGAAACCTTAAATTGTACTTTTTCTACTTGCTTTCATCACTTTGCATACCAACAAAGTTATGAAAGAATGCAGAAAAAGTCAATTCTGTGTACTATGGAGTTACACAAAGAAGACAACTACACGATTTAAATAAAAGGGCTTTTTACCACAATGGAACAGTGGAAAAGGGAAGCTAGAGTATAGGATTCACTGGAAAAGCAACAACATGACACTGACATTCCCACGATATCATGTCAGTGTATAACTGAAACACACGGCCATCGTTGGATCGCTTATGGAACGATCTATTTCACTCTGAAGAATGCAATTCCCAAAGGTTCAACGCCACTTTGGACTATAAAAAGAATGAATTGCAAAGAATTAAGTGAGATTTGGACGTCACGAAAAGCGCTCCCTTTCTGCAATGCTCGACGAAGATCCATGACGTCTATTATCACGAGCTTTAATTAGTAGATTTTCTACTTGATTTCATCACTTTGGATTCCACATAGTTATGAAATTAGGCAGAAAAAGTCAATTCTGTGTACTATGAAGTTACACAGAGAAGACCACTATACATTTGAGATTCGAGGGCTTTTCACCACACTGGTCCAATAGAAAGCCGAAGCTAGAGTGTAGGATTCATTGGTAAAGCAACAACATGACACTGAGATTCTCACATTCAACATGCCAGTGCACAACTGATACACACGGTCATGGTTGCGTCGCTTATACAACGATCTATTTCTCTCTCAAAAATGCAATTCCTGAAGGTTCAACGGCACTTCGGACTATAAGAGAAATGCATTGCAAAGAACAAAGTGAGATTTGTATGCCATGAATAGCGCTCCCTATCTACAATGCTCGACTTAGATCAATGACGTCTATTACCACGAGCTTTAAATTGTACATTTGCTACTTGCTTTCATCACTTTGGATTCCAACGAAGTTATGAAAACTGGCAGAAAATGTCAAATCTGTGTACTATGAAGTTACACAAAGAAGACGACTACACATTTGAAGTACAAAGGCTTTTTAAAACATTGGTCCAAGAGAAAGGAGAAACTAGGTTGTTTAGTAGTTATTTCTAGATTATACTGAGTAAACATCTTGAATAATTGATGAGGAATTATAGAAACTAAGGGCCTATTTTTTCATGTAAGAATCCAACTAACAACGCCAACTTTAGTCAAATTCTGGGTGAATTCCTGTTTTTTTCACGAAATATTAGCAATGGTAGCTAGATCTCATTACCCCTACTCTAGAGGATGGTTAAAGTTGGTACTGGTAGCATGGGTTGTTAGTAGTGAGAGGATATTTTTGTCAAAATTGTCCTTTTTTTGTCACCATTCCATTAAGTATTGATTTGCACTTAACAGTTGTTTAATGTTTTAAATAGAAATTCCCCGCATGTAAGTTGTAAAATTTCAATACTTTTCGGGGTAGTTGTTTATTTTGGGGGGTTGTTTATTAAAAAGGAGTGTATTCTGTTTGCAAATTTGCCATCATGCAAGGAACATGAAATTGCTGTAAGCTCTTGAAACATTGCACTGTTATGCCACCCTACCCACACCCCCTCTCTCAAGGAAAGGAACCATGATGATGCAATTTATTTGTAAAGATAAATTGACTTTTTCAGAGGGCATGGTATCCAAAGTGCCATAAGATAAGCAATTCCTTTCTATTCCTATTTTTCATTTTCTCACGTACAACTCGATTATAGGGATAACCTTTTTTGACTAGTGCCTAGGGTTTCTCTCATTAGAATTTTGGAAGACATTCACGCTTGTGGTTTTTAATCAAGGGTTCAAATAGTTTCCATTTCTGTTTCGTTACCTTTGTTGAGTTAAGCAGTATGTATTGGATGTGTAATACTAGTCTATAGTGTACTTTGTACTGTGAAATTACCTCTTCATAGAAACCAATGCCAGTATAACAATACATTGTTAGTTATTCAATTGAAATATACTGAGGATACATTCGCCCTTTTTCTACTTTACAGTAAGCAAACAATTTATTTGCCAAAAAGCTCCTTGAAACAGAACCAGAATTCGTGGAAATTATGTTATATAAGGAAACCGAATGGCATGGTCAATTTTCAAGTGCAGAATTGACAGTGAAAATTCAAACTTACAAAAGGCAACTTAAAGTTGGATGTGCTGTAGGTTATTAATTTGCTAGTGCAATTTGTCTGATCAGTTAAATGTCTTGCACTTCTCGTTTGCAAGGCAATGCCCACATGCTGAAGACTTTTGTTGAAATCTTTTTACGATGGTATGATCCATTCGGTATCATCTGTATCCTGCCAGGGAAAATAAGTCACACCGTCGTGCACAGGGGGCAAGTAAACTACTTTATGCTACTAATAACTTGGATCCCCAAATGCCCAATGAATATAGTTCTAGGTAATGAAAGTTTAAGAAAAAAATTACAGTTGTAAAGTTCAACAGTAATTCAAAAACAGTTCTACTTACTAGACGTTCGAGGTATCAGGACTAAACTGCATTCATATGAGATAATTTGGCTTTATAAAATAAAACAATAAAGTTAGTGGATTCTCAGATATCACTTTTCGTGCAACAACCACGTATTATCTCAGAACTGTGTGTTTGTTATGTATATTGTAAGCGTAGTCTAAATTTGCTATTGGCGATATTGAATTGTCAATGGTCTGATAAAATGTACCATGGTTTGTTGATCAAGTTTTTGTGACTTATGTTCTTAAAATATCTGTCACCTATGGTACAGTGGTTGTTCAGAGTTGTAAACATTCATTCAACTGGGATTCTCTAGAACAGGTTAAACAACATCGTAATGAATGTTTATAATATAATAGGCATTTAACGTTTTAAATTCTTTCTTCCGGTAAATTTGGGAATGCATGTTATCACCCATCGGGAAACTGCCTGTTTATCCGAATTTCTTATTTTTCATTGTATTTGAATTGAAACCATATAATAATGAAATCAGATATATTAATGATTGTAAGTTCCATTGTCAAGTTATTAGCAATGAAAGCAAAAGTCTGAAGCCTCTCTTGCCAACATCTGCAATGTATAGGTACCCTTTTCTATAGAAAATGGACTTATTTGTACTATTTTATTACTTGATGGGCGTTATTGAATGTATCATAAAGTTGAAGTACGTTTCTAGAAGTTTGTTGACGTGTTCCTGTTTGCAAGTGATCATAGTGTCAGTAGCTGGGACATTGTATACCGCGCGTATTATGCAACAGTTAACTCAGACTTCCCGTATTCGTGAAGCGCTACACGTGTGGCTAATTATACAACAATGCCGATTCTCATCCATTTAACAAGGGCTGTGTATGGAATCAATTAGCATTAATTGCAGATCCTTTAACCATCAGTGAGATTCTACTTTGCGAGTATGCTGAGCACACATTTTTAAATATATAAGCAACCCAGTTGCTAAGGCTTCAGTCCTCAAATTAGCCCCAAAATTAAGCAACTTGCATAGCAACCCATCAGCCCTGACAGTTAGTTAGCATTTTTATTTCACAGAACAAAATTACAAAGTTTCTTAAAAATAAAGACAGAAGAATCCTTTTTTGATTTGAACTAATATATAACGAACTATTTACATGTATAACGCACTGTAAGTAGACAGAAGAAAAACTAGATATTGTATATATTTATATGATTCGGTATGACAGAGAAAAAATAACCTTAGCAACTGTTAAGAAACTTTAGCCCTGAAAGTGTATCATACCCTTAGCAACCTTAGCCCTGCCCCTGAAAATCGAGTTGCTTATATGAAAAAAATTTGCATGTCTCCTGCCTTTCGTCTTCGCCTGGTGGCCCAAATTGAGGGGCGTTACTCTTAGACACTCCAACTACTCTTTCTTTATCGGTTATCCTGTTTGGTCATTTTACTCTCTTTTCACGGTAGTTCATTATTAGGCCAACTGCTCAGCAAGAGTCTTTGATAAAGAAACAGATAATAAACGCACGAGGGATATCTGGACCTTAGTCGTTGCGAAACTGTTGCTGACTTTCAATTTTCTTATTTTGATGTCAATTTTTACTAAATGGAAAATGTGCTGCAAAATAAACATGTTAATTAGAATAAAACAACATACTACCTAGGCAGGGTTACAAAAATTGGAATAATTGTTTAGTTATGGTGTGGTAAACGTAGGTGCGATCTGCCGTTCACATCCACACGGTTAGCCAAAACTATGCAACCCACATTTGTCGTCGTTTCCACTCAACACTACATGGAATTCGGAGTCAGTAAGAGAGACATTACCACAATCAAAAAGGATGCCTAAAAGTTTAGTTTTGGGATCTTTGTTGACAAATCGGTAAATACCTTCACAATCCTTTTTAAGGGTAGGTAATCGCGCCTCACCCAGCTCAGTACTCCTTCTTTTGGGCTATTGATCTATTGTGTAGGCAATGGTCAATTGGTTTTATCAGGTTTGACCATTGCCTTGTTACTAGTTCAGGACATTGAATGCAGAATATCGAATTTTAGATGGACCTTTCGTCGGCCCTAAATGGTGCTGCATTGTGATTACGGTCTGTTTAGCAAAAGGTGCAGAATGAGCTATTTACTGGCTGCTGTACTTCTTGCTGATGGTATAAGGGCCTTCTACTTCTGGGGTACATGTGGGGTTCGGCAAACAGGGAAGTGGGCAATGGCTGGGAAAGGGTTGAGAAACACTGGGATAAGAGACAAATATAAAATTTTGTTTTAGAGTCACAGGGGGGAAGAAGCAAAACTATTACACCTAGTAAGTCCACCTTCACAGCTTACTCAAATCGCAAATCAGATTTAATCAACTGATTTAATTTTACTATTCTCGTGCTGCTGCAGTACTTTCTGAGCACTACTGATAAGTCTTCATATTCTCTTGAAAAAAGGGTTTTTCTGTACTTCAATAGTTCCAATTTATATAAGCGACAATTTTATTCTATATAAAGGGGTGTAAGAACTGAACACGCTTCACAGAATTGTTGTTTGACTGTTTTCCTGTTGTTTCTTCTTGTATCAATGGTTCCTTTGCCTGAGGAAACATAACTTGGAATACATGTGAAACGATTAAAGCCCGCAAACTCCCTCAGCATCGCCAGAGTTATTCATATATATTTAATAAGTGATCGAGATTTTGAAACGTTGCAAACCAGGCACGTATTTTATTAGTTCATTTTTCATCATTTAGGGTCAAAATAAAGGACATTAATATCTTGCAAAGAAGGAAGTTTCTATTTGTCTTTATTGGTTTATTTTGACATCTTTGTTGTATACCCGTGATGCAAACGGGCTAGTAACACTGGCCTCTTTTACTCACATTTCTTGCACATCGAATGACTAGGGTCACATTGATAATAAGACGGCACAACCCACAGCATTTCCGTAAAAGTGAATCAGTGCAGGGAATTCGTCCGTTATAATGAGTCAGTACAGCGGATATGTCTGTTGTAATGAGTCAGTACAGCGGATATGTCTGTTATGGTGAATCAGTACAGGGGATATGTCTGTTATGGTGAATCAGTACAAGGGATATGTCTGTTATGGTGAATCAGTACAGGGGATATGCGCTGCATTACATAACTTTTCGCATAGTAATGGTGGATTGCAGTGCACTGCATTACATAACTTTCCGTATAGTATAGGTGGTTGCTTGTCAAGCTGCTTAACGTCTACCTCGAGGCTAGGCAAACATGGCTCGTCTCTTTTCGGTCTTATGTGAACGATCCGGTCTAGCATCTTTCGTTGTTCATTACAGATGCTCCCCATTACTGCGAGGGGAGGTCCTACTGGACCATTGCGCTTGATCTGTGGTTTGCTTCTCACCTGCGTGTCACAAACTGGAAGACGTCATCTTTTCATTCTCTAGGTATCCTCTACACATTAGATTGGCTATATGGTGGTGTTGCTGTCTATTGCTCACTGCTCATACGGAGTTTTTTTATTGAGAGACTGCTTATAATAAGTAATGCGCACTACGAAACTTAGATAGTTTTTGTTGCCTTACTCAGTGTTAGTGTAGTGTGAGTTCTTTAAGAACGGAAAAAACTCTCATTGGCTGACAACTAATGTATTAAAATACTTAAATGTAAATTAACATCCAACAGAATAACTCTTTGAAGCTAATAACACGTGAAAGTCATAATCCTTCCCCAGCTTTCACATATGGTAACTCCCGGAGCATGATGGTTTTGTTGGATGTGAGGATATGAGACGAAACTAGATACAAGACTACACCGATAAACACGATGAAGCATTATCAGTTGCAAGATTGGAAATTTGACAGCTCAGGAATCGGAAACGATCGGAATTCGGATGCAAAGGTACGCGCGCCGTTGTTATGTCTCACGCGCATGAGGACACAAGATATTGCAATGTAAAAAGACTCCGAGATCAATATGAATTTATTCTATACAAAAAACAGGCGAAGGAAAATGGCGTAGAAATTTGCGAAATTTGAGAACTTCCATAAAACAAAGGGCTACGGCTACTGAGCTGCTTTGTGAAAGGGTTTGAACTCAGTTTGACAATGATTCAACTGTTGGCTGGAAAAAATGTTTTCAAGTTTGACAATATTTGTAAGTTATCTGACCTATTCCATCTTCTTTGAAGTCAGTTTGGCCGGCCAATCGTTTACACCAGTCCTCCATATACTTTGTCGTATTTTTCCTTGGACATTACATGAAGAATCATTCAAATATTTTTCAATGGTTTATAGTTTTTTAGTATTCCGAAAAGGAAGATACGAAGCGAAATAAAGCCATACACTCTAATAAACTTGATTATTGTTGTGAAGGATTTGAGAAAGCTGCTTCAGACCTACAAGTTAAGGTTTACACTGTTCTGCGCCATGCTTGCGCTGTTAGTGAATGGTTAGACACCTTGTTTTATACCTTTTAAATAGCTGACGTACATTTGTCTTGTGAATATCGCATTATACCTATCAAACATTGTCGACACTGCCTCGACACTCGAGACGAAGACAGTGCTTTTCAGTTAGCAGCTCATAAAATGTGATTCAGCATATTTTGGAGTCATCAGAGAAGGACCGTGGTACTGGTGCGGCCCGGGGCTCCTAACTTCAATTTCGCCAGGTTATTCCAATTCTCATTATAGCCCCTTCAACACTGGTCCTGACTGGATGTTGTTTTCTCCCTCGCTTCTTCCCATTTTAAACGTAGTAAATAGGCAACTTCTCTTCCATATTTGCTACACCAGTCCCATCGTCCCTCACCCGTTTCGAAAATATTTGTGGATCCATACAGATTTTAATCACGTCATTAATCTGGGTTCAACCCATATGAAGTCGCTGCTGATACTACCTCACAGGTGCACTTTTTGAATTTAATTGGACAACAACCTTACAATATCACTTCTTTGAGATGCTCCATAAGACTTTGAGTCGATCTGCTATGGGGAGGGAAGTGCACCTAGGTTGCATGAGGACCATGCGAATCCACATAGTTCGTATTTAATCGATTTAGTAAGAAAATATATAAAGAGTTGATCAGTCTTTCTGGAAGCGAAACGGATCTGTTCCAACGGTCAAAAACGTTGCAAATAATTGAAAACAAAATAGACGGTAATGCTCAGTATAGGTTTGGTAATTGCAAATATTAGTTGGCATACAGATTGGACAGCGGCAGCAGAAGAAATGGCAGACCATTCTGGAAAACAGTAACTGAAGAGCAAGGGTGCAGATAGCTCGTGGTCAAGACGAAACAGCCATGAAAGACATAGGGAACGTCAGATCGGCAATAGGATGGGGTCAAGGAGATAGAGCAAGTGGAAGAAGTATGGAGAAGATTCTCAAGCTAAAGGTGATGGATCCTCTAATTCCAATTCATATGAAACAAAATCAATGTAAACGCGCCGCCAAAGACAAAGTGCGAGTAAATAATTATTCTACGTTTATTTGATGCTAGGCTCCGATCCCTTACTTAGTTACTGAATGATGGATTGTTAGTGCACTTGTAAAGAAGCCATGGCTGTATTAAGCGTTCGAGGGACGCCTTTTGAAGGTATCATTAAATAGGTTGTTCGTTAAGTTTCGGCTTCCTACGTTTTTGATTTTATACATTCATAAAAATGAGAGGAAGCAGAAAGCCTGGATAACGACCGTTTGGCATGCATGCCCCTTTTCCCTAGCCTGTCTTACCACAAGGTCGGCAGTAATTGCGCGGAAGCCAAGATGTGCTGCTATCATAAGAGTTCTTATCGCGATTTATCATATGTAAATTTTTTTGTGTGTGGCAAAAAATCTGGGGGGCATTCTCAAATTTTGGGGGGCATTGCCCCTGAATGCCCCCCCCCGTAGCTACGGGCCCGATCATATACTGGTCTAGTTCCTGTTTTTATTACAAAATGTTTATATTATTAAATGTTACGATATCTAACCAAATCAAAAATCTGTCTACCGTCATTAGGTTTAAGGAGTGGTCTAGTTACTACATGATAATGACTAACAAGATTATTTATAAATCATCTCAAGGAGTAAAAATGAGAGATTTACAATTTTTATAAAGACCCCAGAAGGACATAACATACCCCACCACGTATTTCTGTCTTTTCTGTTTCTCAGGCGTATTTTCAAAAACTGATTAAAATCCCCTTTTTCTTATGAAAATGTATAATTAGCTCTTTGGTGAGCAGAGGAAAGTAGACGTTGGAATCAGGGTTAAGCATGAACCACTTCCGTTTCCTCTTTGTTGTAAACATGGATTTACAAAACGATTGGAATATCAATGTTTACGTTAAGATAGGACAACAGACATCGTATAACTACAAACAAGGTAGACCTACATTTTCATAACAAAAGAATGCTATGAAATACGTTATTCAATTAAGACAAATAGGTAACTTATTGCATATGTTGCATGCTCTTTCGTATATATTCAATGTCAGATTTTAATAGCAGTGATCACCAATCGACCTCTTCATCAGTGATCACTTCTCAATTCATGTTATTTAACGAAAGAACAATTAAAGTAGCAAAGCCTTGCCTAACAAGAAAAGGGGTCAGACTGATGCAGAGAATAAGCTCTGAGGCCAGAGCAGAAGAATGAACTGTATGCCAATTATTAAAGACTCTTTTTTAAATTGGTAGCTTTCCACCTTATTCTGTATGGGTATACAACACTTGTGTGTATAGAATTTCTTTTCGTGTTAAGTTTGATACGGAAAAAATGACAGCTTTACAATGTATTTTGCAGCCTCGGGTTGAAAAAGAATGAGCCGTATCCATCGGAAACTGACTTTGACGCACTGCTACTGTGTCCTGCTATCGCAGTCATTAACTTCGACGAAAACATGCCATTTATCAACAATATTTGTATGAAGTTGTTGTAGTAAGCTCAATCTGCCAATACAAGCCATCGTCTGTATGATGTTGAGATTCCACCTATAGCAATTTTAAGGGGTTTTTATATATTCTCTTAAAACCTTTTAAAATAAGAAGCTCGTAAATTTACTTATTTGCTCTAACTTGGTGAATGTAAACTCGCTATGGATACCATGTTAATGAGTCTTTTGAAGCAGTTAGTATGGATCTTATGACGTGGATAATGTCAGAATTAGTTGTAGGGATCCCTCTTCCATAGTTGGAAGAGGGAAAGGTTCAGGAGATCCCTCTCATCGTCAAGCTGTAAAATATACAATTCGAGATATAATTAACCCCTTGGCAGTTTCAGAATATTAATTCAATGTTATCTGCTTATAAAAATAACAGCTAGGCTAAGGATCTTTAAAGAAAGATACATATTGATATATTTCTTCTTCTTTTAAACTAAACTAACGGTTCGTCAAACTAAACTGTTGACGTCTTTAGAGTAATAAGTAATATCAACGATTAAAGATTAAAGATTAAGGGAAAAATTTTCTAAAATTATCTTTAAATAATTTTTCTCTGCATCTTGATAGATTATTCTTCCACCCTCTTCATCGTGGCACTAGACTATGCACTCCTTGAAGCTACAATAGATCCATTACTGGGCTTCATGATAGAGAAACAACAAAGCTCCAGACAACCTACAGTTTTTATCAGTGACGTAGACTTTGCCGATGATCTTGCCCTGATCTCAAGCTCCACAGAGCAAGCCCAGTTACTTCTACTGAGGTCGGAAATTACAGCAGAGGCCATTGGGCTACACATCAACCACAAAAAACCGGAGTATATGCCATATAACCAAGCCGAAGCTGAGCTAAAAACTCTTGGAGGGGAGTTACTGCAACAAGTAGATGATTTTAAGTATCTTGTTTCATGGATTGCAACTAGCAAAAGAGATATGGAAGTTAGAATTGGGTTAGCATGGAAGGCACTGAACAGGTTAGACAATATTTGGAAAGCAAACCTGAAATGAGAACTGAAAATCCAGTTCTTTAGATCTAGAGTCGAGAGTGTTTTATAGTCCGGGAGCAGAGAGCTGGACGCTTACAAGTGCCATGAATAGTAGGCTAGATGGTACTTACACCTGAATGCTAAGAGCAGTCCTTGGTTTTACTTGGAGAGATAGGAAAACAAACAAAGAGCTATGTGAAGAACTGCCAAACATAACATCAGTACTAAAAACTAGAAGGTTGAAATTCATTGGACACGTGTGGACGAGAAAGGAGGTATTGGTGGGTCAAATGCACCTGTGGGAACCGAAGCAAGGAGCAAGAAAAAGGGGAAGACCAGCAGCAACCTATGTGGACCGGCTAAGAAAAGACACCGGTTTGCCCATAGATGAGCTGAAGAACATTATGAACGATCGTGGAAAATAGAAGGAGCTGGTCATTGGTGTCCGAGTGAGCTCGAAATAAGTCAAGTCTGTGTTTTCGTGTCGCAGGGAATTCTGTATACAGTTTATAGTTTGTAGAGATCAACACGTCTTCTCCGTTTCGTAAAATGCTAATCACAGTGCACGAGCAATAGCAAAATATGACATATTTTAAAGGGGGTTCCTTTACTTTCATATTGACGCAATCGGAATTCTAATAACACACACTAGAAATTGTGCTTGTACGTTGCTTGTTCAAGGATACGTTTTCCTTATATCTCTGCTCGCTGCAGTTCCATGTGATTCCTGCTTTATCTAACATATCATTCTCGGTTTAAAATAAAGTGAAGTAAACTAGATAAGAGTATGGTGAAGTGCGGGACAGGGTACGGAAAATTACCAGAGATATACATACTAAAATACGTTATAATTGACAATTCATTTTTAACCTCTTGCGACCAAACAAGAATACGGTTAATGTTGGTGATCCACTGAATCACTTCTAAAGTGTGATTTTGGCAACGAAAAAAAGATAAAATTTGTCATTTGCCATCAAGACTCCATTTCTGCACCTTACAATTCTGTGGCCACAGGGAATAAACTTGTTTAAAAGAATTGTGGATTTGGTATCGCAGGGTCTGTGACAATATAGTGTAGCAACAGGCCCTAGTTGTGGCGGATTTTGAGAAGAAATAGTCTGGAAAACCTAAAAACATCAGGGTATTTGAATCTTATCTTTTAGGTTAAACCCTTACAGTTTTAAAAACATTGTAGCCCACCAGTGTGCGTACGCGACGCCTTTGTCAGCATACCATATATTTTTGTCATGTTTGACCATCACTGTTTGATTAGTCTCTCATATTCTTTGCCTTGTAGCATCTGAACTATTTTGAACAAGTCTAAAGAGTTCAATTGCACCATAGTTAGACGATCTTCAACAACGAATGATGACGATGATGATGATGATGATGATGATGATGATGATGATGATGATGATGATGATGATGATGATGATGATGACGGTGATGGTGACGATGACGACATCATTACAAAGGTCGCACCTTGATTAATGACTTTATCTTTCTCCTGCGTTGAAGCGAATGGAAGACGGAGTCCCTGTAATGAAGAGGTATAACTTCAGTGGCATGCAAAAACAGAATACACTCGATGCATATCTTTGACTTTGAACAGAAACTATTAACCTTTTCTCTACAACTGCAGGGGCGTAGCAAAGGCAACCCACAATCAACAACCAAACGCAACCTACAATCAACAAGATCTGGGTTTTTTTCTGATCACTGTGTGACCAAAACCGTATAACAAAACTATTTTCGTTAAGAGGGGCCTAGAGCAACACTTACTTGATCAAGGAAAGGTATAATACTCACGTTATCTCATCTTTCAGGATTTGTTCCAATAGATGTAAAAGAATAAATTGCTTTCTAAGACATGGTCTTTTACTCGTCTATATTTTTCATCTACTCCGAATGAAAACAATACAAAGAATTGGTTAACCTTCGTGAAACTAGTTTTTGCATTGATTGCTTATTCGCTTTATTCGGTGATTGGGATGTTCAATCGACATTTTACAGATCTGGCCACTTTATGCAGTAAACTCGACATCCAAGTATTCCTATCAACCAGCATTTGTCTTTGAAGGCAAATCAAACTAAGTGAGTTGTTACATTGATTGATTTGGGGCATCCTAGTTATGGAACAGCACTTCAAATCGATCAACTCTGGCGGATAATACATTTTCATCCCAATTCGTCCTCACGTCCCCTCGTACATAAGAAAATGTTGAAGATCTTTATTGTATAAGTACCAACCGAGTGCCCATTAAAACTATTTCGGTAGACGTCATAAACATGATCCAGTTCATTTGGAAATTCTCGAGAAGGTAAACTGCTACCGATTGACAACAATAACAATAACAATAACAATAACAATAATAATGGTACAAACAAGTAGATTCTCCATGGCAATGGTCCGCAATCATGAGTCCGCAATCATGAGTCCGCAAATTATATCACGGGGTCCGTAACCTGTTAAGGATTGGCTTAATGTAAATGAGAACTAAAGCTGCTAGGCCCTGGGGCAAAAAGGATAGGTAACAGACCTCATTAGTATTGCTGAGAAAGTAGTACCTGCACAAGATTGAGAATTCCTGCTATACTTATTCGTTTCAGAGAAGTCGAAAAACTTTCAATACTACTAAACATATTTTGGGGATACATTAAATGGCTAATACTCACATCTGTGAATTTGGCAGGAAAGAATTGTTCTCCTGTCGGATTTCTACCCGTTGCCACAATTACCTGTTGACATAAAACAACAAACAAAAATACGGTCTTAACATGGCCACTTCAAATAGCTAGGAACACACCATCAATTGTCTCTAAAACCGTAAAAATAATGATGGGAAATAACGCGATCATACACAGCTCTATAAATTCAAGTAAGGGGAGAAACGTAACAGGTAATAGCAACAAATATAGAAATTACAACGTTACTACAGATAACCGAAAAATTTGATTTGCAATACTGGGACGTAGGCTTCTCAACATTAGATCTAGAAAGTAACCTTTCTTTCGTATAGATCTTTGTTTAGGTTCAGAAGTCATTCCTCAAGCAATCTCAGCATCAGCTGGGTAATTAGGACAACAATGTGAGCGTCAAATTTATCTTAAGGCAGTGACTCATATATATCTAGAACAATAAGCAGGCATACAGTTAAATTGGGAAGGAGATAGGGGTATTTTCCAAAGACCGAATCTAAAACAACAAATGAAGGAAGCGAAGTGTTACTTAAAACAACTACAAAATAAACAAAATATAGAAAGTAGCAAATTAACATCATTCATTACATTTCTCTTTGTTTCTGAAAGCGTACACAATTACACTTATGTTAACTAACGTGAGGGGAGTATTGAACGGTTTACATGATGACGTACCTTCTGTAAATGACTAATTAATCATATCCTAGGCGGGCTTTTTGGACGTCCGAAAGGCGCGGGGTTGGAGGTATTTGACGTCACAATACCTAAACACTTCCGATAACGTAAATAAGTTCTTTTTGTTAAAAAACGATTACGTAACCGTAAATTTTATTGATATCATCAGTTACTTTTCCGAAAAAATTAAAATTTTTTGTTTAATTTTATGATACGTTTTATTTCGATGAATATCTGTTGCCATGGGAAAGTCATGCTTGTAGAGAGGCTGGTCCTCATTTGCGTTGGGCTGGATGTTAATGTCCACCGGAGGAGATTGGGAGTTAATGCAGCGACATAAAAAAAAATATGCTAACAGGGAAAATAGAAAAGACAATAAGAACTTGTCTGTAACTTGCCAGTAACATGCGCTGTGGTGACGTCTAACAGTTATACTTTGACATTAAACGATCAACATTGTGAGAGTGTTGTAGGTAGGCATTTACTTATCTTGGGTGACATACAAAAAGATATAGCGATAGGAAAGATGCATCTCAAATTGTAAAGACATGAATTACACTCGAAAAGGCAATACCTTTACTTTTGAACAAAATTGTGTACTGATATACGTACATTACATGACGATTTTAGTGATACGATGATGATGATGATGGTGATGATGATGATGATAATTATGATTATGATTATTATGAGTGATGATAAAAAATAAAGATTTGCCACTACCACGAATCTAACCCATGCCCTCTTTTCTAAAATATTCAGATATAACAAGTATACAATTTACTTTTCTCTGCTAAAAGTAATTTTGTAAAATACACATATTCTGCAATCATACCTTTGTGAAAAACGGTGGGATACTGCTCATGTGGCAACGCAAGATATCCTGCAAAGAGTGTTTATATTTCTGACATTAGTAAAAAGGCGTTGGAAACTGTCAACAGGAGACTCTTATTATGCATGGAAGCCTAATACATCAGCTTTAACTGAACATAAACCAACCACGTACGTTACGTTCTGCTCAACTCATGAAAAGTCGTGTTACAAGGTGTTTGTTCCTTTGAGGTGTCCATTAGAAACCTCAATAAAGATAATATCCCTTATTGATTAAGAGGAACCTCTTAAACGTAAGAAG
Organism: Alatinidae sp. Z8VKAUB7J3; assembly: GCA_010016025.2. NCBI lineage: Eukaryota > Metazoa > Cnidaria > Cubozoa > Carybdeida > Alatinidae > Alatinidae sp. Z8VKAUB7J3. The sequence continues at coordinate 26,980,718 of JAAAKM020073195.1, read as the reverse complement.
AACGGGTTTTGTTGTTCAGTGGGTTCTTGAATATTTGAATTTCATACGAAAAGAAATCAAATAAGCCTACAAGTCGCAGTTCTCACTTTCTCCCTCTACAACCATTATGCTTCAGGTTTTAATCATGCGTACTTTGTCCTAGTTACAACTATGCAAGAAGCTACAGGTACATTTTAAAATAATAGCTAGGATGCTCTCGCACAAGTCAATGATCTTTACTTTTCCTCGGAATTGTGTCAATATTGCCGCTACATGGCAGCAATAAGATATGTCATGTAGGATATACGAATACAACGTGGCTAATAATAATGAACTCTAAACTTCATGAATGTAAATATTAATACAGAGGCAAGTCCGTTTGCAAATTGTGTGATCATAGTTTTTCAATTAGAAAGAAACTTGAATAGCGTTAACGATGCCATGTAGGGATATTCAGTGCAGCGCAAAACAAAGCGTTAGCCTCTTGCTTACTTTATGAAGGTATTTAACCTTTGTACCACCAACGCTTATATTGCATTTATAAATTGGAGAAAGCGTGTATCATTTGTGCGGAGACTGTTTCTTTAAGACCTCGCGATTGACTTAGTGCATCCATACCTATGTGCCAGAGCACAAAATGTAAATGGAATTCAACTTAGCATTCAGAATAAAATACGTAAATGTGGAATTGAAATCTCTCTTCCATCTGGAGATGATAGTGAAGTAAAAACCAAGAAATCCACCAGATAGCGTTGTTACAAATGCTTACTGAGTCATGTCGATCGAAAGTCTTCACGATCATGCCAGAGATGTAACAGGAGTGTCTCCACATTCAGCAAAAGAGAAGAGATTTGTATCCAGTCAACCAAAATGTTAAAGAAAGTAATCGAGGACCTATTGACATTCTTCTCCATGTATTATTTTATGCCTAATATTCAGGCTTATTGTTTCACATAATCATTGTGTTAACTTTTTCAAGTAACTACTTTACGAGTAGTCAGAATTCTTTTGCTTTTATTGTCTTTAATACCCCACCTAGTGATACATAACAGCTTCTAAAGCACTAATTAATAACAGAATATTACAAAAGTACCACTGGGTCCCCGAGGACCCATCTTAGGCGCTAAAGAGCTTGTCATCTAAGGGTTGAGCTTAGAGCTACATATTCTCTTTTCTAACATTGGTTTCATAAAAAATGTAAGTATATCCCAGCTGTAATTATAGATTATGATACCTAGGCCGTAATGGCGAAAAAAAGATTTTGGAATTATTAAAATAGGAAAGGGAAAAGAAAGCATATCCTTAAAAAATAATCTCTGGTCTTTAAAAGTACTTAAACTACTCTCTTTTTTTCAATACGCTACCTTACACAATTACATGAAATCTTCAAGAACAGATAGAGTTAACATACATCCTTGTCTAAATTGTGCCAATCTTTAAACCAGATATCCTTTGCTCGCAGTAAGTTTCTCAGTAACAATCTTCAGAATCACAACATCTTCAAACTGATGTCAAGTGAATTTGACTTGTTTTGTAATTGATGTGATGGTAAATTTGCTCGTTGTCCATATACTACAATTCATCCTCGTGCGAGTCTTGAAATGCTATTTGGTAATGTTTGTGCAAGCATTCTCCTACTACCCGGGTAACTGTGAATTCTTGGGCATTCTCCAGGTTTAAAAACTGTTTACATCAAGGGAACGTTTAAGAAAAACTCAGCAGACATTTCTTTTGGGGGTGACAAGTACCACCAGAGGCAGTGTGGCCGAGTGGTGCTAACAGCCAACTTAATAATCCAAAGGTTATGGAATTCAAATGGTCGAGCCTTGATGGTGCTATAATATCCTTGGACAAGATATAAATTCTCTTGCACTTCACCTGATCAAGATGAGAAATTGAAGCATGGCTATGATGGTTAAAAACACGTAAGGCCCCTTGTGTCGCCACTATCAGTCTACACTCTCCAGGGAGTAGATCAGAAAAACATTGTTAATAGATCGTGGGGTAAATGTCAGTTGCAAAGCTCCCTTGAACCTGTGCAGTGCAATTACTTAAACTCACGATAACAAAATCTTTTATACCGAATTAAGAGAAAGTACGCAATTTTAGATATTGCTCTTTAATATTGCGTTGAGTAACGGATTCATTTTGCTAAACGTTTTCGCCATACACTGATCACAGCAATCGTATGGATCGGGTCCACCCTGATTTATGAGAAGACCTCAAATTTTTATGGTGCACCAAATTATGGGGGGACCTGAGAAAATTTTCTCATGGGGGGACCTAAAACTATGGGGGGACCTAAAATTTATGGGGGGACCTAAAAAGCTGGATGAAACCATGCTATATAATGAGGCTATGGTCACTAACTTGAAAAGCGCTGTATGTAACGCCAGTCAAGTCATTGGGCATAAGTAATTCCATATGCAATATCCCACCTGCCCTTATATTGTTAATGTATATTGAATCCTTTCAGGTTAAAATTTCTATGCCTAGCACTGTTAACTCTAAATGGTTGCATAGGTCAAGCGCTACTAAATGCAACAAGACCATTGTGTTAATGTGGCTTGATTAAGAAAGGACTAAGGTCTGGTTGGTTATCTGTATTAATCCCATTGAAAGTATCATCTTTTTCAATATTGACATTTCAAATCCTCTCTTCCCAATTACATTGTTATGATGAAAACTCTGAGAGTGACCTTCCAGGCATGTCTTCATGAAAGATACCATATTGTTCAGGAATCCAAAGATATCCATAAAATTAAGTTTCATATACTACCAGTATGGCCATCTACCTACAGACTACAGACTACAAACTATATACAACACAACATCTGGTGATATGCAAGAAAACCAAATAGTTCATGCAGACATTAACAAACATTTCAACAGTTCCAACTTGAGTCAGAATTCAGTTTTTAGTTATAAATGTATACTGTCCAGGTGTTTTAGTTTCAGCTAGCTTTAAATAGCCAATCAAATATTCTTCATTAACATGTGAAACGGAAACAGAACTTGTAGTTTGCTTTTATTAGTCCATGTGTTGAAATATCTTAATTCTGGTTTACATAGCATACTCCAATGGGGGTTTGATTGCTTAATTGTTTGTTTTAGTTCATACAAAGCTAGTATATACGTAAGGAGAATAATTTTTGTCTAATACACTAACAGGATACTTTTCTAGGAAGAATGACATGGGGGTTGGGGGAAAGTAGATGTCATAATTTTTTTGCTACATCTTGAACCAATCACTTTCATAATATTCATTACTATTACCAATAATATCTTATTCTTTATATACCATGCTACATACATGGGCAACCTCTGGCCCACCAGGAAAATCAGGCCTGCATGGCTGTTCACTGCAACCCACACGTTATCTGACAAAATGCATACTGTATGACCAATCTCTCTTTTTGACCAATCTCTATACAGCCTACAGACTGTCCCATGGTACAGCTATCAACTCATATTTCAATCACTCTTTGGGGTAATGTTACGGGTTTGTATGTGTAAGAGTGACTCAAGCTTCTCAGTTTGTTACATGCAAGAACTTGTCATCTGAGAGAGAGATGTTGTCACAAGAAGCTTAACCAAGTCTCCTATCCCCAAGGTTGTCCCCGTATATAGCAGGCCAATAAGTCGTAGAAAAAAACTTTCCAGGCAGAATATGACATTACTATAGACCAAAGCCAAATTGCACGTGCTGTTGGCATTGTAAACTTGCTAAATAGGTCCTATATGCATAGAAATGACCTAAAGTCTGGAAATGAGTGAGAAAAGAAGTAAGCTGGTTTATAAAATAGGATATCCTAAGATAAATGGGCACATCAATATTTATTTATAAAAAGAAGAGTACAATGTACATTATCCATGGAGAGGTAGTAGCAGTTTTAAAATAAGATGAAGAGACAGTCTGCTATTAATCATGGATAAAGGAAGGCATACCTAGAGATGCTAAAGTTTGATCGAGGGAATATTTTTCTGGGCTTTAACTCACAACTAGTAGAAATATTATTAGCATCTTGTAGAAATACTGTGGTGGGTATATCGTTGCCACCACGTAACCAAGGACGTTCTAGCACTGGGTTTAGTAGCGTATATGATAGAGAGGATAAGAAAAACAGTGAAAATACATACTTTCGAGAGGAAGACAGCTTCTTATCTTCCAGGTCAAGGTATGAGAGAGATTAGCTTTCAATAGAAATCCTATGATTTTTCTCCCGTTATTTTAAACGTTTTGAATAAATAAATCCCAAGACACTGCGTGTATCAGTGGAGCTGTAAAGCATGTAACAGGCGATGCTTGATACACCAAGTGGGAATATGTACTCCCTGGAGGCCAACCTATATTTGTCGGTAAGTCTGACGTACCGCAATATGGCTCAGCACAATGAGTTATAATAAAATTGATATCAGATTAATTCGGATATCAGTCCGGACATCAATCATGGCATCAATCCGAACAACACTCTGGACATCAATCCGGGCGTCAATCCGGGCGTCAATCCAGACACCAATCCGGACATCTATCCGGACAATACTCACCACCTCAACCCGGACCTCAATCCAGACCTAAATCCAAATAACAATTCGGAGATAAGTATGAGCTTTAGGCTCTAAAAATTTCTCAAACAATGTATCGGATGGCTACCTGTATTATAAAACCTTCTTAAAAGCTTTATATTCACAACAGACTTTTCCGTTAGGGATGACTAGCTATAATTGCCTTTGCTTTTATCATTCTTGCAGCTTCCCCATTTCACTTGGAGGGCTCAAGTTGTGTTATCGTCATTGTTTGAATACTTAGGGGGGAGATGGGCATGTCGTATGATCCGAACAGCAAAGTAGACGACGTGGAAGCCCCTCCGTACTTTTGTCTGGTACTGTTTCGAGTAATCATGCCAGTTCTGCAATTGGGACCCACTTGTTGGATAATCCTATGTGCGCTGAGAAGTATAACATGATGTTCGATGTTTTATCGTCATTGTGTTAATCTGTCTAATGATTCTCTCACCAAAAATTAGAACGATCTTGGTCCATTTTGATGAGAAAATTATGTGACATAAAAAACTGAAATACAATAATTTGTACGCTAAATCGAGAATTTTAAAGAAGATAGAACAAGGATGATGGGAAAATATTTTTAGGAGTAAAGTTTTCCAAACCTTTTCCCACTAAAAATTGTTATTATGTTATTGCTCTGTGAACTTGCGTTCATCAGTGCGCTCAGAGGTAAAGGATTTGGTTTTAGGCGCATTTAACAAATGAGATGTGAGCTGATGCAGAAAAATTGAAATAGATTTGACAAACTCTGGCTGATGAGTGATTGGAAATGCGGGGAGGAGGAGGGGGGTTAATGAATAATGACCTCTTACAATGAGTAATGCATTTCCGGATTAAACCATGATACTTAATCAGGCTTCTGAAGTCACGGTAGCTGTCAATTTTTACTGTAAGGTAGAAAAGGAGTGAATGCAACAGAGGTTGATTTTTAAATGGCATTAAAAATTGAGCAGTGACCAGAATTTTCAAAGCCTTTCGGGAAACATTCAGATTGATATTACCACTTTGAAGAAAACGCCTCCATGTCTAATGTGCTTTAAATATCTTGTTTTGAGGGGCACATGACGGATTCCATATCTTTCCATGACATGAGCCTTGATAAATTACATAGTGTACTTTTCCCAATTTTCGATGCCTAAGGTTTGCCAACTTTATATCATTCTCAGATTCAAAATTTAACAAAATAAGCAGATCTGCTGAGATCGTAGAAATTTGGTAACTTCAACCTTATGATATTTAGAACTGTAGCAAACTATGAAAAACGATACAAATAAAAAACATCACCCTTTTCGTTTGAAATAAGTAATATTTTATACCTTTATAATTTAAGTTTTCATGACAAAGCTGCTTTAAGCTACCTATCAAGCCCCATTGAATGGGTGTGACCAAGGTCTATTTTGTTTTGTGAGGATGTGGCTTCTTTTTAACCAACTTTTAGGACGAATTACTGATGTCGGATCTTTTGTATACTGGAGAACGCTCAATCCTAGCGCATATATAATCCAGTGAAACGAGTGGTAGAACGGAGTGGTAAGTAACACACACAATTTCTATTCCATTTGTATCCGTACTGAATCACATTTTTACAAGCGCTGCTATTTAACTACATTCATTGCATCATATGATGTCATACTACATTAAATTATATGCTTACAAATCACTATAGGTAAATCTAGAATGTTCCTGGCATGACTGCTTCGTCATGGTCATGCAACAGTAAAAATGCTTACTCAATAAATAACAGGATCACCGTCGAATCGACGCTAGATTGTACTTCGTACGTTCAAACAATCCTTTGTTGACCCCTACTCGATGCCGACAAGACTTAGCGACATAGATTTGACAAAGATCTTGTGTCGGTATAGCAACCAACTCCTTCGTTGAAATATTTATATCAGGTAGATAGGGTTCCGGAATTAGTTCTCAACCTGACGTAAAATGAAGCAAATATCAGCATCGAAAATGCACCGTATACGTTGAGTTGTCACTCCTCTAATTTGACCCATCGTACGTCGATAATTTAGGTAGCGTTTATAGGACTGCGATAGTATTAGAAGATGCTTTAGCTGTACACGTTCTAGTACACAGTCAATGCAAACAAGTCCTTTATTCCAAGTGAGGATCTGATTATTGTTTCTATTTTATAACACAACGTTCCAACTATATTTTACCAAATGTCGATCAGTTCATTTTCAGCCACAGTACGAATTGCGAATCACCATCTGATGTTGCACAGAAAGGTCCCAATTAATACCTACTCACTGGTTTCCGAGAAGCAAGAAGTGATAAGATTTTTGTATACACTACAAGTGCAGTTTTTTAAATATTTGAACTTGCAGCGATTGATAGTGGTATGATGTCCTTGTAGTTTGGGTCGACCTGAGAGAAATAGCCCAGAGCCATGGAGAATTTTCGACCAAGTTAAAGAGAAATACTTCGTAACTAAAATAGTTAAAATTAGTTATTGCTTGTTTCCCGCTAGGAGTGTTGGTAGAATTTGAAATGTCGTTTAGGTGCACGGCCATCAGACAACCAACACTCTCGCATGTGCATCAAAAATGGCTAACGCACAATGCGCGAATAACCAGGCAAATATAATTGCTTCTATCTAAGGAAGATCGACGATTTTCCTTCGTCAAAGCCGTTGCCTACGAACAAGGCAGTAAATAATCCGACACTGAGCAGCTACTAATTCAAAGGGGCATTAAATAATGTCCCGCGCTGATGCTTAGCTAGTGAAAACAAGCTTTTAGAATGATTTACTACCTAGAAAGCACCGGGGTGCAAGCAGGATAAACTAGGAACAAGCATGAAGATGGGTTTCCGAGTCTCGCGAATGTGAAATGCTCCAATGTAACATACCGATTTCGTGAAGTCGCGATAACCGTGCTTCGTTGTTTTCCTAAAGGAACAATTTTGATCACAAACAGCTTAAAATTTAGATATCTAATATTCATTTCTTACTGGTTTTCTATCAGCATTCCATATTTTACATTTGACTTTTGAGATTCAGTGAAACGGAATTTGGATTGGTATCCGTTGTACCAGATTTTTTCTATTAATCCGTTGTACTGATACCCGTCCCCTTTATACCGGAGATTTTCAATGGGACAACTGTTGTTATACCAATGTCCCAAGGGGGTCGGAAGATCGAGAGAGTACTCTGTTTGTGTTTGCAGTAGGACAATACAGTAAGCAACTGAGCACGCGTCACATTGTTTGCGTTCTTGTGCGAAATATGTTGCGTTTTTTGCACTAGGTGTTAGGAATATGTGGTGGGCTTATGTACGAATCACCAATCAGAACTGACTCTTACAACGGAACTAGCAGACTTGCATGGTTGAGGGAAAGCTTCAGGTTCTCTGTCCTTGTATTTGTAGGTTTACGCGGTGGACTGGAGCCCGGATGGACAGCGTGTAGCAAGTGGAGGGAAGGATAAAGTATTAAAAATGTAAGAATTACGTTATATGTTGCTTTATATCCCGGGTTTGATACACCTCTTTTACATGGATTTTGTACTACGTCAGGACTGACTTTTGCCTGGGAAGAGAATAAATATTTCATACCGTAGGAGAGATCACTTGCTTAACTTCACGTGACATGGAGATGAAGTACTGGGATCCACTGTGTTAAATCATTGTTAAGCTCCTCTTTTATTCCGTTGCAGTCAAGCAACCGCGTCGTTGCCAGACGCTGCTGCTTGTTTAACGGCAAATAGGAAAGTTTTAAAGCTTTTCACGGGCTGAAGTTAACAATGGAGAAGGGTAATTGCTCAGTAACCAAGTTTCAGAACGCCTGGACTGAGCCGTTGTTTGACATTAGTGTAAAAATAGAGTCATGGCGCAGTGGGCAAAAACGGCCTAAAAGTACAATGAATTTGGAAATTTCTAGAGTCTAGGTACCGGAATGAGGAAGTTCCGTTAGGGGGCGTCGATGATATAAACGACGCGAGGAAAAGGTTGAGGAAGTAGAAAGGGTGGGAATCTAGTTACTTACAAACCATTCAAATTTATCTGCGTGGTGGTGGCTACAGGTAGGAAGAATACGTTTAGGAAGAATTCTGTAGTACTTAAGAAGGTAAAAAATTCCGGGAAGGAGCAAGTTTCTTGAATTATTAGAAATTACTTTAGGAAAGAAAGCTGGATAAACGGTCTTCTGGAAGAGAGTACCATTTGCAAGACATTTTAGAAGCATTGTGGCTTCACTTTCATCTATTTGTTATCTGTATCAGTGGAACATTATTCGTCAGGAAACAAGCTGTTGACATCGGTAAGATAAATTAAAGGGCTCATCCTGACAATAAAGCTCGGAACATTTTCTCCAGAAATTTGAGGTCTGATTATTTAAATCGCACATTAACACCTTAACGTGTTTTATAGTGAAAAAAATTTAAGTATCTTTCCACTGCCTAGTCATATCAAGGGTCACACGTACTATCGACGCTCGGATTTTAATACAATTGAAGAAGCTAAAACGTTTTAAAATGAGTTTCTGTGTAGAATGTTGTGAAGCAGTTTGCTCAATTGTTAGAACATCTTTTTTCACCAAATGGCTGTGTTCCAGTCGTACTACGAAAGGTAGCCTTTGCAACATCGCTTTACCTTTCTTACCCCTCTACCACTATGGCTGCATACCGAGCGGTTTGTCGTATTCATAACTCTATAGATTTCTCTATTCATCAAGTTTCGTATGAAAAACCATTACCCTCTAATTTAAATTGACAAATACGGCACTTAACTAAACTACTCAGGCAGACAACCAATGTACGCTAACTTGAGCCCTGTAGTATATTTCACCGAGCAAGGCAAACGCTAATAAGAAGGTAAGCAATACGGTTCCTATTTCTTCACTTTTCCCTTAATACAGGGAATCCGTATAACCGGTACAATACAACAATAAGAAGACTACCAATTCATAGATGATATAAAACCTCCGACTCTGACCAACTCAAAGCGTCAACTCTCGAGTCCGATCACGTGCCTACTCTAAAAGCATAAGGGTTTGGACGCTAATATCATCATAGGCCTACATGGTAAACACCACAGGCCCCTGCTTGATATGTCAAATGGCAGTCATATCGTAATACGAAAAATGTATATGTGCTAAAAGGACACCTTTATAGAGCACCTCACTACTATATGACACGGAGGCTAGTTACCCATATGCAGGTATTGGATAAACACTCTCCTCACGGAAGCTCATTCGAGCACAGGTTGATTTATGCATATAATTTGGAATTTGAGATCTTCATATGATCAATGCCAGTCACGCGGAGAACAATTGTGTCTACAACCGCACCCCTACAGAGCTTGGAAACCCACGCTAGCTGTTGCGAAAGGCTACAGTACTAAAATTTACATAGTTTTATTCAGAACTGGGCAAAGACTACCATGCATGAAATTTCTTAAAGGCTTCTAAAAATGTTAAGAAACTATTCCAAGTTAAAGTTTGAGTACAAACGAACGTTGGTAGATTACTATTCAAGATAAATAAGCAATGAAAAAACCCATAAAAACATGCCTATTATGCATATACAGGAGATTGTACATAAAGTTTCCGATATAGCTGACATGACGTCACAGCAAAAACTCTTCGGCTTCTGAAATGATGAAGATAAAATCTGATATAAGGTACTTAGTTTACTTAACCTCATCATATTCCATTGACAAAGTTTGACCTAATCGTCACAGTCAAAGTGCTAGATCTCATACCCGCATGGAACTATGCACGTGACTTTAATATATGCAGAGATTATGAAAATCGATCACAATAAGTGCTATACTTCCTTTATATTTGAGGTCAGGATAAGATATTGTTTTCTTATAAAATTGGCCTTCTACCATGAAGTAGCTGTGTCATTATAAAGTACGGTCAGATGTGAGGCACTGGAAGCGTGATACGGAGCGTTCAGACGAGTTTCATTATAAAGAAGATGCAGTCGAGCTTACAAAGTTTGTTTGGAAACAAATCGGATCCAGATGCTTGCACAGTAGTATCGTGATGGATAGTTTAAAGACTCTGGCGAACAGCGATACTGTAGCTGTTTCTACGGGTCGAATGTTGTCAACAGAATTAAAAGTTACGGTCAATTACAACAACTGACATCACATCCTTCAATGTATTTAGAATGAGTCATCATCGTTAAGCATCTATCCTATCAGTGGCCTTTAAGTACAGTAGGAGCGATAGGACTACGAAGAGTGGATTACAAAAGAAAGAGCGTTTGAAAACCCTTTTCGAGTGGAATACAGGCACAGGTTTTCAGCAATAGATGGCTGAACAGATACAATGTTTAAGTGAAACTTCTGTTTAGTCACTAAGTGCTAATTGTTAAAAGGAACACGTTTTAGGACTCCATAAAAGGGCTTAGACGTTTGCAGTTGAGGGTACACTCAAAGACTGTTTAGACAGTTAAGCACAGTACATCACAAAATTAAATTTTAAAAATTGCACAATTTTTAAACTTATCAGGAAAAGGCAAATAACATAATAATCATCTCTCATCATTATATGTAATCTTAGTGAAGATATAGATAGTGAATATACCTAGTGCATTTTGTACAGAATCGTTATTCCACGTGTGCAAAATTAGTATTTGATGATTTTTCATCTTTAAAATAAATATATATGTTCAAGTATGCCGGACTTCACTTGTGTTTTTTCAAAATTGAAATTCCTCCAGAAGAACAAGCAACAACAATAATGAGCAAATACTCATAGCATGTAGTTGATAGTAGCCTAAATACAGTGATGGCACCTACAATGGGACTGGTGATTTCAAGAATAATTTAAAAATTTTGGAAGTCATGATTTCTAGAGGACTATCGCTCGTTGTATTAACATTATTGATCACCATTATATTCCGGAACGTCCGGGTGTCATTTCCATTATTAGAATAGAACTGGTTCTTATTTAATTTCTACATTCAAGACAAAAAATCTTCCTAACTTTGTGGCTTTACAACTTTACCTAATTATCATCTATCTGCCTTCTTGCCACATAAAAAAGATGCCAACTTTAATAATGCTCTTTAATTCCTGCATGAATATTAAAATTCACACTGAGACATCTTTTCAAGACATTTATTCCATTAAATTTCTGCAATTTCATCACTTAAAAGCTTCTTATAATACTCTCCATTCTCATAGGCTAAATCTTGATCACCTTGGTCACTTTTACGAACTGAACCAAGTGTCCCTGCATTCTTGCCAATTGTATATTATATAAATTTGCAAAGATTCATAAGCATGCCATGGTCTATGATGACTACAAATCTTCAAACATAAAAATTGATACATATTCTAGTGGCAATAACTGTCATAACCTCTCTCAACATGAGGAGTTTTGCATACAGATGTAAGAATACCCAATAGGTCTCATTCCTTTTCACAAGCTATGTTTCTAAAATTGTCAAGTTGAAAATCACAGATGATATAAGCCTCTGTATCACTACCAAAAAGTAGATACCAGTGATTATGCACATTACATGTCCTTATGACAATTAACAAATTCATGGGTTGTGGGGATTTGAGGGGGAGGCTAAAATACTATAAATTTTACATCCCTACCTCTGACCTCTGGCCATGCAGCCTGACCAACATATTTAAGTCCTTTCAGATTTCTTGCAGAATAAGGAAATAAAAAAATAATGAGGGCCATGAATGGATGATTATATACTATCAGAAGCCTTTGTGCAGAAATTCAATATATACTTCGCATCTTTAAAATGTTCATGACATGGGCATCAGCTAATTTTTGTCAGTCTTCAATTTCCCATTTTGCCTGATAATCAAACGTATTTTGCCAGTTTTAAAAATTCTAACTCTTTTCGGCTCAGTCATTGCCTTAGATGGTAGAGTTTATCATGTCTTGAATCTCTGTCTTTTTGCAAGCCATGGCATCCTCTGGGTTTGGTTCCTCCCATTTGTCACCTATCACCCCTATTTGGCCTTCTCCCCCTGCCTTACTACATCAAGGTATTCCCCCATCTGAATCAAAATTACTGATATCTCCTACATATATGGTATATATATATATGCATATGTATGGCTGTCTGTCGAAAATGTGAAATGTGAAACCTAATATAACTGCACTGATTTGATTTAATCATCATTACATTACATATTAGTGTAGTATATATACATAGGCCTACTACAATGTATACTACAATATGTACCCATGGTTTCATCCAGCTTTTCAGGTCCCCCCATAATTTTAGGTCCCCCCATGGGTAAAATTTTCTCAGGTCCCCCCCTCATCTGTTTCAACAGTTTAGAACCGAAACAATCTGGCGTATTACTTCATCAACTTTGATGAGGCGTGTAGCCAGCCACGTACATTATTGTGGGGCTGATGAGACATCAGGGGAGCAGTTATTTTACCGATGGGCATTGAAAACTAACAACCAATTATTATTAATTTGAATGCAGTTTGATGTAAGACAATATTAGTAGTGAAGTATTTGTTTGCGGTAACTGATATCATTATTGCAATGAGGAAAATACGAATTACATCGGAAAGAAACTTTGGCAAGATTTTAACTAGGATCAAAATTTTATCATGGAGATTGTCCCCTAATGCACTCCTCCCCGTTGAAAACGGCTACGGGTCTGACGTTGATGTATCTAATATTGCTAAATTCCATCGTATTGATCTTATTGTACAGGTGTGTCTTGTACACAGGCTCTTGGAAACCTATTTAGAATGTATGTTTTCTTCAATTGTAATGTGGGCATGTTTCTCAGATTGTGTCTATCTGGCTTATACATTTATCACGTCGACCCGATGGAGGTAGGGTGGGAACGAGTAAGCAGTTAATTGTTATCATAAAACAGAGTCTATAAGGTTCTTTAACGACAGAAATTGAGAGGGTTTGAAAACTAGCCATTTTTGACAACATCATCACTGTATGTTCATTTTTAAGGTTCTACTTTCAACTGAGAAGATCATTGTACATGAGTATTTGTCAAATCAGCATCTAGACAACGAATTGCATAAATAGATAACTTTGGATAGGCCTGCAACTTGAGGCAGCTAATTATAGCTTCATATGATTCTATCACTATGTGTGCATAGACCATCGGTGATACACTACTGACGAATGATAGTATTTCAGACCGCCATAGGTGGTCCACCTTGACGCCAGGTATCATCAAGCTGCTCAGAGCCGTTCCAGCCGGGTATTAGATTGGTGCACGATAATGTCTTCTTTCCAGATATATTGCGTTATCACTCCTTAGATCTTTAGCAAACTATATGTCAATCCTGAGAGCGGCCTAGAGACGCTCAATAATATTGACAATAGTAATGATGAAACTGCATAGTCACAATATTATTGGTCGTCTGTTGGCGCCAACTGAAATATTGTACAATATATTGACGAAAACAAAATCCGTGGATATTTGTAGATAAACCCTCAATATTCTTGTATTGTTCCTATTACCCTTTCAGTATCATGCTCAGTATTGATTTTGGTCTAAACCTTGAGAATGCTCGAAGAGAGGCAAGGCAAGATAAAAACATCACAACCAATAACGGTATAAAACGCTGCGAAGGAATATTTGAGGAAGAATTTACACACTCTGTAAACCAAAGTTTGGACCTAAAGCAGTTTAAAGATTCAGTCTAGACGTGTGCTGGAGCTGGCAAAGTGTACACGACCAATGGTATGGTACTTTGGTACTACAAACCATGCTTTGGCCTATTTAGTTCTCCTCGATGGCCTTTTTACTCAGACGCGGGTAATTTCATCCCAAACCCAAATCTTGCCATCATTCTCCGATTTCAGTTCTGCACGGTTGATTCGGTCTGCATCTCTTATCCTCTGTAATCATATAAACCCCCTTCTGCTACCAAAATAGAAAAGTACCCCGTAAAAGTACCCCAAAGGAGTACAATCACGCATAATCAACTAGTGTAAAATGCGCAATAAATTTCCAATAAAGAGCCCTAACTTCGTTACTTGGTGTAAAACGAAAACGTTAGCAGTGTGGAAGCAAAGCAAATACAACATTTTTATTGCACGACACTAAAATCTTCACCTTAGCTTTTGAACCTCGATGGCTCAATGGTTAAGGCGTTGGTTTAGTAATCATGAGGTCCAGGGTTCGAATCCGGTCAGCGCCATTAAATTGTAAGCCATTGTGGTAATGGAATAAAGGCTCAATAGCTTGCAATTTAATATCTATCTATCTATCTATCTATCTATCTATCTATATATATATATATATATATGCTCATTTGTGCTGCTTATATATACACACAAAAATTTCTTCTCTAAAGAGGGCATAATGCACCCCCTTTAAGTATAGAGAACTCTTTTGTTTGATGTGCAGCTTTGCATGTACTTTCAATGAGTAATGTTCAGTATTCCAGATCAAAGGAGAAATTGTCCACCATTGCCTCTTTAAACACATAAAAGAGTTCTTCTTCAGCTTAAGAAATGCTGCTTGCTTCTTTCCGAATGATGTTGTGTGAGACCTAGCAGAAGATTGCCATTTGCAAAGTCTTCCTCAACACGACAATTCAGACACGAAAAAGGTTTTAATGTAACCCAACATGAACAGTGCTCACCAGTTGATCCACATTTCGAGTTCCATCTGTATCAATAAAGCTCTGAGGAAACGGTCTTAGACAGTGGTCTTGTCTGTAAGTCTGCAAGGCACCCGCAAACAGACTCAATTTAAATTCACAGGCCAGTAAATCATTAGAAAGAAGCCTCTTCACATTGTCTCGTCGCAAATCAATGTCTTCTGTTGATGACATGACTTTTCAGGGTCTCGTCTAGAGATCCATGGATGTCATTCAAGTGTCCTGTGCCATGAAGATCACGAGAAGTCGAATTTTGTACAGAACAGCGGTTTATTACGACAGTTTCCTCTGCTTTTGACTGAAATGCAGCTGATCAAAGCTGAACTCGTCAACAAAAATCAAAGAATGCTTGAAGATTCTCGCAAAGTCTGCCCCTCAAAATACCGCCCAAAATCCCAAATCTGTGAAAAATGGTCCAAAATCCGCAGTGAGTTGCTTCTCCAAATTGGAAAAAGAGTTCCTGTTCTTAAAGTTTATGACACAGCTTCAGGAAAACGCCGGGGAAAAGCAGCGCCGTATCCGGGGAATTTGGGGGTCGTATCCCTGAGAAAGTTCCTCCCCTTAATATTACCAAATTAATTATATCTTTTACTTCGATTAAAGTTGACCAAACTTTCATTATGAAAGTTCTCTTACGTTAGGCCCTACGAGTGTTCCAAAACAACAATAATTTTCTTATTTCTATGACAGATTTACTGCCCTAGCCCTAAACCGATTTTGAACGCCAACGAAAATATATTTTAAAAAATACTTCCAAGTAGAACATTCAATGGAATAAATTTAACGCATAGATACAGCCCAAACATTGGTTGTCCGCAAACAACAGAAAATTTTTTCTTCGAACGAGCCCAACTGTGGGAAACCGCAGGGATGGCAAAATGACCGAAACATTTTTGTTTTGAAACCAAAACGAGTTCATGATAGACGATCAATAGAAACGAGGTAGGTTGCAAATAACGCATGCGTTTGGATAATGTCACATGACAGTTAACTACCAATAGAAATTGTTAAGTCAAATAAAATTGACCAATCAATTTTCAAAGTGCGAAGTTCAAATCAGAACTTGGTTCGTCAACGAAAAATGTTTTGTAAAATTTTGGCGGTATCTTCAGCGATAGTGTTATTTCAACAGTGGTTCTTTGGCTTTTGAATTCAAGATGTCTAGCAGAAACGTATATTACTCGGATAAATACTTCGACGATATGACTATCAATAATTAGGTCAAACTCTCTGTTAACTTTAAAATATATAATATACTAATAGAAAAAACTGCATTTTGCTTATCAAGTACTTTACACAAAATAGATAGTTTGCATAATTTTCTATTTAAAAAATTTGGTCAATTTTAAGACTAACTTGAAATTTCACGAAAATATTTTTTCTGTAACCTTGGTACAGGAATATATTTTCCATCAATCTATTGTGTAGCTTGCATATCTGCCCTTTCACTCAAAAGGGTACAAAAGGGAGCAAAGATATAAGAAATTGACTTACTACAATAAATGCCGGATCAGGTTATCGTAAAGACTTCTAACGATTTTAAAATTACAACAAAATTCTTGATAAAGAAAAGACACATGAACGGTAAAAATTGAATGTTTAAAAAATGGTCAATTTGAAGATAAAAGATGCAAATAACAACCGGTTAAAATAATCATGAACAATGTAGGTAAGATCGTGGATAGTGAAAGCCATATAATCATTCCAAAGTTTCTTACTAATAGAAAACAAATTTGAAACACGTTTCAGGGACACCGACGCCGACAATTCGATAGTTTGATATAGTACGATAATTTGCGTAGCTCATTCTGTAGAGCTATTTCAGCAGAGGATGGGCATAGGTTGTCTTAATCAAATCCTGCAAACGTTAAGTCATTTGTCGTTTTCTTGAATGCTTTACATGTATACTGTGTGTATCTGTGATGTGAATGTCGTACTGAGGATGGGAAAAACAATCAATCATCCTAAACTGCAGGAAAACCTATTCTTTAACCAAAAATATTAAATTATTCTGCTATTTCACTTACATCCTGCTTTGGTACGGAATACATGATCAAGGATACTTCCATAAGCATGGGTATTTTTTGCTTGAATGGTAACCAGATACTCAGTAAAAGGCGTTAGATGAAGAAGATAGACACTTCGTTCCACTGTTTTTTTAACTTTGGGTGTATAATTTCCCTCTTTAAGCCTGTATGTAATAGTATATCTTTCTATACTTCCTTGACTGAATATGGGAGATCTCCAGGATAAACGAGCAGAATTTTTTTTAGGAGTAACCATGAATCCTTCGACATTGCCAAGTTCTACATAGCAAGAAAAACATTACATTTCAATAGCATTGCATTCCAATGACCTGAAGAAACATAATATGCATGTATTTACTTACCAGTTGTCTAACTCTCCTGATACTAGATACAAAGACGAGTAGGGGGCGAGAGGGGAGAGGGAAGATTATACCCCCATTATAAAATTGTCAGTTTGTCGGAGGGTGAGTATATAGGTTACGTGTGGATGTATAACCTATATAAACTTCAAGGCGCAATGATAGCGGCAAGGCTGCTAAATCCACGGCAAGGAAACTAGCGTATACAACTAAAATCATTACCAACAGCTTTGTTGAAGTCGAATTGAAGTGTGTATTGATGAATTTTCAGATGCAGCATTTATATGTGTGGACATGAAATTGAATTACATAATTGCTAAGAATAGATAGAGCAGGGGAAATCCTATCGTGAAATCATTACGTCATATTGCTATGGAGGATATAAGATTCACGACAAGTATCACATGCAAAATATAGACACAAGTGTAAACATAAACTCCATTTTGCATTTTTAGCTCTTTTACATCTGACAGATGCAACCTACTTCCCTGTTCATTTTTATTAAAAAGCGATCACACTCGTCAAAAACGCTTTCTCTATAAGATAAAACCAAGAGAATAGCAGTTTCTCAATCAAATACCCCTGGTGAGCTTCGTTAAAAGCAAATAATATATCAGGTTGTTTTTGTCTACATATATTTTTTATTCCCTTTCTTTCTGGGAGAGCCCGATGTATATCTGTTCTATAGAGACAAGACCA
Source organism: Alatinidae sp. Z8VKAUB7J3 (assembly GCA_010016025.2). Taxonomy (NCBI): domain Eukaryota; kingdom Metazoa; phylum Cnidaria; class Cubozoa; order Carybdeida; family Alatinidae; species Alatinidae sp. Z8VKAUB7J3. The sequence continues at coordinate 26,962,498 of JAAAKM020073195.1, read as the reverse complement.
TTCACAGCTTGTACACAGAACACAAATAAGCTAGTTTAGAGGGAAAATACGGCGTTTCAACTTCCATGAATGAAAACCACTTGAAAAGGATGTAAACAATAACCAAATCACACCTTAACAGAGAAACATTCCTTGTCTTTTATCAAGGAACAAAATGCTTATCTGAGATCATTAATTATGAAATAGGAAAGATGAATGAAGTGTTGATCTTCGTGTAAACGATCTCCAATCGAATACAAAAGCATGGCACGTGGCACGAGGCTAATGGCTTCTAGAAGAACAATGCAACCAATCTGCTGTTAGTAAACAATGGTGACATCGTTATGACGCGTCAATGACATCACTTTGCTTTGTTAAGGGCGTCAAACGTCATTGAAATGATGTTAATTGAAAAATTAGTGTTATTATGAAAAAGGGAATGAGATTTACGATTATTCAGACAGGCTGGTTTCGCTAATATTCGAGTTTCTAGTCGGCATCCTTTGCAATCCTTTCAAATCTTGCCCATCACGACAATGAATTCGTTAATTTCGAAACTAACTTTTGTAAAAGCTGAGATCATCGTAGCAGGTACGGTTTGCGAGAGCGGTTTATAGTTAACACACCCCATATTTAGATTAATGATTCAAAAAACCACTCCATAATCTGAAAAAGTGTCATCCATAGCAAAAGAGAATTGTATCATCGAGAAGAGAGGATTTGAAATGTTAGTTTTCAATACTAACATTTCAGATCCTGTCTTCTCGATAATACTTTCTAACTTCCATTTTCTAGCTGTAGGAGGGCAGCCCTTCTTTGGTCAAGTCACATGGCGCAGAGTGGCTGGTCTCCAATTGCTTTGAGTTGGATGTAGATGTCCACCGTTGGATGACTGGAAGTTAATGTGGCGACTAGAGAAATAGAGTATGTTAACATCGGAGGTCACATAGCTCAGTTGGTAGAGCACACGCTGCGAAAGCGTGGATCACGGGTTCTATTCCCGGTGGTGACATATTTTCTGTTTCTCTGGTGTTCTTTTCAAAACTAGCATTTCAAATCCTCTCTTCTCGATGATACTTTCTAACTGCAATGGGCTTTGGATTGATGACGGGCCGAAGGGCTGCCCATCTTTGGTCAGGTCAAATGGCGCAGAGTGGCTGGTCTCCAATTGCGTTGAGCTGGATGTTGATGTCCACCGGTTGATGACTGGGAGCTAATGTGGCTACTGGAGAAATTGAGTATATTAACATCGGAGGTCACCCAGCTCAGTTGGTACAGTACACGCTGCGAAAGCGCTCATCACCACAACCACCACATCATCATTATCATCATTATCATCATCATCATCATCATCATCATAGTGTTTCTCAAATTATTTATTATTTCCTGGGTTTTAAAATTCCTAATTCGTATTCCATTTTCACGCAGAGTAACAATTGCAACCCGAAAGTACATAAACAGACATTCAAAATTTTAAGCTTTGAACATATACTGGAGAAATATAGGTAACGATCGGAATTCGAACCCTTGCACGAATCAGTGCCGTAGCCAGACTATCTCTGTAGGGCATGCCTTCTACCTATGAGCAAATATTAGGGCATCCTTCATAAATTTAAGGCGTAAGGGCCAGTCTGTTCACTACTTAACGTAATTTTTGTGTAACCCTTTCTGGAAAATCAGCGATGTCCGCTGGGAGGATTGAAATCGAGTTGTCTCTTTGCAGTGTGCTTATGTAATTCCTTTAGTCTTTAGTGAGGTTGTCAGGAGGAGCTTTGCATGAGTGAAGGCTAGGGCTTGTTTTCCCTCGTATTGTGTCCCCCACACTCTTTGGCAGGCCATTCACTGCTGCTTCTACTGCAGATAACATCTCCTTGGAAGGAATGTCCCTGGGCGTTGCATAAAAGTTTGGACCGGTCTTTAGTAGGGACTCCTCGGGTTTAAAAAGTGTGCGGTTGGAGAGATTGATGATCCAATTTGATCTGCTCTTAACATTTATTCTTGATGATGGCTTTTTCTTGTGATTCTCGAACTTCTTTTGGTGTCTTTCCTTGGTGGATGGTAATCTACGTCTGTATGTATTTTCTATAGCGGTAATTAGGTCACGATAGTGATGATCAGCAAAAAGACTGGGACTTAAGGCTTGATAAACTCTATCATATATGGCAATAACTGAGTCGTCAAGTGATGAATATCTAAAACTATTACCCCACACCTAGTAGTGGAAACCGCCTTGTGTGAAGTGAGAACGTTAACGAGGAAAAGAAAAAGCAAACGATTCCCATAATGAAGCAAGATTGTCCTTCATTGTAAATTCCATCGAGTCAATGGGATGTTTAGTGCATTATGATAATTACAAAGGCTTTATTTGTACATCTTCCTTGGATTACTTACAAAATTGCCCAGGAAAATATAAAGAGTGTGCCAACTGTATTTTGAGGGCATTGCCATAAGCTTATTCTCGAAACTGAAACAGTCTCCTGTTTGGACGAGTCCAATAAGCAAGCACATAAAAAAGAAAAAAAGAAAAAAGAGAAAAGAAAAAAAAGAAAAAAAGAAAACAGGGAAGAAAAAGAAAAAGGAAAGAAAAAAGAAAGGCAAGAGTAAAAAAAATTAAAGTTCCCTCTTTTCTTAAGTCCCACAGTAAAAAATCTCTAGTTAAGTATCCGCGTGCCCAATATGCGCTCAAACTCTGATCATTTCAGTATATGCGCTTATCAAGTTAGATCCCCGAGATTATCAAGAGAGCACTAATCGGAGTGTATCTTTGCTTGTCTTCAGTTCAGAATGGTATCAATCCGATTTCTTCTCATCTTTGGACTTCCACTGTTCATGGTGCACTAAGAACAGCACATACACCTCGTTCCACCAAATTACGACTCTCCTTGCTTTCTTTTGTGCTGCATTTCCCAAATTGGCGTTATACGGCTCAAAGGTTCCTTACGAGAGTTTCTTTGTTTTCTCTCTTTTGATGTAACCGAGGGTACAGGAGATGTGTGGAGTAAAGTGTCTTTTCCAACTTCAACGTTTAGTTAGACCAAGATTCAAACCCACGGTCATTGTGTCACGACTCGAAAGCTCCCATATATCTGCCACGGTAGCTTCAATGCAACAATATCACGATATCTCCGTAGAAGCGCCGAGCTCTTACATGACGGACCACAATTTCTGGTTTCCAACCTCGTCGTTTCTTATTGTCTATGAACATTCTACGCAAGGCAAAACTTTCACGTGCTGCTATACTAGTGAAAAGTTTACGAGAGAGAGAAGCTGCTCTACTTTCCCTTTAGTCTATGCAAAGGCCTAGAATCTTTCCATCTGTTCAAATAGATGACTTGAACTACCCGATCAACAGCATCTAATGAAGACCAACGTCTTCTTTCTGATTCTTTATTAGACTACTCAATGTATTGTTGCGCACGATGTCAACTCGACCTGCAAAAACAGCACATGCAATAAAACATGTTGTTTTATTCAATATTGCTCTTTAAAAGCAAACATTCTGATGTTCCCTAACAACTGTTCAAGTGCGTAAATTGAAATATGCCAAGTTATCAAGTCAACGGAAACACGTCCTTGCATTACACTATACGGTCAACATATTCCCCTCTTTAACGTGATACTCATTCTCCTTCTAAGCTATAAACTGCCACTAAATGCCCATATACAAAATAGAGCGTTCAAATCTTATATCAGCTGCGAGAAAAAGGTATTTAAATTTGAAAGAGGCCTTAAGGAAATACTGTTAATTTCGGTCAGTTAATAATATTATTGAATGGGTTCAAAGAAGAAGGATTTGATACACATGATTCATATGTTGAAGGGCGCATTTCGACGATTGCTCAAGATTTTGTTCTTAAATTTGGACAGATTATTCGAGTCAGCAAGAATAATGCAAAGATTGCAAAATATTACTACATTCCTGATATTCAGTGCATTTGTGACATCAAATTTGAGTAGTCTATTTATTTGCCTTCTCATAAAGAAGATGCATTGGAAGGGGGCTACAGTGCATCGTCGATTATCTGCATATCAATTATCCGGTATTTGATTATCCGGACGTCGTAAAAAATTTACATGTTTCTTGCGCGTTAGCACATTTAAGAAGATTAGTGTGGAGCGGTGCTGCAATAATGTCAAAGTCCGCGGTTCGAAACAAAAGAATCCAATCTCGCACGAGGAGGCATATCGCTGCATCGACATTTTCCTCGAGTATTTGCGACATGAAGGCCTGGCATCGCTGAAGCAAAGCCGTATCAAACAATAATTCAAAACTTGTTTTGGACTCCTTTTCTTTCATACTTCATATGTGAACTGACCAGCCCATGTTGCAAAAAATACTGAATCACCAATGAGTTGTATTTTTGTTCGATTATCCGGATTTTTCTATTTTCCGGGAAATGTTTTAGCTGTTTGGTTTCGACCGTCCAGATAATCGACGATGCATTGTACTTCATTTGTTCCAAATGCCATTTTCTCGCAGTACAATTCGTGAGGAAGGTTTTAAATGTAGGATTTTGAGCCGGAGGATAGGTATCATTTTTATGGAACCTGTAGTGACCTCAGGCAGTTTAGAGCCCAGGTCACTTCCGGTGACGCAACTAGTTAAATAGTGAAGTCTGTAATTAGAAAGGGACTTGTTCTCACGTTGAGATTAATGATGGTGTATTAGAAATCAGTTTTACGAAAGACTAGCGCGGTGTTGTCTCTCACGCCCTTATTGAAAGTCTAGATGCGCGTATACTACAAAACCTGACCTATTTTTCAGAGTACCAAATTTGGGAAAGAAGACCAATGTGGAAAACTATCAAAAGCAAATAATAAACACTCAGATAATTTTACTTCCCTTCATCTTCATGTTTACTGATTCGTTCTGTTTTCAACTTCATCTAGTAATTCATCTTGGAGATAAAAGTCAAAAAAGTCCTTTGTCTCTTGTGTTGGTGACTTAAGTTTACAGTCATGATTCTGTAAGGCTGCTGTCAGCTCTTCTTTTCGTACCTCCAGGTCAAGAACTTCAATGTATTTTTGCACTGCCTCAAAGAATAAGCTCTCGAATTTCTGTGAATGGAAAAGAGATGTTGGAATTCAGGACTGAACGAGAGGAAGTCGACAGAGCAATTGCTTGGATGTTTCATCCTCAAATCATTATCATAATCATTATCATCATCACCATCATCATCATCATCATCATCATCATTATCATCATCATTATCATCATCATCATCGAGGAAGTAGTAGTAGTAATGGTAGCAGTAGAAGTAGTAGTTGTTGTAGTAGTAGTTGTAAGAGTAGTAGCAGTAGTAGAACTAGTAGTAGAAGTAGTAGTTGTAGTTGTAGTAGTAGTTGTTGTAGCAGTAGTAGTAGTAGTAGTAGTAGTAGTAGTAGTAGCAGTAGTAGTAGTAGTAATAGTAGTTGCATGAACAAAAGCAGTTGTAGTGGTACCTACGACAATACTAGTAAGGGCAGAAGAAGCAGAAGTGAAAGAAAGGGATCTTGAAGAATGTAAACAGAAAATTAGAAATATTTCCACTATAATTAAAAGTAACAGTGACAGAAGGGTCACATTGCATATACCACGATCTTGACAATATGCTTTCAGCTCTAGGATGTTGGAGCTGCTTTGATGCTTGCGTGCTTGAATCTGATATTCATTTTTATTCATGTGGTGATTATAAAGAGTTGTAGCTGAATAGAACTCTTTGCCCATAAATTACGTCACTTATACAACTGACTACAATATTCTTTAGCACTCTTTGACAAAAATTACAGTGAGTTTGGGAGACATTCAATACTAAATTTTACCTGTGTATACAAATAAAACTTTGTTTGAAAGCTTAAAATGTCACCACATAAAGGTTTCCTTAAAACACTACGAGCATTTGCAGGTGGTTACGAGAATTTAATGACTAAGAATTCTGTTACTTGCTTCCATGTGGTAAGTCTCACAATGTATATTTTCATAATGTCTTGGGAAACAACATTTGTGGTTCTATTAATGGTAAAGGTGCCACTCCTTGGTGACAAAGACAAGTCTAGCTTTGGAAGACCATTATTTTTTAGCTTATTAGTCTTAAGATAAATCACGGACTTCTTAATAATAGTATTCTAAATAATAGATGCTATTATTCAGGAGTTTATGAGCTAGATTATTACTTGCTTTTGTACCATATACTCTTCATGGAGTGAGCACGTACTTGAAGATGGGCGGGGCCTCCAAGTAAAAAGGGGGCAGGGGGGTAGGGTATTATTTAAGGTTTTTGTTGATAGTCAGAGCAAATTTTTTATTGCGATGATTTGACAAAGGAATCCCTTTTTCTCTTTTCTTTCTTACTTTTAATCTTTTCTTTGTTCTCTTTTCCAGAGCAAAAAGTACTTAGCACAAAGTTGGAGGGATTCAAGCCCTAAATGTGTCGGAAAAAATAATTTTCCAGTATAAACAAATATCATCAGCATTATCATTTATTTGTAATTATGTCAGCATGCGATTTTACTGTCTGTATCGCTATGCGTTCAACATATCTGATGGGCAACTTACACTGCCATGTCTTAAGAACTATAAATGGAAACCATAGTAAAAATCTGTGATAAATCTTTATCCTCTTCTCTGAACACAATGTTTCTGTACTCCCTATTGCCATTGTCAAGTAAAGTAAATAGCTTGGCTATCGTCTAAATATTAAATCACAAAGAACCTCAAAACTATTTGAGCAAGGAATGTCCTAAGAGCAATAAAATATCTTACGGTTAGTGCAGCGGATACATTAAGCACTTTAGTTAACTTTATGGTCTACTAGTAAAATATTTAATGCGTTGTATTATAAAATTGAATGTAAAAATAGAGTGCTTTTTTTATAAATATATAACGCAGTAAAAAATAGATAATCAAATAAATTAAGATATATAAGATAATGCAATTTGTAAAGCTCCTGTATATCGTTATTATTATTATTATCATTATTATTATTATTATTATTAATTACACTTCGCTATCCAATCCTGCAGAGACAAGCTTGTCATGTCTTGGCAAGTCAGGTTGGGTTTTGAAGGACCGTTTTGTTTTGATAACACCATTTGAATCTCTAATGATTAAGAATCAGTTGGTGTTATGGAATATCCTACCATTCAACTGACGTGTCATCGTACTCTGAGCTGTAGTGAAAATGGGCCATTTACTCTAGAACCAATGAGCCAAGAAATTAATTAATAATAAGTAATTTTTAATTAATTATGTGACTTATCAAAGGCCTGAATTAGCTTTTCTATAAATAAATTATTCCTATGGAGCAATTTAGGGGTACTAAGGGGATTTGAGTCCACCAGTTTGTATGTTGAAATTGCCATAGTTCTCACGCATCTATTTTGCAGGGACTACCTTATTTGCGAAGGTTGCCAATGAGCTTTTGACACTGGTAAAATATTTTAGTGCAAGCATCGGCATTGTTTTCGGACAGGACAGATACTGTGCGTTTACACAGAGAAAACTTACCGTTACGTGCGAAACAGTGCTGGATGTTTCAGTGAAAGGAATAGAATTGAAATTGAACATATATATTAATACCAATGAGTCGACAAAGAGAAAGGAATACGGCACTCTTCAATAAACGGCAATACTAGAAAGGTGCGCCTTGCACACAGTGAAGAGCTTGCCTCGAGGAAAACAAATTGCGACAGTTTGCTATTTCGTTTTTGTTTCACATTGCTGTTCCCATGGCCTGTTGACCGTTGGGGCACTTTGATGTACAAACCCTGCTTCTCCAGTCTTCTTGATTTTTTACAATCCTTATGTTGTCAGATATGGCTTGACTGGCCCATTTGTTTATGTAGGCATGTCAATTGTGTTTGAGTCATCTTTCGGCTAAAAGTCCATGTTTCGCAGCCATACAATGCAACAGAAGTAATAAGCGATCTCATTAACTTCACTTTATTGGGTGAGGATAAACTTCGGCTGTTCCACAATTTTGTTCAGTTTTGCAAGCTGTCCTGTCGCCTTAGTCAATCTTTTTTGACCTCTAACTCTGATGTGACATCTTCTGTGATGGTGCTACCGAGGTATTGAAAGGCTTTGACTTCTTCCAAAGTGTATCCATCTCTTTGTATTTCAGAATAATCGTCAACTGTGTCTTGTCTTTTGGATGTAACCATAATTTTACTGTTTTCTCCACTTATTTCCATTCCGAATATTCTTGCTGTGTAATCGAGCCGCTTGATCAATTCTGCTGATTCTCCTTTTCATCCTGCTAACAGGTCTATGTTATCAACATACCTCAGATTTGTAAGTACCCTTCCTCTAACTTTGATGGTACCGTAAAAGCCTTCTAGTGCATCAGTTATAATTTGTTCTAAGAAGATGTTAAATAGAGTGATGAGAGGATACACCCTTGTCGGACACCTACTGTTGTTCTAAACCACTTTAAGGTGTCATTGTTAGTCAAAACTGCACTACTGCTTTTACTATAGAGCCCTTCAAACACTTTTATTAGTCCATTGCCAATATTGTGCTTCCTAAGTATCATCAAAGTGCCTCTCTACAGACTCTTTGAAAGCCTTCTTAAAGTCAATGAAATTGTAGTGCACTTCCATTTGATGGTTTCTGTATCTTTCTCCAAGGATCCTTACGTTCGCTATTTCTTCTGTGGTACTTTGGCCATTTCTGGAACAAACCTGTTCCTCAGGAAGAATCTCTTCTGCCTTAAATTTCATTCTGCTGTTGATTACTATCAGGAAGACTTTGCTTGGGTGACTGATGAGGTTTGTAGTTGTTACATTTTCTCCAATTGACTTCCTCTTTCAGCATTCTAAAAATACAGAAGTTATATCCTGCAAAGAATTTGTTTTCATGTTCAAGCAATCGTTTAGAATTGAAATTTTTTATCTTTGCATATTAATTGTCTTAAAATACTTTCGAAACCATCTCATTTAAACTTAACCCTAAATGCACTTCCCAGTCTCATTCCTCTGTTTAATACTGATACACTTTCATGGAATTTATTTGTTAAGATTTTGCATAATAAAGGAATAACAGTCCTCTGTAAACCACCTAATCTGCCTTGTGCCTGATACTGTTGAGACGGGGGGAGGTGCCACGTAGGTGTATCATTCAAGACAGGTTTGTAGTCAAATTTGGAGGAGTTATTCAGAGTTTTTGGGGGCTCTGGCATTGAATCCGCTTTAAGAAATCCTATAGATGTTAAATCTTGACTGGAAAATTTGAAAGGCGGCTGGTAAATTTCGAGGGGCGAAGCCCTTTCCGTCCAAAGCCTTCCATGGCTACAGGCCTGATTGTCGACAAATAAATGTATAGAGATACCTTTCTTTAAACAAGATTCTTCGCTGGGCACAGTTATGCTGCAACAGCGTTGTGCGTGATGTTGAAAATGTATGGTTGATGAGGTGAGACCAGCACGTGTTACAGATATCTGGTGATGGTGGGACAAAGTCTGACGTTTTTATATACCTATGTCTTTTAAACCGCTGGGACTGAAGTATGAAGCAAGTAGTAGCCAGTATCCTTCTATAATTTATAAAAAAGACGCAAGAAGACGATATTCTAAACGACTTTTATTCATGCTAGAGCACTATACCGCATAGATTTCATGCACACTTTATCAAGTCGGACACGGTGCTTGTAAGAGAGACCTGGTAACACTGGGAGAATGTCAACGCCTAACAGTAGTCATTTGATTACGTAAATTGTTAAAATGATTTGAGCACTGCAGTAAAACGTTTGTAAGGGCAGAGTAAGAGCTCCTCCAGAAACATCTCAAATCTTTAAAAGTTTAGAAGGATGGCCCAACAACGTTTCAACAACGTTTCAACAACGTTTCAACAACGATTCAACAACTTCTCAACAACGTTTCAACCAGGTTTCAACAACGTTTCAACAACTTCTCAACAACTTTTCAACAGCGTTTCAATGTTTCACGGCAAAATAAAAACTGAAAGGTGGATGGTGGTAATGTCTATTAGAAAAGAAACTAAACCCAAAATAATGTTTGCACTACAAGTTTGTATAACCGTCAAAACAACCGGTGTGAAAGCACGCCTAAAGAAGCTCTTACTTTTTGCTTTCAACTTAGATTTTACATGGCAGGCTAAGTGGGTACTTTGCTTGAAATCCAACTTACCATCTAAGCACTGTTTTAACAGAAAGAGTGCAGAACCTCTTCCCTTAGTGCAAAATTTTATGGTATCTGCGAAAATTGTCAATGACAAAAGCAATTGTTCAAATTAGTCTCTTGTATATACAACCTTTCATTTCCACGTATTCTCTGATTGATAATTGGCTAAAAGAGGGAAATATTCATCCTACCTATGATTCTGAATTTAACCAAACAGTAAGGCAAAATAAACCAGTTAGTTGCCTTTTCAATGAAGTAAAGTAATCAGTGAGGTCTGCATATACTTTCTGTATGAGATATAGCTTTGCTTGCCATACACACACAACGAAAATATCCTGAGTACAATATTTAAACCTATTTATTAAGGATACCAGCTTATGAAGTAAGCAGCTTGCGTAGTGTCAAGGTTTAAAAGTTGCTCATAATGCAGTTCATAATGCAGTTCATAATGCAGTACATAATGCAGTACATAATGCAGTTCATAATGCAGTTCATAATGCAGTACATAATGCAGTACATAATGCAGTTCATAATGCAGTTCATAATGCAGTTCATAATGCAGTACATAATGCAGTTCATAATGCAGTACATAATGCAGTACATAATGCAGTTCATAATGCAGTACATAATGCAGTGCATAATGGAGTACACAATGCAGTACATACTGAATTACGATATTTTTGCTATTTCGTGCAATATTTGTGTTTTGTGCCGCAAACAAACTATACAATGTGGTACATAATGGAATTCATAATGCTGCACAAAATGCTGTACATAATGCAGCACATGACGCAGTACAAATTACAGTACCAAATGCAGTACATAATGCAGTACATAATGCAGTACATAATGCAGTACATAATGCTGTACATAATTAAGTACATAATGCAGTACATGATGCAGAACGTGATGCTGTACAATATGCAGTACATAAAGCTGCACAAAATGCTGCACATAATGCAGTACATAATGCAGTAAAAAATGCTGTATCCTCAGTCTGAGTATGCTTTCCTTGGGTGCAATTATTAAGGTGAAAGTGTGCTAGAAGTCGGTTACACTGCTGCTATTTCATATGTTTGTTGTAAGTGCTTCAAAACCTCGCAGTACAGATGGGCTAGAGTAGAAATGTTCATCAGATTTAAATCAGATGTGCTGTATTTGATCACAGCGTGTTTGCAAGTACTATAATGTAGCCCAATGATGGATTTCCACTCAATCAGGCACATTTTTCCACTGATTATTTGTCTGAATATGTATGTTGGTATTGTTTGAACTTCAAGCTTCCGCTACACGATTTTACAAAAAGTAGGAAGTATTTCTTCCTCTTGCGATCACGTGCCTGACGTCATCATTGAAAGTCAATAGGAGTTCATAAAGATATTCTCCAGGAATGATCGATGGTGAATATCACAATGGTATATCGTTGCTTTTATCAAAGCATTCTGCACATGAAGGTATGATTACTTCCAACATAGATTTATAAAATGTAAGATATTTCTTAAACACGATTAGCGATCAATCTCAAACGTCATAAAGCAGGTGGCTCTTAGATTTTATAGGTGTCTAATGTGTGACGATATATCGGCAAGGATAGGGTTTTGATAACAAATTAAGGATCAGCTTAGTTTAAGAGAGACTTTGATTATAGAAGTCAGGCATTTGGCAATGTAAACAATTCAAGCCAGAGTGTAGCATCTGTGGATAAGATAGGTCATACATTTGGGCATGTGGTAAGCCAGTTCCCTTTTTATTCATTCTCCAAGACCGTAGAAAGTAACTTTCTGTATGCCTTTGTCTTTTAAACTTTCAATGAAAAGACAGGATTTGAAATATCAGTCTTGAACGGACAATAAAGAATGAATGGAAATCGAACCACCGGCCCACTCATTTGAAGTGTGTGCTCTACCAACTGAGCTACGTGAACGCCAATGTTACTATTCTTCAGTCGCTAGATAGGCTCCCTATCGTAGACCGGTAGAGGTCAACATCTAGCTCAATGCAAGTGAAGACCAGCTTCTCTTCGACAAATCCTTTACTCTCCATATTGTAACAGACATAAATAGCTACTTTTGGTTGCATAGCATCCCCAACTTTGGGATACAGTGATGCCGACGGTAATGTTTGGTGAAACATAAAGATGGTAAAGTAACTGCTGACGGCAGATGTCAAGTAGAAGTCACTCGTAACTTTGATTATCATCGTTAATAAAGATAAATATCCCACCAAACTATAGAGAAAACTGACTCCTGCATCCCTATAAACATCAGCAGCAGTAATTTCCCTTCCTCTCATTTCCGTTAAACGTCCTTCTGTCATCATATCATGATAAGTAATACATTATATAAAATAAAGATTTAATTTTTATTATTATTTCCATTTTCACAGTACTTGATGATTCTTACTGGACATACGATTTCTCAAAAGCTGGTTGTTACACCATAGCTAATGAGGTGATTTGAGAGTCAATTAGATGGAAAGCACTTGACGCAGGATGTTCGCCGTGCCAAGTAGGACTAATTTTTGGAGTACATTGATATTGTATTTGATTCCCAAGTTATTCAACTTTTCATCTAGGTCATATGGTATCGCACCAAGTGCACCTATAATTATTGGGATAATGGTGGTTCTCTTTCCCCACGACCTTTCGATCTCCAGCCTGAGCTTCTCGTTCTTTTTGCCAACTACGTTTACATCGCCTGCACATGCTACATCAATGATCTGGCACTCTCTTTTCTTCTTGTTGACCACTACAATGTCTGGGGTTTTTTGTGCTGAATTTCTCTGTCACATTGCACATTCAAGTCCGTTAGTATCTTTACGTCTTCATTTTCCATGACTGCTTATAGATGGTGTTCATACCTTTTATCATGGACCTTATTACCAAACTTCTTATATAAGCTCCAATGCAGATTTACACACTCTCTCTGTCTCATGACAAAAGTCTACACTGCCGTTGAGCAAGTGTAATGCAAGCGCTAACAATGTGAGCCACGGCTTCAAGCATAACCCAACAAAAGCCTGCATCTCTCAGGGCATTGACACCCATAGATATATCTTACAGACTGCATTTGTATTTATTCGCTCCTGTGCTGCTAAAATGAGGCTTTCAAGGCGCCTAACTCAGAAAATCCCACGTTCTGCCACGCTTCAGCTCCTTCGTGTCACGTTCAAATTACCCATGAAGACTCGTTTTCTCCAGTTCTTCTATCTTCTCTCTTTCAATCCTCTCTTTATACCTCTGCCTCTGCTCTAACGACTCTTTTAGTAATCCTTCCTCCTTTGCTTCAGTTTAAGAAGCACTTCACAGCTGTTTGCTAAATGATGATGTACATTTCTAAGCTCTTCTTTGACACATTCTTCTACCCCAATTTGTCCTCTTCCTCTTCTCCTTTTTTCCTCTTGAGGTAGAGTCTAAGCACATTAAACTTTGGATGCAAGCTTGACCAATAATTTCCTGGTATCTCTGTCAAGCTGTTTCTTCTCATCCTGTGCCCAGCTCATAAATGCTATTACTATTATTGTTATTTAAATTTTTGATAACATCAATTTCTAGTCTACCAAAGATACCTCCTACCTACAAATTCTTAGCATCTTACAATCGCCGATTCAGATATCACGTGAATAGAAGCCATTCTTGAATTTAAATGTCATATTGCCCTTTGCTGTTTTGTCTTGAGATGCCTCCGTCTGCTACTCTCGACAGTTTTTCAAAGTTAAAATTAATTTGTTTAAATGTAATTAATATCTCCAAATATATCTACCAAATATATGCAATTTACTTTCCGTAAGAAATTATCTGGTGCCTCTGATCCTGATATACGCCACATTTTTGATAAAACCAAGTTAAGAAATGTACAATATGATCGTTTTAAATCAAGCAAAGAAGTGCAAAAGGAAATCAGAAATCAGAAAGAAAGTCGGGAGAAAGAGCTGGTAACATGACAAGTCTTCTTGTGTAAGGCAGTGTGTAGAAGTTTGCCATGTTATCAGTTCTTTCTGACGCTTCTATTATCGTATTTGTGCTTTGCGGAAGGTTAATACGCAAATACTTGAATATCAAGAACACAGCCGTAGGGGCTGGAAGGGATGGTGCATCCGGAGATACTAGGGAGGTACATACGTCCATAGATCTCTAGTATCTTAGTGTATTGAGAAGTTTGGTAGTTTAGGAATTTGAAATGGAAATAGGTAGTTTGTGCAGTTGTTGCTTGGGAAGTCCTTGCAATTTTACCACTCTACATATGCTGAGCTGAACGCTTACTATAAGGCACATTTTCCACATCGCTAGTTATCACTTAGATATTTACGGATCGTATACTGAATATATAATACTGAAGACATTTACCACGCGTACAATTGTCAATTCCAATTTGCTACTCATACCTACAATATTGGACAAAAGTTGTTGAGAATTTTGGGTCTGTCCAGCAGTATCCCTCCGATAATTTTCAAAACAGTCGTGTCAGAGAGCTATGTTCCAGAACCCCATAATACCCCACGGTAAAGGCCAGGTGCAACGAAATTGAAGCAGTGAAAGCGTCTGTTTCGTGGCTACCATTATGTATCTTCACTCTCTGACTCCAATTTCACTCGAGAATTCTCAACAGTTTTGTCCAAAATTGTAGAACCCCGTAATTTCCACTCGCATTTATTTTGCCTTTTAGGCATTTGATTTCGTTGCAAAATTATAAAAAGTGTTTTTGCAAATGTTCATTTCTTGATTGTACCTTCCTTACGTAATTTGCAGTATCATAATTTTGGTTTCGCTTCATTCCGGCCACATTTACGCCATTCATATTTTTTCTTCTTTTGTTTAAGTACGTTCGCAACCCCATCTCTCCGTTCCCCAATCTCTGTATCTGACTCGCTATCTTTGAGTTTCTTTGAATATATTGAATTCTGAGGAACGTTTCTGTATTCTTGAGTTACCTTGAGTTCCCATAGTTTTCCACGTGCTTCGTGTGTTCTTCACTGGTTTTTCTTGAGCCTTGCTAAGTACGTGGTCTATCAATTGCAAAATACTTTCCTTCACTCTTTCAACGATTGCTTTTCTTAAAACTACTTATGCTTAAGCTCATTACAGCTCAGTGTACTCACAATCATGAGGGATATTTGCAATTCGGATTAATAGATGGAAATGTTGTAACGTGTTCTTTTTACGGATAACTAGACCAGCCTCTTCATTGAAAGGCGACGTGACTTATAAGTATTGAAAGCACATCGGAAAATTATGGAAAAGCCTCTTGAATTTAAAGGACTCCATCATTAAATGGTTCAATGACGTACGCAACTTGAACAAAAAGGTTAAAGAGTATATGCACAACCGCTTATCGGTTTGTGCCACTTTTTAATTATCAGTAAGTACGTTTAATATACCCCACCATTAAGAGGAGAACCAATCTCTCCGAACAAGACCGGCGGGCTACACCCTTAACTTGCGAAACCTTGTAGCCAGCATAAAATCTTTCACTGTTTCGGCATCATATTAAAAATTAGTAGTAAACGCCTTAACAAATGCCCGGCTTTGCTTTAAAAGCCACTTTTTCAGTGGTGGTTATCTTTATCACAAATAGCAAGGCCGGAACGGATGTGGTAAATATCTGTTAGTATTTTTCGTTGACGTCGATTGCGGACGAAAAGTATTTTTAGTCGGTGTGGGTTACAGACAGTTATTACTTTTTTTGTCAGCATAGATTGTGGACAGTATTTTTAGTTAGCGTAGATTGTGAACAGTTTTGCTGTGTGAGGTCTTATGTAGGATGTTTTGGTCGGTGGAAGGGGATAGATTTATACAGTACTTTCTCATAGTGATCATTCTCCCTCCCTTCAAAAACATAGATCTATATTATACAGGTATTACTTTCAGGTGAGCATATTCTTTCTGTAAGGCGGTTGGAGGTTTCTCGGGAATCTCAAACATTGGACATTTCAAAGACCTTTATCAAAATGTTCCCATGCCAATACAGAAAAACCAACATGACTTATAAAAGCTAATGAAGGGCACCTTTTCCTGTATCTTCTTAAAACGAAAGAAAAATAGATATACTATTGTTTAGTATCTGCTTATGTTCTTAACATTGTTCTGCCAGATGTTCCTTGTTTCTTGCTGCAACGTATCACCAACACAAAATGAACAACATCTCTTCTCTTCTCAATGGTAGAATTGTAACACATCATTTCAGACATTTCCTATTCTCCTAAAACTCAAGCTGGAAGACTTCAATTTGCTATGGTCAATGAACTAGAGATTAAGCAATCTCTGTTAGTGGAATACAATAATTTTGAAAACTGGAATATAATTTTTTGCAGTATGTTGAGCAAAAGATTTTCAAAATTTCTCCTATTAGGGCCCCTACTGGATGCATGTGGGGATTTATATGCTTCATCATCAGTTCCAAATCTCAAAGAAATCTCCATGATGGCTTGGACCGTTTGACCAAATAACTATAGCCTCATATTTTCTCTTGACAGTTTGCAACATAAACAACTTGATTAAAGCATGATCTCATTGATTCTGCATTTGCATCCCAGTAACAATCATATTTGCCTACAATTTTTCAGAAACAAAAATGCAAAAAGAAACAAGATATGCATAAAAATGGGCACCATGATAGTGGAAAATTTCAACAGGTACATTGTGCATAGGGTGCATATCCTAAAACATTTTTCAATGGTTGTAGGTTGCACTCTTGAGGAACTGTTACACAAGTCCAAAAATTATCTGGTCAAAGTTCTGCATGAGCAACTAAAATTATGACCTGGTAAACAGGCCCACTACAAAGGTTGAGGGTCTTCCAAATGGCAAGCAACAACAGGGAAATGGTATATTAAGAAATAGGAATATTTCTATGCCAGTAGGCAAAGTTTTGATGCATTGTCTAAGTTTCATTTCCAGAGCTTAGGAAGATCCGAGCATCTCAAACCTAGGATGATATTGTATTTAGAAAATAAAATTCTTTCAACAATGCTTAGCATTTGAAAATAAACATACAATAAATTACATTCTTTAGTGGCAAAGATCAGTATATGTCGGTGATTGCCAACAACAGTGAGTCTTTCATGTTTTGATGGTAATTTTATGTATTTTTTATTTCCAACTCGAGAAAGCATGTGACATTAACATCAAACAGCATACGTTTAGCAAATCGTTGATGTGATTAGCTATGCAGTGGCACAATCTAAACATTGTCAAAGATGGTGTAATCTATGAATTTTCCAATCATTGGAATTTGATTTCAAGAAAAAGTCAAGACCTTCAACATGGAATCCCCCTTATCTATCAAAAAGTACTGAAACTCTTTATCAGGCTATTTAAGCTGTAACTAGAAATATTTAAATGGACCTTTGGTAAAACTGGCAGGCCTTACCAAAAGTTACCTTGTGAGCAGGGCGATCTTAATAACAGGCCTCCTCAACATGCAACTGCAGTCCAAAGCTGGAGGCCATTGTTCAAAATCTTATAATTTCAGCAAATATTGTCAAAGACTATGTAAGTGGCCACAAAGTTTTGGTCGCTTAAAATCTGTATTCAAGTACCCTCTCGATTAAGGGCCTCTTGTGGTAGTTGATTTTACAGTAAGCACCAGGGTGCTAAATTTGAGCACTTAGGGCGACTTGGAGCAAGGTTGATATTCTACATCAATAGGCCTATCGATTGTTCGTTTGCTCCATTATTAAAACGGCAAAAGAACAGAAAGAAAGATAGCACTAGCAGAACCTTCTTCATACAACACAAGCCGTATTTGTTGCTATATAGTTGACTTTACTAAAATACTATCTGTACAACAAGGGTTCATTTAAATAACATTACAGTAACATTTTGAAATAATCGTCTTTAAAGGTGTATAGAATTATCAAATTTCGTTCACTTTTATCGTCACGCTTCGGCGTTTTGATCTGTCGCAGTGTACTGCAAAGTCTTTGAAGATACATTCTTTGCACTTTATGATTGGTTTCGATTAGGTAGGATACGCTTGCTTCGAAGTCCCCGTCCTCTCCGTCAAGCTCCAGATAAGCAACGACACTACGCAGGGCGTACGATGGTAAGTCGACCTAAGATACAAAGAAATAGAGTCAATGATCTCTTGGACTAGAATGGCATGCTGATCTAAGATTAATGACGGAAGTCTGGTAAGACTTCTCTACTCAAAGGAAATTCCTAAGCAAAAGAGAAAAATATCATGGGACAGTGACACTGCTAAACCCCATGCATGCATTGCTTCTATTCTTTGTACTGAACATTTATTTCATGTTTAGGGCACTCTCCCTTGCCTTGATGTATGGGGGGCAGAGTCTCCATCTACTTGAAAAAGTTTCCTCGATTTTTAACAAGGAGGATTATCATTATTAAGTAACTATTGAAACAAAACGACAATAATCACAAAAACTTACTACCACAATTTCCACTTGTGTCTTGACGCACAGCTGCTGAATTACAGGCGCTAGTTTTGACATCATGTGACTTTCATGCTTTCGTTTCAAATTATTGGGTAATTTGTCCTGTGTAACGAAGGCTACCATAGGCTGCGTGCTGTCATACAATGTCGGCACTGGTGCAATGGCAGTCTAAAGAAACAAAGTAGTATACGATGACTGAAAACAACCATTTTGCATGAGACTCGACGGTCTACCTGACTAACTGAATCGCTAGCCCACTGACTGATTAACTGTCTGTCTGTCTCTCTGGCTGACTGACTGGTTGACTAAATGATTGACTGAGTGATTGACTGTCTGGTTGACAGTTTGTCTGTCTGTCTGATTGACTGTTTGTCTGTCTGTCTGACTGACTTACTGGCTCACTGCCTAAATATATTAAAATTTTGACAGTGTCTGGCTAGAAGTGATTACCTCGCGCGTGACGCGTTCGTTTATATTCCGATAGTTCTTGAGTATGGCCTTTGTAGTTTAAATACTCAAAACTGCGCCTAGCGTGGTCGTATTACAATACACAATCCGGCCTCATCAATATTCAGCATATAGGATACAACAAAGACCCACAAACCTATAAGCGCTTTTCTGCAAATATAATACTTTTCCAAATCAAAATGTAAAAGTGAATCCAACACATAACTTTAAATTTCCTAGCTTGATTCAGTATCTCACCTCGGAAACTCCGGTGTCACCGTCTCTTGAATCTGTTTTCCCTGTAACTCTCTGCACAATTTGCTGGATGAGATTATTCACACCACCAGATGGAACTTTGATTTCAATAAATTTGTCTTTTTCGCGACTGCGATACTGAAAATTGAGCAGAGTTTGTGACATTTATTACTATGATCATTCAGCTTGCCTATCTGACCTGTTCTTCATCACTAGTAAGACACCTGTAAACAAGCATGTGACTACATGTTGAACATGACTTTCCCTGTGTGCTGTGTTCCCTCGTCTTCGAGGGGCTGCCGTTTTCTGCTGCTGCATGTATGACATAACCATAATCGGAGATTAGTGTAGAAAAATTTGTAGTCAACACAGGAAATAAGTCCCGGTACTGCACCGTGTTTGAATATTTAGTTAGCAGAAAACCTCCTATCAAGTGTATAGAAGGATGTGTGTACAAGAAAGTCAAGGTGTTTGATAATAAGCGAAATAATAGTGTTGGAAATTTTATTCTGGATCTGTGAGTTAGTTAGGAGTCAAAAGTGTGTGCCTTTGAAGTATTCACTCTTGCGTTATACCATGTTATAGCACGCCCTTACAGTATCACGCTTTAACATTCTCAAGGCATACATAACGCGATGATTTTCGTGGTATATACGACTTCATTGCATACATGATAACCCGTAACAGTACAGGATTCATCCTGTGACAATATTCTATTTCATACCAACATTTGACATAACATTTAAGGATAAATGATGCTCTTAAGGAGTAGTTTCCATTGCCTTTTTATTGTGGCATTTGGTAAGTAGATGAGACGCCCTTACCTGTTACGGCAGACGAATGTTCCGCATTTTGTCTCCACTCCACTTCACTGCGTGATTTATCTACGTATGGAGAGTTGTATGTGTTGATTCGTAAGATGATAGTTGTACAATAATCAGTAGCTAGTAACTGCGATTACATCCTCGGGCAAGGTATTGGCGAAGAATGCACGATGGCTTTCTATCCAAGGACATTAGCAATCATGGAGAGCTACTAGGGGGTATTGCAGTTTACAACGCCAAGAAAAGTTGCCGATTTTTAGCCCGCTTTCTCGTCAAAGCAAAGCAAAGAATGAATGTAGTGCTTACCTAAAAACAATTCTGTGCTCCCCTTCCAGCATTGACCTGAATTTATTAGGCAATGCGGTAGGCCAAGGACCAGATGTAGAAGCGCCCTCGTCAGAGAAGTGAAAAATGGGCAAGAACAACAAAAAGCTTTGGTTGCAAGAAGCAATCCATAGATTTAGGGAGTAAGAAAAACCCTTAATTACAATTAGAATTACAGCGACTTCATAAATGTATAGTGTCTTACTTCCTTATCTGCAGTAGTAGAGATTCCGCTTCTTTTGTGTCCTCACATGAACCATTCCCCCTCCCTTAGTTTTTGGATCCACCCTCAGCTTATATTTAAATTATTTATTCAATCTCTTTTACATTGCATCTTAACATCTCATTCCATTTACAGAAATATCGCGTCTAACTTGTTATTATTGTGGGGGTTGCCATAGTTACGTAGGTGTATGAGAGGATGAGGCTATTCTTTAAGCACTGCAACATCAAATACGAAGCTTACCAGAATGAAAAGGATTATCAGATATGTATCATCGAGTACTGCGGTGGTGACGTATTTTCCATTTCTCAAGTGTCTTTTACAAAGTAAGATATGTACACATCGTATTTGTGAGAATTGATCATAAAGTAGAAGAAATTAGAGCATAGGTAGAAGAGAGAGAGTGATATTCATTATTTTGATTGATTGATTGATTAATGGATTGATTAATGAATTGATTGATTAATGAATTGATTGATTAATGAATTGATTAATGAATTGATTGATTAATGAATTGATTGTTTAATAAATGGATTGATTGATTGATTGATTGATTGATTGATTAATGGATTGATTTGATGTAAATAACCAGTATTTAAGAGAGGGGCAAGGTAGCATAAACCTCTAGGAGAGGGGGGATACCTGTTTCTATCCACATGGATGATATTTTATGCAATATCAAAGATTTACCCAGGCTTACAAGCAACCATGACAACTGAAAGGAATGTCATTTACTAAAGGATTCCACTATCATATTCTTTGATCTTTGAAGAAAATTTTAAAACCTCGAAGTTGAGAATGTCAGCCTTGAGCAGTTGCTGCAACAAGACAAAAGTTCATATTTAACCAGGTATTTTTACATGAACTGACCTTCCAGTGTTTATTTGTCCGAGGTCATATTTATTGGCACTTAGTTCCCCTCTGATGTAGGCAAGTAACCCTTTATAGTTAATCAGAACCTGCTAAGTTGGTAGTAGACATTAAGTCTTATTTGACAAGTCTAACAATTTTATATTACAGAAGCCCATGCCATAGCATTCTTTATGTTGCAGTGTTCAATTGTGCATGTTATTTTGAAAGTTTTGCATTGACTTCTTTTCAGGCATCCAATACTTGAGAGACTACCTACATCTGCCAGCTGAAATTGTGCCAGCAACACTAAAACGTGCACCCAAGGCTGATGTACCTCGACCAAGAGCAAAAGGTAACTATCATTTATGAATAGTGACTTCTGTAATAACAGTAGCGTATGGGCAAGAATGTTTAGAACCTTCTTTTCCTCAAGTTTTTACCACCGTCACTTAGTGGGTAGATAACTGGAGTGACTGTGAGTTTAATGACTACTCTTTGGTCTATTATGAATGGTGGGGGTGGGTGGATGGGTGGTGGTATGGATGGGTGGGGGTGGAGGGGTGGAAACAATTTTGTGAATTAGTGAATGAGTGGGTTGGAGTAAATGGGGTAGTTGGAATCAAGTTTGAACATTAATAAACAGATGGGCCAGAATAATTGGGGTTTGTTGAATTTTCTGAAAATAATTCACTATAAGTTTCATTCTCTCATTACTACTTAATACCACACATAAAGAGATCATAAACAATAGCTTTCTTTGTGCTGATGGAGGAAAATAGTCTGAATAAAGGTTGGGTTCGATTTGAATGCTGTGATAAATAAAACCCATCCTCTGTTAGAGGAAAAATTCCAAATGTTAATAAACTGAATGTCAGCAGTGCCAAAATCTGGCGCTCATGTTATATTGAGCATCAATACTCTTCAAAAAATTGGTGTATGAAGGTGAATGAGTACACTTAATTATTTTCTTGAGTGGTAGTAACAGAAAGCAGCAGAGAGTAAGAGGTTATGAGATGGTGATCTAATTAATTCAGGGATTAGATCAGGGTTCAACATCAATGTGAAACATTTCTTGCCTTAAATTTGATCAATTTTTGTCAGATGTTTTCAATAAAGCATATTTTCAGTTAAGGGTCATGTCTTGAAACATCGTAAGTTTTAATTTTGAAATTAAAGGGGGGATGAGATATAAAAGTTTGGACATTTTTGGAATAGAGGAATTACCCCATTGCTTGTTTGTTTGGTTGTTGTTTGGGGGAGGGGTGCCCTTAGTAGGGCTATGAAGTTCGTGCTTGTAGGTTTGTGTACTGACTAGCATAATGACATGTGATAACGAAGTTGGTAATAATTGAGGTTTTTCTGTCATGATAGCTTCAGAACCACGAAGTCCAACATCACGTGGTGAAGGTGATCGTGATTCATATCGACGTGGAGGCCCTGGCGAAGGCAAACCAGCTGGAGCAGCACCCGATTTCAACCCGGAATTCGTAAGTCTGTGGTTTTTCTGTTTATCTAGGGTAGTTTCAATGTCGGGGCCACTGCTCATCAGGGGTCTTTGATTGAGAGATTGCAGGAATATTTAGCCCCTCTTGCAAACTTTTTTTTATGCCATTTCTCTCCTTTACAGTTTCAGATTTTGACAGCTCTGACGTCTACAGTTATGTCTGGTACCACATTATTTGATTCTGATAACAAAAGTAACATCATAAATTCAAGTAACTTCAACCCCCCGATAAAATACACTAACTATAACCTTTTCATGCATTGTATTGTACTTCTCAATCATGTCTCGAACCCTGATACCTGGAGCTTCTGTTAACTGGAATATTTCTTTAATGGAACTGTTGTCATTAGTCTCAGTCGAACTGTTATCATTGGTCCTCCAGATACTCAATTTATCTGCGGTGCGCCAATAATCTTAGCTGCTCTAAATAAGTTGAAAAGCAAGGTCAAAGGGGCGGCGCCACGACGTGAAAAGTGGGAGCCTGAGTTATCAACAAAGGTTTTGGTATTTTATTCCAATCGACATTCAGCGAATATTGTGCATCTCTTGTCATTACGATTTGACAAAGGACTCTCTTTCCCTCTTTTCTCCATTTAGTTTTTCCCTTTTTTGACAGAGAAAAAGTTACACGCCAAAATTGTAGAGGGGTTCAAGCCCCCTAACCCCCGAGTGGAGTCGCCACTCCGTCAAGTGACAATTTTCAGCGTCAAATGCCTTATTAAGGCCACAGTTTTTGAGATGCAGAACAGAATATCATATTGTTTACTTCGTTTATTAAGTAATTGTTTTGTTTATCACCTAAAATTCTATAGGAATATACACAAGGATAGGGGCATCAATTATTAACAATTTCTTTAATGGCCCTGCATGCGGGAAGAGTACATACAGAGAGCCTTATACAAGGAGTTGTACGGTATCTTGTTTTATTTCTAATATAGTTCATTATTTCATTTTTCAATTTCTGCAAACAAGGCTCCATCAAAGGAGACGTTGTTTAATAAGACTGTCACAAACAGAATTTTATCGCTCTGCTGTTTCAAATAAAGCTTAACCTCGTCTTTATTGTGATCTCGTTGACAATCAGGATGACCAGGTTCCTTTCGGTCTTTCCTTTGGAATACAAAGGATCGTAGATGTGTACAATGTTTCTCCTTGAATGGGGTGTAAGACAGGGAGCTCTGCCATGTAGTTGTATCGTTCTGGCGTGAAACGTCTCCGAAACTGTCACCGCTCTTTGGAGATGGGGGTGCTACAAGGGTACACACATCACGATCCATTTTCTTTAGCTTTACACGACTGGAGTCGTCGATGTATAAGTATTGAGGACTGTCCATTCGACTTGAATGGTGATGTACCTAAAAGTAAAAACAGGTACAATTACAACTTGAATCAGAACTACGGCTTTTTGCCTATCAGTCCCGTTTAACTATTTACTTATCTATTTTCATGTTGAATTGAATGGGATATTTGCCTGTCTGTCTGTCTGTCCGTCCGTCTGTCTGTTTGTCTATCTATCTGTCCATCCGAGATGTCAATATGCTACTGTTAATGGCCTAAAAGAGAGTAATATTGAATACAACTTTGAGTGGGGTAATGTAAATCAGACATGAATGACTGAGAAGAATATAAAAGTAATAATAATAATAATAATAATAATAATAATAATAATAATAATTTTTTTAAATTTCAACATTTATTTCGTAATTTCACCTATTACAAAAATACCAAGTCAGACACTCACTGCATAGGCATATCTGACTTTTGACGTTAGTACTCTGAGGAGTGTCAGACGAAAAAAGCTTTTAAGTACACAATGTTTTCGCTATTTCGTGCAAAAATTGTAGTGTAGAAAGCGTTTATGTGCTGGAAGGGGCATGGTCACTGATTTTCAGTCTCGTGGACGGATGAGATCGGTTAATCGGTTTACCAAAATTAGTGGTCAAGGAGTTCCTGCATGCATAGGCCTACACCGTTCTTATACTGTATATGAGCAATTTAGTTATTACTTTAGTTGTTTAATTTGCTAGTTAACGTCAGTACTGAAGTTGCTGTACCGATTGGGTTTTTTTGTCGAAACAATAGAATAAGCAACGAGAGTGTACAAGATTTCTTGGGACTGATTTACCCGTACCCCACGACCAAAGCTACAGGAGCAGCTGTTCTAACCTACCCTTGTCATTATTATTCTCGACTTTAATCTCATTTTATCTCAATGTAGATCTTTGTAATTGATGATGGCATCTTGCAATCCCCACCCATCCCTGAAAAATGAGTCCTTCCTAGTGGCAATCGCCCAGCCTGGGAATAAGGTGAAACATTTTAACCAGGCGATATGCTACAATATTGTGTTGGGTATCAGATGAGGTATC
Organism: Alatinidae sp. Z8VKAUB7J3; assembly: GCA_010016025.2. Lineage (NCBI taxonomy): Eukaryota > Metazoa > Cnidaria > Cubozoa > Carybdeida > Alatinidae > Alatinidae sp. Z8VKAUB7J3. Next base: position 26,937,206 of record JAAAKM020073195.1, on the reverse strand, counting down.
ACCAAATACTTCATGTGATGTTTACGTATAGGCCACAAAGTTTAAACTGTTGATACATTGTGTTTGGTCGAATGCATGTTTATCTCTGGAGAAGTGTCGAAAAATTACTATCATAAGTATAAAAATCCGACTCTCAACAAACTTTCACTGTTTTGTGTCGGTTTACCGGTTCCCCGTAACCGTGTAACTGGTTTAGTTGGAAAGTTAACCACTCTCAGCCCTGTTCTCAGAAGCGTAGGTTTCATGTTTTACAACGGTCCCAGCCTCCTTTTTGTATTGCTGGATTTATGTTTAAGGTTTCCTAAAAAATATTGAGGAAAAACAACTGCAGTGAAAAGATAGTGATCATGTTAAAAAAGGCAAATGTTCTATCTCACACGCTGGTGAAGTAAACCAAGGCCATTTTCCTAGAATTTGAATTAGTGTATTCATAAGAGGTTTTTATGTCCAAGCTCAGCTGAAGTAAAAGCCATTAACATGATAAAGAAAATGACTGTACCCTTGTGCTCACTGATCTTGCAATAACACTAAAAAGTACGAGAACATATACACTCAGATATTTGTGGATTTGAAAGGCTGCTTTACTGGTATGGCGCTCGAACGGAAAGGCTTTAGTGAATACGACGACTACTGGCTGCTGCTTATTGGCATTCTGTTTTCACGTATTCGGAATATAAGATTTAAATAAGATGAATACTAATGTTATACTAATATTATTTCTTGGGGCGTATTAGATGAGAGCATAAGATTGTGTACATCAAGAATTTTAATTTTTCTTCCACTTTTAAGATAGTTTACCTTTGATGATGGCCCTCGACTCCTATTTGCCGCAACTAACGAGGACATTTAGTGGTCGCTGTTCTGAACAACGAGACCATGGTTTGACAACAGTGACCAACATCTTAGTCTAGTTATCACCAAATACTTTTTTATACATACACTTCATATGCAATAGTGCTTCTGATAACTATGTACGTAGGTATGCAAAGAAGAATAGAAAAGGAAGTAAATGTATAAAAATCTTTTGTTGTAAATCTCAACATTTTTTATTGACAAGCTCAACACATAATCTGCTTATAAAAACTACAGCCAGGCTGAGTATCTTTAATGAAAGAGACATATTGATATATTTTTTCCTTTTTATTAAAAACTAAACTAACGTTTATCCATCCATCCATCCTGCAATATATAGATACATATAACACTAAATTTTGGCAGAACAATACCATATCTTGAAATCTTATAAACACAATTTCATGCTTTGAGTAGGTCATGGAGAAGTTTAAGGATATGTAAACAGTAAAGCATTGTAAGTCGTAGAGGTCAATAGCACTGTATATTTGCTGGACAGGGGCTATCAGAGCAATGGAGAAGGCCAGTGTTTGGGTAGTGCAAGGTATAATTTGCGAGATATAATGAGCAGTAAGAGCAACAGAAATTTGCACTTCAAATAGAGGTACTCAATTGATCTGCATTGAGAAAGAGAAGAGACCTTAGGTACCACAATTTTAGCGGGCTGTGATCATGGAAAACCAGATTTACACTGTTTGAAAGTGAGACAAGAGTAGTAGTATGCGTTTTGGCATAATAAATTTTTAACTTTCAGACCCAAACTGTGTTGAACATTTCTCAATTTCAATGAGGCACCACCATGGCTGGTGCCAAAGGGACAATTTTGAAATTGGCAGTTCTAGATGGCCAGAAAATATCACTTTTTGCCGAATAAATGCATTCTCCCACCAGCTGCCTTTCCCCCACCATTTCAGCTCCAAAATTACAGTGCCCCCTGAGCTAAAAAAATTAGTTTCCCAGCTTCCCTTGGGGGGGAGGATGCTATCATTGTATAGTCAGATTCATAGGAACAGTTAATGTTTTCTGTGTTAACTTTTGTAATTTAACTTGTCTTGTTCCAACCATAAAAATGTGGGATAAGATATACATAATTTGGACATAGGTTTTAACATATTAGAATAATATTATAGTTGCTTTTGCTTGTGTGAAATAAAAATCTGTACCTACAGAAAAAATATTCTGATGTCATTTTGGATTCCATAAAAGCATTAGTTATTCTTCGTTGTTAAACAAAAGAGTCAGAACCAAACAAAAAGATCCTGGTAACAAATTATATACAAGTATATAATGGATGTCCTTTTGTGTCCACAGTATGTATTTGCCAGGCTGTGACTTGAAACTCTCTTTTAAGCTCTTCTAATAAAAGAAGAAACACAAATACATCAAATTTGATAGAATATATACCTTAATAGGATATATGCCTCCTTTACTTTTGAATACAGAAGTATACGTATCCAACTGCTTGTTGTTGATTCCACCCAGAAGCTGCTTGCTGTTGCCCCAAAAGATGTACTACTTGTCACACATAAATGTTTATTAGTTTATAAATTAACGTATCACTGTGCAAGCAAATATATAGGTCACACATCACAGAGGTTAGGTGACAGAATCAAGCAACATGTACCAACCTTCATTAGTAGACACAGTAGAGTTTCCAAAATTCAAAGCCTGATCTTTTCTTCATCTTGCCACTTTAGAAGCCACATTTATCAAAACAAAGAAGCCAGTACTCTGTCGACAAAATGAATTTGTTTACAATTTGCACCTTTTTCAGTAACACAAGTGGCAAAAAAGCTCTTGGTTTCATGACTGTTATTTTGTGTGACCTATTTTGGTCTTCTTGTTTCCCACAAATTCGTCGTAAAAGCTTTCTCACTTCACTCCATATGATTACTATGATCAGTGTATGGTGAAAAAGGTTTAATGAAATGAATCCGTTACTCAATGCAAAATTCTAATTATTTTACTAATAATTTTATTTTACTGAATGGCTTTGAAAATACTCCGAAAAAGAACTTTCATAATGTTAGTGAAGCTTTTCGCCAATTCTCTTCAGACTAAATACATCGGTACATAATACATCATCGTGGGCCATAGGTTTGAGTGCCGACGGGAGATCTAATGTGCATTTCTTTAGTGTCTTTTCAAACTGACAGATGCGAGATTGCTAATGAATTCTCTAGGGTTTATACAGGGATTTACAAAAGTTAGGTCGTAAGGATATAGGCGCATGAAGATTCCTATTTAGAAGCATATTATAAATAGTAAATCAAAATGTCTTGTTAGTTTATGAAGACTTACGTTTTCAAAACGGCGAATGTCAATTGCACTCTTTTGAATGCATTTGCATTTGAAATTTTTACGACCCCATTTGTTGAAACTATTGTTAAAGGCAGAGGAGGTTTTACCAAACGAGACAAAAGGGATTGTGGGTAATGGAATTTCCTAGTAACTTTGCTTATCTCAGTGATGGTCTCCGAGAAGTAAACCATTTACCATAAAATACGTAGGAGGTTTTCCTAGCGATAAGATTTCTTATCGGTTTCTATAAACCAACTCTATTGTACGATATTTTTTGCGAGTGCTTCATCTTTGGATCCTTATGGAACTATTGATATAAATTTTCAAAGAATAAATAAATGACAACTGCCTCGTAAATAATTACCCGTTAATACCAATAAATTTAAATTGAAAATCACCACAAGATACCGTTATGCATTCGATAATTGTATCATTCAGAAGGTGGTAATACAGCGTGTTGAAATAGTTCAATCTAAACCTTTTTGAGAAATCCTTTTGATTTGTGGCTAACGAAATAACCATGGTTCGAGGTAGTCTAGAATCTGCGCACAAGACCCCCGAATCGGTTCTTTACTTTATCGTCTCAACGAGCTTATTAATCTCAAATTATCGAAGTTTACTAGCAAATCTTAAAATGACGTAGCTTTCATCTATAAAAGATGCATATAGATTTTAGGATTCCACCGTGATTTTTTAAAAATTTTTTGTGCTTGAAGGACGTGATAAATTTTGCAGGGAAGTTCTTTCATCCCGCCTGTGTTTAGATCTGTGTGAAGTTAGTCTCGTTTTCGGTTTGATGCTGCAACCTAGTTAAGAAAGGGTTACGTGATTGATCGGTTGGTATTGTTTGATTCTGGCTGGCTCGGTGTTTTTCGCTTAGGAACAAAGGATGTTGTTTGAATAACTGGGTGCTCCCTGCAGGATTGATCCTCTCCAGTTGTGAATCGGCAGTAAGCTGAACGTTTGTCTGGTATGGAGTAGAGGTAAGCTTGTATTCACGTCTAGAGCGTACTCTTTTACCGCCTGTCCATTGTCCGCTGGCCACAACTACAAAAGCTGAATATCATTGAAAACAATTGCTGGCAATCTTCAGCTGAAACGCTCTCGACATTCTACTTGTCTGTTTGCCCAAATACTCATCAAAAACAGTTGACTGTACTTCAAGTAGTTTTGGCCTTAAGCACGTACAACTATGTTTTTGTCAAGTTGCTGGTACACAAGTTCAAACCACGTGATGCAGAAATTCAGAAGGAAAATCCATGATGGAATACTTAGAAATATTTGTTGATTCTACTACCAGACAACCAATTAAGCTGCATCAGAAGCACTTTCATCAGGAGAGTAAATCTGAATTTTCCAGAAAGGTTTCGTTTCAGTCAACTTGCTGTCTGACAATTGAAATATAAATAAAAATGCGTTTTCTTTTTAGTTCATTGTGTCTTAGCATGGTCGTCTATTCAATTTGCTGCATAAAAACATAGAATTAATATAATACACTAGAATGGAAACGAGGCTACGAAAGATGCCAACAATTGAATTCGCGCCAAACAATGTAAACCTCATGATATTTTGATACTCTCACAAAAACTGTCCAAATGTCCCGTACGACATGTATGGAATCGCCCAAATGCATGCTGCATATGGTGCAACTTAGGTAACATCGAATCTATACGTACACAAGATGACAACTTCAGACATTCTTTCCCTCAAATGCTAGATATTTAGCCCACCTTGTCACATTCTGCCCTGCAAAACAATATAAGAGACTTATTGATTAATTATTTTGTTAAATAAAGATGGACATTTTATATTTCATAAAAAGAAAGTTGGGGAATCACTGGACCCATTATAAATGACCTTTTAGCCATCAATGACCATAAGTTTGGTTTTGAATAGGCTGAACAACTACAAATGCATTATCTGACGAAAGACATTATAAATTATAAATACAGCCTAAATGTGATAGTTAAGATTACATATGGGCAAATCATACTCACTATATACATGAGTGAGTGCTTCAGACTTAACAAAAATATGAGCTTACCTACACACTACAACCTATTAATCATTCGCAGTCTCTCAATCAAAGACGCCTCATGAGCGGTGGGCCTGAGGTTGAAACTACCCTAAATAAAAAGAATAACCACCAAAAAGTAACTAACTAATATATAAAATGCAGCTGAGGCGTCCAGGGGCGCTCCTCAATTTAGGTACCAGACAGAGAAGCAAGCTATGAGGCAGACTCAACCACCCAGTAAGACTATCTCTCGTGGATTTTTGTTGACTATTAATAATTTGCAATGCCCATTCATACTTTGTAAAACTTACTGTAATTGTACACTACTCAAATGCATTGACTAGTCTTAAAACAAGTTCAGTTTTGTGCTGAGAATATACCATATGGCATATAGGCCCTAATACTGTATACTGTCTCGAATATATACATACCTGTAGCTACTAGTAGTACAATATAGCCTACTGTACACGATAAAAGCCCACCATTATTCTATCTTATCTCTTCTATCTTATCTATCTAATCTGTTAACTTGCGTTTTGCTCAATATCCAGTCTAGTACAGTACAGTACAGCGCCTAGGCTCTGCAGTACCGTATACTCTCCGTGGATATTTTTATATATGTTAACATCTTACAGTTACTTGAATAAACGTCTCTCTCTTTTAAACATGTCTTAACTTTTATCTCTTGCTGTACAAATTTTAAAATATTGCGGCTCCGCAAGTCACCACTCAATAGATCTCGCCACCTATAATCATTTACTATTCTGTGCTGTGCACGTACGTACCGTGCATGCCACATGCATGTGCATGGGGTACAGTACCGGTATCCTACCCTAGCGTAACACGCGGAAGGTCAAGGGCGTATCTAAAAAAAGTGGACTGGTTAAATACTTACAGTAACCCAGCTTGCTACGTAGGTTAAAAATGATTCTACTGCGGAGTTAAACGGAGGTTTCCCTCCATGTTCAATTGTTCATCAACCTCTGATACCCATGGAAATTCAATGATGAACTATGTCCAAACAATGTTTCCCTTTTGAAGAAACCTCGATTCCATACAATCGAAAGCCCTGCCGTTTCCTGAAGTTTCCATGGTTTTATGTCCTTCAGACATGCCATGCAGAAATTGGAAATGATGCGGCAGTCTCTCGATCAAAGACGCCTCATGAGCGGTGAGCCTGAGGTTGAAACTACCCTAAATAAATAGAAAAACCATCAAACAGACTAACTAATAAATAAAGGGCAGCTGGGGCGTCCAAGGGCAACGCCCCTCAATTTAGGCTACCGAGCAGAGAAGCAAGCCATGAAGCAGGTTTGCAGGGGTATGTCGTTTTGCAGTATTTCTGAACAAGCATAGAAATAGAATGTACCCCGAAATTTTGTCTGCCTCTAATTTTCGCCCGGGGAGGGGCAAAAATTAAAGGGGGAAAAACGAAGGATGAGGGGGCGAAAATTAAAGGGACGAAAATTAAAGGGAGCGAAAATTAAAGGGAGGCCAAATTTGAAAGGATTAAGGCAGTCTGAAGTTTCACTTTGCGTATTAAAGCTACCAATTTGTTTCTGGCGTGCAATTCATAACAGTATATATTTGGATTGTAATATAAAGAGTCAATTTAATTCTAATACGAGGAACGTCCCTTGGCAATGCGCTAAAAAGGTCAGTGGTATCAAGGATGAAGTAGGTCTCATTATTCACGGAAATCGTCAAGTCCTGCATTGGCGACCTGTCATGTGATATCAAATCTCAACTCATCGCATGAAACGCGTCAGCTATTACGAGAGACTTTCTTTCTGCAGTCAACTGAAAAGAACTACCCACGCTACCCTTGTGCTAAATGCTTAAAGACTGCCGATTTGTCAATCTGAGTGGATGGATAATTTTACAGCGGTATAAAAAGAGTTTCCGGCTTGGTCCTGTATTTCCATACTATTATTAGTCATCTTTTCAAATCTCTAATAATTACTAAACAGATTGGTGTTCGTTTGAGCAAATTACATCACAAACGTAGCACGAGGAATGCATAATTTATCAATTTCCTGTCAGCAAAAGTGAATGTTCAGCATGAACAATAATCACATCAACTGTTACAGTCACTTGTAAACAGACAGGTACCTTAGTATAAGTTTTCATTGTAATGGCGAATCTCCATAAGTGACATTCACCTTTCCTGAATAAGCTGGAACAGATAAACATATTTAATCATCGACTCATAATATAACGCCATCTCTGCTTAGGAAAACAGTATAAGTCATATTCTGTTCTTTTATTCTTGATGGCAACCCATGCCCCGCAGTAAATATGATTTTCAGGGCGTTACTGATTACACTGCCCAAGTTTGAAAACGCTGGGAAGTGGAGGTAAGGTGCATTTGACAAAGAAGTATATCAAGAGGCCTTAAAAACCGATTCAGGTTTTCGTGGCAGTACAGAGAAGTTAGAAGACATAAGGCGAAAGACAAGGCACAGAAGAGGAAGACGACGAAAGGACAGAAGGAATTAACTGGTCAGAGAATGGCAAGTAATTGGTAGCGTTTCGGGAGTACTCTGCCAAAGCAATCGAGTTCAAACGGGGTGTACTTTTATACAAAACTTTTATACCAAATTCGATAAGGCGATGGTTGACATATATCGATAGAGAACACGGGTCAATAAAATGGTAGAGCGATAGATTAAGTAACTAAGTAAAAACCTAACTAAGCACGGTCATACAGATCGAGGTTAGCAGATGATTAGTTGCAGTGGGTAGTTAGGCAAGCACATTAGAGCGTACGTAGGTGAGCGGTGGTTGGCACAAAGAAGAATGTGGAGCTGTCGGTAGGTACACATTTGAAAGTAAGCAGGGATTGGTTAGCATACGTAAGCCCTCGTTGGTTTCTTGTTTGGCAGGTAGACAGGCAGGCAGGTAGGTAGGTAGGTAGGTAGGTAGGTAGATAGGTAGGTAGGTAGGTAGGTAGGTAGGTAGGTAGGTAGGTGGGTGGGTAGGTAGGTAGGTAGGTAGGTACGTAGGTAGGTACGTGAACAGATTAGCAGGTTGGTAAAGGCAGGCAGTGTCACTAGGTGGCAGTAGTTACGATGTTGTACCACTACCACTACCACTATCATCATTATCAGCAGCAGCAGCGGCTGCATCGCAATTGCCACTTCTGTTAGCGCATGTGTTATGATTACATCATCTTCTCTTAAACTTTTATGACTAGCACGACGGCTGGTCCAACTCTATAATGATGATGATAAGATTGAAAGTCCCTAAATCCAAGCTCCGATAAAATGTATACAGAGCGTAAGTCCATGAATACACTTGCAGATATAAACTATATTTAAGCTAGAGTGGCGACTGGTATATTTTCCCGGAATTATTGTAATGTAAGCATACAGTGCTTTGTTTCTGTCTTGTTTACAAGGCTAGTTTGTATGTAGATAAACAATAGAGAGAAATGAGAACAGTGTCGATATTAATTGACTATACTTGTCAACTCCGAAGTCTGTGAAAGCCTCTCCATGATAAGGATTGGATACTCCGCATGCCAGACATGACTATATTAAAACGCCCACTTTTTGTGTTGTAGAATAATGCTATGACTATGCATAGATTTAACAGAGCTTTCGGCTTTGGTACCCACGATTTAGTTTACGGTCGTACAGAAACTCAGTCAGAGGCAGTATCAAAGTTAACTGTTAGTTAAGATCTTGTGTTTATGAGTTACCGCAACTGACTGAGTCGTCTTTTTGACTACATCTGGTTTTACAATGAGCTGTTGAGAACAAAACAAGAGCTAATGAGTAGAATAAGTGCCTTATGCTGCAGAATACGATTACAATGTTTTCATATGGCAAACCAAGAGACTGTGCTGACCCTTAAGTTCAAGACTGTACTCGCGTTAAGTGCAAGACTCAACTCGCCTTAAGTGCAAGACTCTACTCGCCTTAACTGCTAATTGAATAGGATAAAATACAGCTCTAAAATGATAAATTGAATATATTTTGAAAGTAACCACGTTATTTTGAAACGTGGTCACAGCAGTGAAAACAATAAACAGTATTGAGAAAGTATGAATTTAATATGTGACTGCTTTTAGTCGGTGGAGAATGATCTGTTTTTCTTTGATTATTCATCTCTTGCATTACTAATATTCAAATGCCGCAGCAAAACATTGAGAAAATGTATTGCTGTTGGTTGCCGCTCGTTCTTGTTGCAATTGTCCGAGGTCAATCAGATTTTAATCACTTATGAGTAATAGTGACTTGTCGCTTTATTTTATGTCGTCATCAGATAATTAATTGATTGAATTCAGAACAGAAATCAGGGATTAAAAGGGCGACTAGAGGGAAACATAGATGTATTAAGAGTAAGAACGGCAACCGTCCATTTTACTACCTAAACGTCACCGTACAAAGATTTAGAACTGAGAACTATACTCGTCGGTTATATAAGCTACACAGAAATCGTTAATACTACCCTTGCTACCGAGATATATTAATGATTATGTTTATAAAAATCCGCATAATCTATACCCAGGCAACGTGAGAGCATTATTAGGAATGGGGAGGTCTGTTTAAGGTCTATTTGTCAGTTTCAATATAAGTTAAAGCCATTGAGATGTGTTGGTATTCGGTCAGACATAATAAAAATGCAGTGTACAGGATTAAATAATTCGGAAATTGGCATTTTAATGAACATAGAATCAATAGGGGTCAAACATAACTTTGGCGTATGAAGGAGGAGCGAGGGAGTCGAAAATATACAATAAAAGTTTACTATTAACGTTTTATTTTAACGTTATTTCTACTCTCTTAACATGGAAAAGGGTCAATTTTGCCTCAAGAAATCTTTGCTATTTGTTTTGCAGAGCCCATGTACCGGGTACCGAAGGTGGCACATAATAGACCCCATAATTGGTTCCATCATTATATTCTCGGGAAATTACGCTTTAGCAGGACGGGGGAGGATCAGAGAGAGATTTGGAAAGCCATATAATGCCTTAAAATAGTGTGAAAAATATTACCGATGAGAAATTTAATGAGTGGTCCGTGGCGTACCACCTACTATGGTCCTGATAACAATAATGCCAAGATTAATTACTGTCCCCCGAAAACGCTACAGAGAAACAGTTTTTATCATGTTTATCAAATGTTTGAATCCTAAGTTGCATGCTTTATTATTCAGAGGCGTTTCTAGATGTGCACCCCTCCTAAATTTGACGACGGAAACCTAAGGGTTAACCACTGGAAAAAACACCACGTACATTTGTGGCTAATATTTTGTGGCTTCAAGAAGTTACCAATAAGCTCTGTCGCTTTGACGAAAAACTCTTACTGTTTTATATGTTATGTACCTTACGAGGTTCATAATGGGCTGGAACACTCAAAACTGTTCAGATTCGGGGGGAGAAGGTGGAACAACGAAGAAGGCCTAACATAGGGTAATCGCCAACTTCCACTTGCTACCCTATAAACAGGATTTCTGCCACGGGAGCAGCAAACCTTAATATAAAGATAAGTGCCCAGCACAAGGCGCGTAGGTGAAACATAAAGACAAAACGTAATATGATGAGCTTTCGGTGTATTCTACCACCATCCTTGAATCAATCAATTACAATATATGAAACACGTTCGGTTAAGACCATAACAACAATACATTAACAACTAACAAGAGAATACTAGAAGAGGGAGAGGGGAATTGAACTTTTGTTTATGTTAAGTGAATAAGCGTGTTTAGACAAAAGAAGGCTTTCTTTGAGAAGAAGCTCGAATTCTGAAGAAACAGAGGTGAGAAAAGTGAAGTCAGAGGCAGAGAACGAATGAGAATATTTTTCAGCATGTAGGCGAATACTAGAAACACCAGGGTTGTCCCAAGAAGTTTTCAAAGAGTCTGGTGCAGCCAGTTGTCTCGATCTCTTGTATAAACTAAAAACCTTAGGTTGCATGCAGCATTTTAAGCTCCCGATGCTAATATCTGTAAGTTCAGTGCAACGAATAAAATAAACCCGGCTGCTATAAGTAGGTAAGAATCATTAGTTTCAATATCAAGCATACTGTTCGTTAGGGGTCTTTGATCGAAAGACTGGGAACAATAGTGTACAATATGAGTATGGAGCTGATTACGCCTAACAAGAGGGGTTGGGGGTTGGGGGTTGTGGTTGCCAAGTTTTCAAAGGGAGTGCAAAACCCTGAAATATAAAGAGACTATACCTGCCTCAAGGTATATTGTGCATTTATAGTGGTTTCCTTTCAACAGAACTCAATCCCGTATCTGGACTTTTTATGTCAAAACAAACTCTACAGTTATAGTTACAAGAGCAATTACTCCAAATAATATAATCTGCTCCTGCCAATTCTTCTATGATTTTAACTGAACTCTCCAAAAATCTCCTATTAACTCTCCTTTTAACCCTTTTAACGCCAAGGTCTGATGAGCCTTCATATCACCAGGGGGGGGGGGGTAAAATTACCCCCCTGCTTAAAATTTGTTTGAAAGCGTTTTGGATCACAATGCTCAGCACACACGTAGCTTGTTATGAGAACTTTAAAAAAATGTAAAAAAAAAATTTGAAATTTGATCACGTGATTCTGTGATGACGTCATCGTTTTCTCCAAAAATGGTAATTTTTTGTGTTGTGAGCTGATAGCGAGGGGAAACGTTTATTCCTGCTTGGAGGAGTTCGGACGTTTCTATGTCTAACATAACAGTATCATGTCAATTCGCAAAAAATCACACGCCCTGGCATATCTGACGAACGGCCACAAGAATGAGGGAGGCAGAAAGCATTGACCCTTGGCAAAACAAGAACATAAATATAACCGCTATCACTTACCTCATAATGTTCATACTCCTCCACATCAAAAGTATCGAAATTAAAAAATCCATACTGTAAAGCCTGCAATCAAACACAAAAGTTCAATTATAAAAAATAGGTTGCGACTAAAATTTTTACGTACGTTTCGAAACCCATGTTCATCTTAAATATTGCACTCAGTGTGATTAACTACCGTGGTACAGCTTCCTAAAACATACGATCCACAAGGGGGTGCCTCAATAGTTCGTCCCAAGCGACCATGTCCCAGGATACGTCACAAGAAAGTATGTCATAGAGCATATTTTACAAGGATATGTCATTATAATAATCAAAATGGTTATAATCATCATCATAACCATAATCATCATCATCATCACAATCATCATCATCATCCATCGTAAGCATCCATCATCATCATCATCATCACCATCATCATAATCATAATCATCAGCATCAGCATCCATCATCATCCTCATCATTATCCATCACCACCACCATCATCATCATCATCATCATCATCATCATCATCATCATCATCATCATCATCATCATCACAATCATCATCATCATCATCATCGTCATCGTCATCATTGTCATCTCCATTCTGACCTTCGACGAGCAGTTATCTCTTCTTTCTTTTCTGGTGTCTGCAGTTACTTATAACATAGTAAAACAATGGAACATGCTGTTAGCTGTTGGACCCCCTGGCATCCCCTTGTTTTAATTTTACCCCCTCCTTTAAAATCTCCGATACCCCCTAACGGCGTGCCTGGACCCCCATTGCGAATCGCGTTTCTACGTACCTTATATAATCCATTTAGGCAATCGAGAATTGTCAAGTTATAAGTACATGTTCCAAAGGACGCATCCCTGAAAATGGAAAAAAAGACGAAAAATCAGTATTAACCAAACCGCGATTTTCCAGGTTATTGGTATAGTAAAAATACACATATATCACGACTGATTTAAATGGGTCAGGAATTTTCTAAAAGCATTCGTTATATTCGGGCATTCGGTTTCCGTTTCCATTCGTAGTCCTTAGGACCTTACAGGACAAGCAGCGGTACAGAAATCTAGAAAGAATAGCAGTTAAGCTCATGAAAGTGCAGAGAGACTTAAAATTCAACCAACTCTGTTAAGCAAATCGTTCTTGACTTAGGTGAACCAACGCTTCGTCAAATAACTAAAGCAAGGCAGTCAACGCATCTTCCATTTATCCTATTATGATAACATAAGTTGCTAACCTCGGCTGACTTAAGCCTTGCATTGTACTAAAGTACGCGCAATTATAAGTTAAACCCGGCCTCGTCACTGCAGTTAGTCATTACACATAATGTCACCAACAACAACGCAAAGATTTCAGTTATTAAACCTATTGCCAATAGGGCTTGAATGTACAACTGAATAAATAAGTTTGTACATTGACAAATAGGGTATATGATTTCCATGTTCAATCTTTACCCTAACAATGAAATCTTATCAGTCTAAAGCCGTGTACGATTACATCAAATCCGTGTTTATCTCCCGCTTAAGTTGTTTGCCTCACAAAAACTGACCCAGTATTGAATAAAATTGTATCTGACTCTCGTTTGCGAAGAAATTGCCACATACTGTATCAGAGTAGCTTTAACCCCAAACTAGACGCAAGTTTTAGCGGACACTATTCCAACTAATGTGCAAGCACAGCGAGAAAGATACACAGTTGACATCAAAGAGCCTTCACAAATGTTCCTTGTGAACCTGAAAGTCTCTGCGTTATCTGTATTAATAATGTAAGGTGTGACAGTTTTCATGGTGTATCTCCTCCTACAAGAACTGAATGTAGGGTTTGACAAGTCCTGCACTAACTCATGGCCAACTACCCTAGTAACCAACATGGAAATAAGGATATAGAGAAATTAGCAGCCTCTTGAATGGAGGAGTAATAAGACGATGGCTAAGCACAACGGGTACTTTAGTCCAGACAAAGCTGAGACTACCTGCATCCTTATTTAAGGTAGGTTTTAAGAAACCTTGTGAAGTAAACCGTGGCGAACCGTCTGACTTTCCCCCTCTGCCTCTACTGTGCTCCTGCCTTTGATTCCTAACAACTTGACCATAATTCCAACACTTTGAACTTGATGTAGAACGGATGCAATTGTTTATTGCAAGGCAATAGATCTAATTCGCAGAAAAAGAGGTTTCTATGAAGGAGACCAGAATATTTGCTTCAGAAATCGAAACTGGATTTTTTAAATTTCCCGCCACACTTGATCCTTTCATTGTCCTTAAACAATTCCAGCTTCATGAGAAACTTAGCCACATATGCGTCCTTTTGAATGCTCTCTTTTGTGCTCCACAGTGTTTTACATTTAAGGAATTTGCAAGTGAGAAACTAGGGCAACTTGTAATAAAGATAGAGCGTAAAAAACGAATGTAGGTAAAAATACCTACGGAAAAAATCCCTAATGGAAAAAGCCACCTAGGTAAGTATCCCTAAAGAAAAAATCCCTATAGTATAATTGTACGCCCTGCTTGACAGGTACAGTACTAATCCACTATAGGTAAAATCCACCTAACAGAAGGGAGTCTCTGCTTTTCAATTGGTGCCATAATATTTGAATTACTTTCTTCAAAAACACTTCAACGATTGTGCTGCTCTGCTGCAAAATTCATTTTATAAGTTCACGATAGTGTCTGACTGTTGTAGTTTTAGCCCACATTTTTCCAATGGCCAACCGATAGAAAAATTCAAAAGTGTTTCTGTAATGTTGTCATTACTTCGATAGATACTCTTGTTGTTGTATGTGTATCTAGTACTAAGACATCAATCATAATTTCATGAGCTCACTTATGACTCAAATCTATTTCTGCTTTAACCCATCACCATGAGCAATTTTATTATTAGCTTCCTTTCAGTCTCATCAGAAGATGAAAAACGAGTTTTGAAGGCACCCTATGGAAAGTATACAATTATAGTCCTGATAATAGTAATAAATTACCACAGTTGAAATAGGTCTCTAGCTGCAGTGGAAATTATTCATTTTTTCATTATCCAGAATTGCCAAGTCTCAGTCTTTGAAATTTTACGGCCAAATACTGGCCTCCATTCTCTGGGTTAACTTTGGTAACTAAATTTTAAACTTAAAATCTAAGTACACTAGAAAATTTTTAGTCAATATGAATGTATTGCTAGACTAGATATCTTAATATGTAACAGCCGTGACTACTAAAAGCTTAAAAGAGTATACATTGAGTGTTAGCAGAAATGAAGCAAGAAGTAAGAACCAGGAATATATACGGAACTACGTGGATTCTTGCATTGATGTTGTTGCGTTACCATCTTTCAGGTTTGCGAACAAGAAGAACTCTCTTAAAATGCAAGGTAGTAGGACTATTTAAGAGAAAACAGAAGTTTCAGTAAATACGCGAAATCGAAAAGACATCTTGTTTAGTGCCCTAATGCCCCAGTTCGTCCACCTCCGACTTGCACTTCGAAATGAGACCGGACATGCATAATTTTCCCAGATGGACACGTGTAATGCAGTGAGGGAAGCGTCATAAGAAAGCAGCATGTTAAATTCGATTTACCTTAAATTTAATTTGGTTGTAGAGCTGCAACCTACCTCGTATCCCACTGTACCTAAAGGCAAACGTCCATAGCAGAAAAGCTAACCAAGAATACCATATTTAATTATTTTAGCTAGTCGTAAATATTATGAATCCAGGCAATGCAGTTTTTAAAGCAAATCCAACTACGACGATGACTCACTAAATCTACCTTCTTCTTGACCTTATCTGACAGTATTTTTTTTTTCTTTTCCTTATGGTAGGGTGCACCAGGTATTGCTGGATTATCAGGACCTGCAGGACCACAAGGACCACAGGTATTTGGCATGGTTCTCGTACTTTTGTGACATGATATTTTAATTTGTGAACAACAGTATGACCAACATGATATACAGTCATCTGCTGGGTAACTGCTGCAAGGCATTGTCGCATTTGAGGCAAGACTAGTTTGATGTGTTAACTTTTTGTGAATGGTTTACATAAATAGTTTTAATACATTTGAAAGGATTGTGGACTGTAACGATAGCAGTATGAAGAGTGCATGACAGTAGATACTGAACAGGCGATAGACTGACGCTTTGTCTGTTGAAGGACACATGATCTCTTGGGAAAATAGTTTAATACATTTGAAAGGATTGTGGACTGTAACGATAACAGTATGAAGAGTGCATGACAGTAGATACTGAACAGGCGATAGACTGACGCTTTGTCTGTTGAAGGACACATGATCTCTTGGGAACAAACCTGATGTATTTTGAAGCTGAGTATTTCGTCTCAATAACGGCATGAAATTGATTTACAATGCTGTAACAAGACACCGAGAAAGAGGACGCTAGACAAGTTTTCAACGAACATACCTAAGGCTTATCCTTACAGAAATTTGGAATCCACTGCATATTTTATGTGGTGCGTGACAGTTCTTGGTTGCTTTGAAAGTGCCAGTAACTCGGTTCATGTTTAGTTGTTAAAGGAACGCTAATGGACTTTTGCTGACAGTAAATTAACAACCAGAGTCATTCTTTCTGATGTGTTGCCTTTCATCTCAAGTGTAAGATGTACCTTAACGAATCTCGGGATACTCCGGAAATCTTTAAGCTCTCATTCTGACGCATTAGTAAATTTTTAGGACAGCAGATGGTATGGAAGCAGTTTCCTGTGGAGCAGATTCAAATAACTTAAACCTAAGTATCACAAATAACATTTCGAAGAGAGCACTATATAAAATTATTTTCCATTTTGTCTACCCTATAGGGACCTCCAGGACCCATGGGACCTGCTGGAGCCCCTGGTCGTGACGGCGCCAAGGGAAATGTTGGAGAACCCGGATTGCCAGGACGCATTGGACCCCCAGGTGCTGATGTGAGTACTCGCAAAAAGAACTTGGTTATATCTTATCTGCTTCCGAATTTTTCGTAAAATTTTTCTAAAGAAAGTCGAACTGTTGTTGCATCGTACTTTTATGTTACTTCTACCCCCTGTACAATACTGCCAGTGAGAAATGTATGTTCTATGATACACAAGTTTGGTATGTTCGTGTTTGAAAGGAAAAGGGAGAGGTAGATGAATAATTACTGCATCTTTTACTTAAAACCTCTGCCCGGTAGCCTAAATTGAGGGGCGTCGCCCTTGGACGCCCCAGCTGCCCTTTATTTATTAGTTAGCCTGTTTTGTGGTTTTCTGTTTATTTAGGGTAGTTTCAATGTCGGGCCCACTACTCATCAGGGGTCTTTGATTGAGAGACTGCCTTCAAAGATTTACTGTAAGGAAGAGGCATATAAGATATTGTGACGTCATGCACAATCATCTAATTGTCCAACATCAATTGTATCTTTATCTCCAGGTTATATTTTGATAAGTGGCGATCTGGGTCCTAGCTGAAAGACAGTAACGTTCTTTCATCATAATTGACGGCAAATGATACCTTATTGGTTTGTGAGTAGAAACCATGTTGCATATGGTATAGGGAGAATCTCTTAACGATTGCCACTCGCCTGCTTGGGAGTTCATGAAAATGGGGGACAACTGCTCTTAGATTGTTTGCTTTTCTTCCTTTCTAGGACCTGATATCAGAGGTGAATTACACAACATCCTCGGAAATTGCAGGTAAAGTTGAGTGACAAATCGTCAATATAAACAGGGAATACTGTCGGATGTTTGAATTACCGGAAGTGTGCATGCTCAAAAAAATCGTAATAAGCGGAGAATTGTAGTAGCAAGGCGTTCAAGCAGAGCCCAGGGTTCGAAATTTCATTTCTTTGTTAGGAAATGCGTATATGATGTGTTTGACGTCGTACATTGACACACTCAATGTTTGGGTCAGTTTTAAAGTAATTGAATGTCTCAAAAATGTAATTCGCTTGAAAAGGAGATTTTTATTTTTTTCTCACCGTAGATTGTTTAGCAGAGAGCTAGAGGGGGGGTGGGATTTCGAATTTATAAAATTGCAGGGATAGTGTAAGCCAAAACATGACGTTCTCAACTCCTTGTTTTGGCAAGAACAGGGGTGTAGTATCTGTTCTCATTAATTATGAATGTTTTTTCCCATGAGAGGCTAGTCTACTGTGCGGTTGAGCATGCCTCGTGGCTTGCTTTTGCGCCTGGTAGCCGAGATTTAGGGCGTAGCTCGTGGATGCTCCGATTACCTGTTATTTGTTAGTTAGACTTTGTGGTGGTTATTTCTGTTTATTTACGGTAGTATCGATTTCCCACTTCTTATCACGGTGGTTTGGTAGAGAAACTGCCAACAGTTGGTGATTTGTGAGGTTTTCAAACCAAATGCAATGTAATGCAGCAAAGTGGCTGAACCTACGTCGGAATTATATGCTGTCGTAATTGGGATGCGTAAACGTGGAAGCTGATCACGTAGAGATACACAAGGTGGCTCACTATTCTGCGGAGTTCATATTCTTGAGTACCCCACGAAATGCTTCGTATTCGTGTGCATTTTCATACATGACCATTGAATTTTAATAGTCTAGTACTCTTTTGTAATAAGTCAATAGGCAAACTTTGCAATTGACGTACGTCTTCAAATATATAAATTTGAACGCTGACCTGATGTCGTTACAAATTTGTCATTGGTATAATGTTGGGGCTGGAACCTCGCAAGAGAACGCCATTGCCTAGTAATTCCCATTAATTTTGTTGCTAAATAGAAGGGCATCAAGTAATTTAAGTTGTACCTAAGCAGTTATGAAGACAGTTTGCTCGGTAAGTGAGAATAAAATCCTGGAAATTGTTAGGGTTATTCGCTGCATACAACACGTCACTCTGTATATACGTCGCCGACCGCAATCGGAGGCAACACGGATGCTCCTCTTTCCTTAGCTTCTACCACTACAGTGGCAGGGGTGGGCGCCACTAACGAGAAGGTTGGAAAAATCCCCAAAACTTAATAAACGGGGGGTTGGAAAATGACCAAAAATGTAACAGAAGGGCGACCGGGACAAAATGTGAAGTCAAGAATTAATGTTTATAATCAACTGCAACTTCCTAAAAGTAGGGTGATACAACACAAACAATAGTCAGTTATTCGAAGTCATCGTCAGATAGTTTAAGCAAGGCACTCTTTGGATTTCAAGGCACATTAAGGCCAAGACATCAGCCCCCAAAACTTTTCACATTTGCATTACTCTCAGCCTCCTCCAAATAATAAAGGTTTCACCAAGCCCCTGATTATGATCTACGACATGGATTACCAAAGACAAAGAGGATTACTCATTTCCAGTCACCTTAATGCATCTCCGTCAAACAAGCGATTGTCGTTCAACTCGTCAAAAACCAGAGAGATTTCGGAAATTACGAGTAGAAAGCCCTAAGACGGTCTGTAATACCTAGCCCTTAAAAATTCTCTTTACTTCACTTCTCGTCCGCAACAGTTTGTTTTCGTTGGAGTGAGCAAAATAACTTAAGGAGGATCAGAGAATACGTATTGGCGGCTTTCGAATGGAATGAGATAAGAGATGAAAGACCACGGCAATCCATAGCAGATGACTCTATGAGAGGTGTATGCAGGATTTGGTTGAGGGGGTGTTTGCCGATAAAATTTGAACTTTTTTCTGCATAGAACAGATGTACCGTATTTCCTCCAGTAAACAACGCCCTCTATTAAACGCCGAACTTATAGCCGCACTTTTTCAATAAACGCCGCATCTAAAGCATTTTTAAATAGACAGCTTACACACTGAAGTGGCACGTCGGAAAGGCCACGTCGCAAATGCCACGTCCCAAAGGCCATGTCGCAAAGGCCACGCGAAACTGTGCTTCAAAGCTAAAGTGGCAAATGTCACGTCTCATATTTGAAAAGTTCTAGCTCAGTGGAAGGATGTATTTGAACTTCAATATTTGAGCTTCGTATTCCAGGACTATCGATGGCTGGATGCCATTCTGCGGACAGCTGGTCAAGAAGAAAAGGTTCCGCCAACTGAACCGAACTGAAGTTAACTGCACTTATCTCTCTTTATAAGAGGAATGTAAAATGGACACGGAGGAATGGAAACTCATATTGAGTTTAAAAGAATATCCTAATACAATAGCTTGAGGGTAAAGAAATATAAGCATGTACCGTAGTCGCGGAGCGGGTGGGATAACTAAAGAATTATTTACAATTAAAAACTATATGGATAAAATCTTGCATATCAAGTAGCTGAAAGGTGTAAGTGCTATGTGATAAAAGACTATAAATTGATGAAAATATACTTTGGATCATGCGATAGGACCAGTCTCCAAATCGCAGAAGCATTACTAATACTTGAGGCTATACGCCCTTAGCCAACGCTCTTCGGAGTCCCTATACGAATAAAGCTTTGAACTGTAAAAGGTAGAGCTCCTAGCGTCCTTCCTTGCTCTTTTTCTAAGCGTAAAGGAAGTTATGGCTAAAATGGGAAGCAGAAGTCGTTTTAAGATTTACATTGATGTAGTCGGATCTTCATCCCTTCCCTCCTACAACATCTTGTCATGTTGAAAATTAATGGTTGCCATGATTCATTTTGTCAAACAACCGCTCTTCCTCCATTCCTAAACTTTCTAACGCTACACAATGTTTAAATTATCATCAAGAAGAGAGGATTTGAAATGTTAGTCTTGAATAGAACAATAGAGAAATAGAAAAGTAGGTTAACAGCGGAGGTAACCCCTCAAAAAAACATTTAAGAAGTCATAATCACAAACCAATTTTGGAATAACGTTGACATTCGCCCAAGTATCCATATTAAATATAATAGACTTGTCACTTCAGTTTGCTTTGACTAATAGTGCCCACTTCAAAACAGAAGATGCCTGGAAAATATCTGTCTCCAAGATGTCGTCCAATGGGCCTCATCTACCATTTGAACATCTGTGTCATACACTCCTTGAACCTCTGCTTTGCATATGTTTGCCCAATGTCACATTCTATGGCATCTACTGCACTAAATGCTCTCAGCTGAGCACTGATCTTTAGAATAAAGCTCATTGTCACACCACAAGCATTGTTTACCACCATCCCCTTGGTTGTGCTGCAATAATTTGAATGAATGAATGAAGAAGCAGATTCAATCAACATGCTTACTACTTTATTTCTGACACTACCATGTTGGTGCCTCAACAGTGAATCTGCTCATGCCAGGTTTTCGCCCTTTGGTACACGTAGACTCCATTAGGGTGGCTCAGAAAAAGGCAAAAACATTATGGACATGATTTATTACAAGATTTAATACCAGTTTTTCCAAACATCCACACACCCATTACCACCAGCACCGACAAATATAATCAACATTCTATTAAACATTCTTTTACTATTCTGTTAGTAACTCCCTTGCTTAATTTTTCACAAGTCTACATCATCAAACACTGGTTTTTACCCACTTTCTATTCTTCTGGCTTTCTTTAATATACGGCAAAAATGAACATTTAAAGCTCTTAAAAATAAAAACATTTGGCTTTGCTTCAATTTTACGAAAGTTGGCCAAAAGAACATAAATAAAGGGAAGAGTTTGTCAGTATATCAGAATTCTTTAACTCTTCAGAAAAGCAAGCTCCTTTATTTGTGTCAGCAGTGTTATTGCCAGTCAACCATAGCAGAGGCACTTACATGTTCACTACATTAGTGCTTGTGGCTATACTCATTACAGAGGCCAAGATCCTCTTGTGCAAGTATGTGGCTACTGTGGTCAGGTCAGGAGCGTGCAGGATGTTTGTCATAATATTTATAATACCTAAACATATTCTTTGATAGTTTACAATAATTCAATCACATCAATGGTTAAAGCAATACAAAAAACTGTCTTTGCTAATTTTGACAAATTGGTACGGATACTGGACCAGAGATGCAATATTAGGTCAGCAAAGTATGATGTTTACTCTGTATCTAAGCAAACCAAAAACACCTAATCAGCCCTTAGAAACTCAATATCCTTTCTGGAGGAGCTGTTGTAGGTTGCTTTGCTGAAATGGACATTTTGAAACTGGGAATTGTTAAAATGGGAGTTAACGTACGTGGACATTTCTCACCCTGAGAGTTGTCATAGTAGTATAATAATAGGAAATCCTTACAGGGGCCATTGGTTTCATGAGTTGAGGAGAAAGGGGAATAGGGGGGCTATCTCTACAATGAAAATGAAAAGAAGCATCCTTAACTAGTTTCAAATAGCCACCTTGGGATATCTTCGTTGTCAATTTATAGAGAAGAAAGTTGCAGTATTTTTCCTACCATATGACACTAAATAGCATGATGATGATGAACAAGAGGAATAACTTTTGGAAAGGATGTAATGCCTGAGTTTACACATATATGATGCTAACAACTATTTACCTTTTTACATGTCTAACGAATTTTAAGACGAATTCTGATCCAGTCATTTGGTTAGACATCTACTGGATTGTGGTTTGTTTAGACATCTTTATTATCATTGAGAAAAGAGGATTTCACTAAAGGGCACCAAAGGATACTAAAGAGCACTAAAGGGCACCAAAGAGTGCTAAAGGGCACTAAAGGGCACCAGAGGGTGGGTACCGTAACCACTGTCCGAGACTGAGGACTTCCGTTTCTTAGTACAAAATTAGCCTTCATAAATACTTAAGGCTTTCCTGGAGCCGATGTTTACTAGAAGGATTTTTAGCTTTGAAAGCCATTACAGAAATATATATTACGATCGGGACTCGAACCCATGACCTATCCACTCGTAGCCTGTACTCTACCAATTGAGCTAGGTGAACCCCGGTGTTAACATATTCTATTCCTCTGGTGACCTCATTAGCTCCCAATCGTCTATCGGGGAGATTTTGACATTCCACTCAACGCAGTTAAAGACCAGTCTCTCGGCGCCAGGTGACTTGAGCAAGAACGGACTGCCATCCAGCCGGCCCGTAGCCCAAACGCTACTAAACCCGACGTTGAAATGTCATTGGTTGCGTGGTTGTAAAGCCTTGCTAAGGATAGTATTTTCTCCAAGGGGCTGAAAATATTTGTACGGGTTTAGAGTTGTTATCTACAAGACGATTCGATCGACTAAACATACTTAAAGTCAAATTGAAACTGCTAAACTTTAAAACAAATTTTGCGTTATACCACCAAGTGTAGCCAAGTTTGAAGTGGTATTTAGAAAACGCTGTATTACATATGTCGTTGCCGCCACGTAACCAAGGCTGGTATGGCCTAGAAAGCGTTTCGGTTCAGTCACGTATTGAAAGTTATACAGCTTCATGGAAAAGAAAGGATATAAAATGTCACTGTGAAAAGAACTCCCGGAATCTAACCAAGGATATATTATCCTTGGAAATGTTTCTTTAAATCCCCAATTTTTTTAATCTTTGAAAAAGAGTTATTAAGCTGCACAGTAAAAAAATTCATCCACTAATCTACCTGGGAGCATTTTGATCTCACGACCATGGTGGTTAGAGACTGGTTGTAAAATGCAATCAACTGGAAATTCCATCTTCATTTCAGAGAGGTGGAAGATAAAAGTACTTATGGGCATTGAAACGTCCCCACTAGTTGAACCATTTGATTTGATGATAGTCAAAGCAAGCAGAGCATTGGATTAAGAGTTTCCCAAAAAGCTCTCTAATTTGTTCTTAACTTGTGATTCCTACCAGCCTTAGTGCTTCTCTACAAATTTCGAGTCTCGTGATTATTGTCATTTCCAGCTTCCGATAAGTTAAATTAATTGGTCGATAAAATTCTGCGATGATTTATGCTTTTCGTACAGCCGTTGGTGCTTGCTATGTCAAAGTTGTGGTATGGTCTTGATTTAATAGCTATACCCCCACTAGAATTAGCTTGCTTTCGCCCGTCCTTGTTTTGGCTGCGGTCACTCTCTGTGGAGAAAGCCTATCCCTGGATTTCTCTTGGGGATTTCTTCAGATGAGATCGCTTCTCCATTTTTCACTTGGCCTTTTAAAATCACGTTGCACTCTGTCATTCTGATGGTCCGTGTGTCTAACTCGGTTAATCCAGAGATGCTTGGATCTTCTGTTGGCATTGATGGTATTCAACACTTGGGTCATTCGACGAGTTTCGGTGATCGTTTACATGATACGGAAACGAAATAAAATTCAGATTTGGCAATTGTTAGCATTCAATGGCAACTCATACCAGACTAGAGAGCTCCTGCAAACTTTGTCACACGTTCTAACTTCTACCACAGGAAGAAATAGGAACAGGATAATTAATATCTTGGGTACGAGATGGGCATGCCGAAAAATTCAAGCAATTCGGGATCTGACCGAAAACCTAAATTATCAAAAAATCGTGTACTACACAAGATTACTCAATGGCAACCAAATCGATTTATTTCGCTGAGGACTGTAAAAGAGTCGATTCTTCTTTTTTTTCGGAATTTACTCAAAAGTATGCGATTATAATATTCATCGCTACACAAACTTTGAAAAAATGAACGGTATGGATACTACTTGTGATGCTGGTAAGA
This sequence comes from Alatinidae sp. Z8VKAUB7J3, assembly GCA_010016025.2. Taxonomy (NCBI): domain Eukaryota; kingdom Metazoa; phylum Cnidaria; class Cubozoa; order Carybdeida; family Alatinidae; species Alatinidae sp. Z8VKAUB7J3. The sequence goes on along the minus strand of JAAAKM020073195.1, from coordinate 26,912,788 downwards.
GATCGCAACTATGTGCATTGCAGTCAAGACTTAATCTCAAAGCATTTCAATGACCTATTTAGAGTAGTGGTCTTCTAGGGGGTATTATTGCATGTTTGAATTAACTTTCGAACAGCTCGTATTGAAAGTGGTCAACGAAGCCGAGGCAGCACTTCGAACACCATTGTGCGATGAAGATATGGCAACATGGATTTTGCTTATCCTGGTGACTTACAGCAATAAGTTTGCTATGATACAATTTTGGACTTGTGATTAATGACAAATACTCTAATTTCCTACATCTGGCAGTATAGTTCTTGTTGCACACAGATCGTATGCCTTCAGATGGCAAATATAATTTATGTCTATCTATGTCCGTTTCATGGCGTTGCCTTGCTCGAACTTGACAGTCAACCTGGCTTTATTAGTACATAAAATATTATTTTGTTAATCAAATTTCACTGAAACGTTTAACATAATCGGTTTGTATGCTACCGTTTCCTTTGTATCTGTTGAACGGTGTTTCTTTTGACATAATGTAATTTTTATAGCATATTTAAAAGTATGCATGTTGCCTTTCTAAAACGCCACCCTCGGAAATCAATGCTCTTCAAAACGTTACGTTTCCTTTCAACGGTATGGCAACGAAAAGTAAACAGTGTGCACATAGCATATTTACATTTGTATTAATTATTTAAAGTATATGTAAATACTTTTTCCTTATATAATGCATATTTCACCCAGGATGGGAGTTATGTTGTGAGTACAGTTGTCTTGTGCCTTAACCAAGTTTTGGACACTTCAATTTCGTAATTTCCTTCTACGACCAAATTGATATCGTTGCATTTCTTTTACAGAAAGCTTTTGGGAACACCGAGCTTCTTTTTTTAAGCTGCATATGTTCAGTAAATAGAAAGTCTGCAAACTTTAGAGGTAAAAGCAATTAATATGTCTTTAGTATACCGGTATGACCTTTATCCTTTTTTGAATTATAGGGTTGTCCTTCATTATTAAAAGTGCTTCCGCTATTTGGAAGTTAAAGGTGATGTTGGACCGTGAGCGGATCGTCATACGACTGGCAATGTCAATATTACCACCATGTTTCCCTCTGCGCATTCTAATTGCGGTATTGTATTTCTGTTGTTTTGCTTGGGTGCTGATCCTATTCGTGGTATAGCCAATGTAAGTGTTCCTGTCGTTACATACAGGATTCGGGTATGTGAATTGATATACCACGTGATCATCTTCACTTTGAGAGTTTCACTGATCGATAACACACTTGAACTACGACTTTCATATTAACTTCATGGAATCTGCATGGCCTCTCTGCATGCAATCAATTTGAGCTTTTTTTCTTCCTTTGTAGCGTAGGTTTACCACTGTGTTAAGGAAACTCTTCAATGGCCGCACAACGTTAAGAGAACTTGAACAAATTGCAACAAAGCTAGCGAAAGCGAAATGTGAGACTTTAATGTCTTGTGAGAACAAGCAAGAAATAATAGTAATCGGGCAAAGGTAGACTTAGTTGAACACATGGTAGTGGATTTATGGTTACACGTAGGCCCCATACTTGATGTTTAAAAGCAACATGCAAACAATAAAGCGATGTATTTTACTTATATTCAAGGCCAAAAAAGAAAACTAAGTAGGGGAACAGGAACAGCAGGCCAAGTCAAAAAGCAATTGAGGTGGGGGTTTGGTATGAAAGATCAATTTTTAGTCTTGAGTGCCCTTTTTGGAAATAGAGGTGGAATTATTTAGTAACGGTAAGTGCCTTTTTATCATTTTTAACTCGAACTTCCAGAAACCACGCTAGGTACGTGATCAATGCACTTTGTATGTGTTTTTAATATCTGAGATACTATGAGTCATTTTAATAAACCTTGAGGTAGTTATTCCGAAATTTTTCCCCCAAATGGCTTTTCTCTAAGCGGTATGCACGTGCAATTTAAATCCACTTACTTTTATTTGAATTTGAAACGTAACATAACTTAGTTATATCAAAAACGTGAAAGTTTGTGAACGTGAAACGTGCCATGGCACAACTTACCCCAGCCCCATCCTGATTATTTACAAACTACGGCTCACCGCATCTCCGTTAATGAAGACATAATAAAAAAGGCATGCCTCGATGAAAAGTAAATGCATATACTATCGAATGATATATTTGCTTTCTTAACAACTTATACTGGCAGAGTACTATAAACCCGCAAACCTTTTCCCTTAGGATCCACTTAGAAGTCGATAAATCGGATTTGACTGCAGAAAACTTTTCCCCTTCACACAATCGTCTCATCGCGCAAACTAGGAACAATCACAGCTGACTGCCTACTAATAGATTGCATCACCTTTTAAATATTGTGAAGCAGGGCGTCTGGAGAGATGGTGGCTCAACTTACCCCATGGCACAGATTACCCCGGTCTCCCCTATATATTGTTGAAGAAGACACCTTGTTCAGATACTCTGTCTGTTCACTTGATGTATTTGTATCCTCAACTATAGTACTGGAGATCTTGCAAAAATCTTGCTGATAGGTTTGAAAGGTTGGCTTGCCCAGTATATTGTAAATGTCTGGTCCAAGATTTTCATTGAAAATTTCCAATTGAAATTTTTTAAAATGATGTATCAAACGATTCAAGTGTGCATATTTCCAAAAAGAGACAAGGCAGCTTGGGAAAGACATCAGTATTAGAGCAGCACATGTCAGTTACAGCGTTATTGAGTAAATCCCATCCTTTGATGTAAAATGCAAGTTAAAGTATTTAATTGTTTCCCTCATCATATTAATAGTCTACCAAAGACACAACCGACTTTATTATTACGTTGCAGCGACGGGGGAAGGTAAGTCTAATTGGGGGGGGGGTCAAGTAGGCTGGGTTCAGATTTATTTTCACATTCCACTAAGAAGCCTTTGATTTTATGTGGAAAGGGGTGTTTCGTGTCGATATGCATATCTTGTGTGAATGTGACACAATGTTTGTCGCAATTAAATTTGACTTTGATAAAGCTGAAAAGTGGTCACGGAAAAAATTGGGATTTGGCAAATCTTGGGGTCAATGAGAAATTATATAAGGTAACCAAACAGGCCTTGTGGAGCAAGGAAGTGCAAAGAAGAAGACTGAAGTGGTATGGGCACATGATGAGACTACCAGACAAAACACCAGCCAAAAGAGCCATGAGAGAATACCAAAGATATGTCAAAAAGCTCAGAGGGAAGACTAAAACAACATGGCTTGAAACTGTAGAGAAAGATGCGAGTAAAATTAAGGTGATGGTAATACGTGGTGGTAGGCTACAGCAAATGGGCTCAGAGCTAACTACACAAAATAAGCCCATGTAATTGGCACAGGGCCCGTAAGGCGCCCTTTCTGAGGGCCAATCCACATACCTACAGTTTTATCTAGGTTAAGTTTGCATCCTGATCCCGCTTCATACCTGTTGATAACGGAAAACATTGCTACCAAAGCGGGAGGGGTGGATGCAAAGATAGTTGTATCATCGGCGTATTGTGAAAGTCTAAGTTCTTCACTATGGCCTGGAAGGGGAATTCCCTTTGCATCAGGGCATTTTCTAATTGCGTTACCTAGAGTATCAGCTATTAGGAGGTATAATAACGGTGAAAGAGGACAACCTTGCCTTAATCCCCGTGTGGGGGAGAAAGGGTCGGAAAGATCGCCATTATTTCTAATGCGTGTTTTGATGTTTGAGGTTAATACCCGAATCCAGTTTCGAAAAACTGGACCGAAGTTAAGTTTGGCCATTACTTGGAGCAAAAAGCTCCAATTGACTCTATCAAAGGCCTTCTCCTGATCCAAGCTTACCATGGCAACTGATATACCTTTATGATCGGCAAAAGCCATGGTATCACGGATTAGGTATAGGTTTTCAAAAATTGTTTGATTGGGAACACTACAGGTTTGATCTGGGTGTACAATTGACGGGAGGCAAGATCTTAAACGAACTGATAGAAGTTTGGTTAAGATTTTATAGTCAACATTCAAGAGTGAGAGCGGCCGCCAGTTCTTAATGAACTCAGGGTCGTCTTTCTTGAATAATAAAACAAGGATCGCGGTTCTCATATCATCAGACATGTTATTGTTTAAATAGCAATAATTGAGTACATCAAGGAGATCCTGGCCTAGGATACTCCAAAATTTCTTATAAAACTCGACGGGCAGACCGTCACAGCCGGGTGATTTATCATTTTCTAAGGATGAAAGGGCAGAACCCAATTCATCCAAAGAAAGCGGAGCATCAAGTCCCTCTGACTGTTCATTAGAAAGTTTTAAATCAATTTGATCCAGGAGCCACTTCTGATCAACCATATTGAGCGGCTCCTCACAATACAATTTGGAGTAAAATGAAACTAGTTCATTCATGATCAGCTTTGAGTCAGTGATTTCATTGTTGTCAACCATTAACTTTGAAATCGTGTTATGTTGTTGTTTCTGACTCTCAAGTTTCCAATGTTGGAGCGTCGGGAAATCAGCTTGAAGTGTTACTTTCTCACGCGATCTTTGTAAAGCGCCTTGTAATTCTAGATCTTCAAGTGAGGATAATTGTTCAGTATAGTCAGCGATTAACTCATCATTTTGGGGGGAAGGAGGTAATTGTTGGATCAGAAGAAGGTTAGCTTGAAGGCGGCGACGTTCCTGTCTAACGGATTTCATTTGAGTTTTAGAATATTTAATTGCTAGGTGTTTTAGCTTTTTCTTTTCTGATGTACTCCCACCAAGCCCGTAAATCTGCGTAGTGAGATCGTCTATTTTGCCAATGAGCCCAGAAACCTTCGACTTTTTGGCAAAATTCATCATGTTTGAGGATTTCATTATTTAATTTCCATTGTGAACCAGACAATTTTGTTGAAGTTAAATCATGCAGGGTGATGTTAGCTGCATAATGATCAGAGAGCGTGCAAATCTGCACCTCTGCTTTTGATAGGGAATTAGCGACCGTGCTAGAAAGATAAATTTGATCAAGGCGTGTGCTAATTGTTCCACCATGAGAATAATGAGTAAATGATCTAGCTGTGGGGTATAATTGACGAAAAGAGTCGACTAATTTGTATCTTGTGATGAAATCCTTCAAGGAAATCACATCACCATTACCTCGCAGTGGCTGACGCCCGACACGTTGAGGGCGCTGGCGAAAGACGGCGAGGCGCTGCTGTCAGAGCCTGGTGCTGGCGGGTTCTATGCCAAGATGAACACCCAAAAGGAGCCCCTGGATGATCCGCAATGCCGATTGGCGCTTGCCAATGCCTTCGATTATGGGGCGGCAATCAAGATGATTGCTGTCACCGACGACGTTTCGCAGGGCTCGCCATCCACGGGGGCCATCCCGGTCGGCATGTTCGGGGCGAACCCAGCCGATCAAACGCTGGCTCGTGATATGGAAGCGGCGAAGTCGTACATGGAGCAGTGCGCACACAGCCCGGACGATTTCACGCTCGAGCTGTCTTGGATTGCCGAGGTGCCGATCGAAGAACGGTTCGCACTATTGATGCAGGCCAACTATGCCGAGCTGGGCATCAAGTCGGAGATTACCAAGCTGCCATGGGCCTTGTTCGCCGAGCAAGTGTCAAAGCCTGAGAACACACCGCATGTCTCGCAGCTTTTCGTCAACGCTGTGACCGGCGATCCCGACACGTTACTGTATGGCATGTATCACTCCTCGGCTTCGGGAACGTGGCAGTCGCCGGAATACTTAAGCGATGCCGATGTCGATGCGGCGCTGGAAGCGGGACGAACGGCAGCCGACGAAGCCGGCCGCGAGGAAGCCTATGCAGCGCTCAATGCGCGACTGATGGAAATCTCGCCCACGGTCTACGGTTATGACCGTCAGTCCGTTTTCGTGGCCAGCAATCGGGTGAACGCACCGGCGCTGAGCGATCCAGCGCACGCGTTTGGCCTGGATGGGATGGGCTTTTCTTTCCGTCTGATGGAGATGACGGAATAGTCGTTCGTTGCGCGGGGCTGGCAGCGCCGCCGGCCCCGCCTTTCCGTTAGGCCGCGCTATGTCGCCCGTCATCCGCCTGCTGGCCAAGCGGCTGGGAACCAGCCTGCTTGTCCTGTTCGGCGTCTCGATCCTGATCTTTGCCATCGCCCGGATCATTCCGGGCGATCCGGCGCGCATTGCGTTAGGTCCGAACGCAACGGACGAGCAGATTACCCAGCTGCGGGCGGACCTGTATTTGGATCAGCCGGCTTGGATTCAGTACGGCCATTTTATCGCCGACCTGGCGCGTGGCGATCTGGGCATCTCGCTGTATACGAACCGACCGGTGATGACGGATATCGCCCAGTTCCTTCCGGCAACGCTAGAGCTGGTCATCGTTGCCGGCATCATGATGATCGGGTGCGGCTTGCCGCTGGGGCCAGCAGTGCGCCATATGCCCGCCAGGAAGCTGAGGTGTGGATGGTGCACGACGGTCAGCTGACCGTGCGCGTGGCCGGGCACGATGAAGTGCTCACCGGTGGTGATGTAATGACGATCCCCGTCGGTATCGAGCGAACCATTCTCAACCGCGGTGACGGCGACGCCTTGGGCTACGTCGTTCGCGGTGGCGATCAACCAAGGCCCGCCAGCTCTTGAGCTTGTCCCTTGCGGCGCCTTCAACAGTAAGCAGGAAAGATCATGATTCGAACTCTGAAACAGGGCGTTAGTGCCGACCAGGCTGAGGCCTTGGATCTGCAGGTGCGCAGCACCGTAGAGGACATTCTGGCGGACATTCAGACCCGCGGCGATGAAGCGGTGGCCGAGATAGCCGACGGAAACGCCGGCGACATACTCCGCGATGGCTTTCAGGACAGTCACGATGACAATGCCGCCTGTTATCGTCAGCAGCATGTCCGGATTGCGTGCCACGAACACAAAGAATGCAGGCAGCTGAGGCACACAAGAAAAAACGTAAAATGAACGGGGGACGGATAATAGAATGGGGTAAAGTGGGCGGTGTCTATTGTGGGGGTGCCAGGCAATCACGACTGCGACTTTGACGCTGCGACCAGAGCCCGCGGAGTCTTAATAGAAGAGCTTGCGAGTAAGCCCGGAGAGGATTACGACTCTGATTTTATTCAGCAATGCACAGGGGTCCAATCTCAGTTTTTCGAGCTCTTGAATCGAATCGAAAGACCAAAAAGGACACAGAGCTTCGGAGAAGGGTATTATGAATACCACATAGGAATTGGTTCATTTAGCCTTCTCTTCAAATGCTACAACACAGCTTTGGGCTCAGTAAAACGCGAAAAGCCTGGGCATCTTGCCGTTCCAGACATTCTGATGAAACAGAACCTGCAGGAAAACAAGCCAGATTATGTAGTTTCAATGTTTCACCACCCGTACAACTGGCTCAGCAAGTTCAACATTCGAACCTTCCGCAACCATGTCGAAGCGACTTCAGATTTGATTTTAACCGGACATGAACACGATTCTGATAGTTTCGCCAAATATAACCGATCAGGGGAGTCGACTAGCTATTTGGAGGCGCCTGCCTTTCAAGAGACCGGGAATGATGAGTTTTCAGGATTCAATGCGATTTGGGTGGATTTGGTTTCTCAAAAACAACGAATTCAAGCATACAACTGGAACGAGAATCTGTTTGAACCCGTCTATCCGGATCCGTCCTGGGCACCATTTGTGCGAGGCGAAGCATTAGTCGCAAAAGACTTCGTTTTGACCGAGCATATGGACTGCCTTCTGAACGATCCTGGAGCAAAGTTCAAGCATCCGGCAATGCCATCTATCACGCTAGCCGACCTATTCGTATTCCCTGATGTCCAAGTAATTAATGCTAAACGGAAAGCAGACGCAAAGGAGGAGCAAGTGGACGGGCGCAATCTACTCAAGTACATTACGAGCCATAAACGGAACATTTTTCTCGGAGGGGAAAGATCGGGGAAAACTGCGTTGAGTAGAGTTTTGTATAGGCAGTTCTACGAAATGAACTTTGTTCCGGTTTTGCTGAGGGGAAAGGAGCTGACCAGTGTTAAATTGGACGCGTTGGAGAAAATCGTCACAACCAAGTTGCAGATTCAGTACCAGAATCCGAAACTGCCAAGGTTTCAACAACTTGACCGCGATCGAATTGTCCTGATTGTTGATGATTTTGAGGGGGCTCCGTTTGCTGCTCGTGGGCGGCAAAGGATACTGTCAAACATACATGGACGATATGGTAGGGCCCTAATTTTCACTGATGATGCAGCTCGCCTCGAAGAAATCGCTGATGGCGAGATTGCCTCTGTAGCTTTGGCTGATTTTAACGAGATCCAGCTCTTGGAGTTTGGGCATTTGCTTCGGTCGAAACTGATCGAAAAATGGTGTCGCCTGGGGGCAGAATTTACTGTCAGCGATGAGGAGTTGGAGCGGAAGATCACTCTGTTCGAGAATCAGATTGATGACGAAATAACAACCCATCATCTTCCATCTGTTCCATTCTACATTCTTGTATTTGCTCAGTCTCTGGATTCAGCCTTGCCATTAAGCAGTAGTGGATCATACGGGCAACTGTGTGAAATCCTGATTGTTCATAGCCTGTCGATCGCAAACAGAGTCACGAAAGTAGACACAAAAAAGGCGTATTTAGCGGAACTTGCTTACACCCTATACACTCAGAATCAGCGCGACTTGGTGCAGGAACAATTCGAGGAAGCGTTGATCGGACCGTTGGCAGCTGTCATCGATCGCACGGATGCCCCGCAAAGCCCGGGACGCCTGGAAAGCCACTATGCCCCACGCTCGTTGCGGCGGCTCAATGCCGACAGCCCTGAAAAGGACGAGGCATTTCTGGCGTTCGGACCAACGCTAACCCTCGGAAAAGACGACCATGTTCTCAATCTCAGTGAAAAAGGCGATATGATTCAGGCAGCGGGAAATCTTTACGCAATGCTCCGAGCATTGGATGAAACCGGTTTGAAACGTATCGCGGTTGCCCCTATTCCCGCGGATGGTCTGGGCGAAGCGATCAATGATCGGTTGCAACGCGCCGCGGCGCCGAGACCTCAATGACCGGCGCATTTCTTTCCGGACTAATAACCGATCTCGGCGGCCGGTCTGTAATCGACCTTTCCGAGGATATGGAACCGTATCTCGTCGAGTGGCGCGGAACTTATCGCGGACGTGCGGCGGCTGTCGTTCGTCCCGCCGATACCGAGGGCGTTGCCCTAACCGTTCGGCGAGCCGCCAAGGCGGGATTTGCAATCGTTCCGATGGGTGGCAACACGGGAGTGGTCGGCGGCGCGGTTGCGGAAGATGCTCAACGCCAGATAATTTTGTCGACTGAAAGGCTCGATAAGGTTCGCTCGCTCGATACCGATAACAACACGATGACGGTCGGCGCCGGTATGATTCTGGCGGACGTCCAAGCAACAGCCAGAGAGGCAGGACGCCTCTTTCCGCTCAGCCTCGGGGCCGAGGCTTCTTGCCGAATTGGCGGAAATCTCTCCACAAATGCCGGCGGGGTGAATGTGCTTCGCTACGGATCGGCGCGGGATCTGGTTCTTGGTCTGGAAGTCGTACTTCCGGATGGCAGGGTCTGGAACGGTCTGCGGGCACTGCGAAAAAACAACACCGGATATGATCTAAAACACTTGTTCCTGGGCGCTGAAGGCACACTGGGGATCATAACCGCGGCAGTTCTGAAGCTCTTTGCACTGCCTGAGCATATTGAAACGGTGGTTGCAGGGTTGCCGTCTGCTGATTCCGCTCTTGAACTGTTCAAAAAAACAAAGGCCAGCTTAGGAGAGCGTGTTAGCGCTTTCGAGCTGCTTCCAAGGCGGTCGCTCGACTTTGCGTTCCGTCACGTCGACAGAACACGGGATCCATTGGCCGATCAACATAACTGGTACGTGCTGATGGAAGCGGCCTCATCGGAGACCGACACTAGTTTGAGCGGTTCGCTGGAGACAATTTTGGAACAGGCGATAGAGGCTGGCCATGTGCACGACGCGGCAATTGCCCAAAACCAAACCCAAGCAGCCGAGTTTTGGCGGCTGCGCGAAGCGATAGTTGCCGGCCAAAAACCGGAGGGTGCATCGCTCAAGCATGACGTTTCCGTGCCGGTTTCCCGCGTACCGGAATTTATCGACCGTGCGATCGGTGCCGTCACTCAAAGGCTTCCGGGGATACGACCGGTTGCTTTCGGCCATCTGGGCGATGGAAACATCCACTTTAATCTCAGCCAGCCCATCGGCATGGAACCGAACGACTACTTTGCGCTCAGAAAGGAGTTCGCCTTGATCGTGCATGACATCGTGGATGATATGGGCGGGTCAATCAGTGCCGAACACGGCGTCGGGATCATGAAGCGAGATGAAATCGCAACCCGGAAACAACCGATTGAAATCGAGCTGATGCGTGCGGTCAAACGAGCTATCGACCCGGAGAATACAATGAACCCCGGCAAGATGATTTCCATGGACCTTTTCTTTTTTCTCATTTTTGCTCTCTCCTTCTGTTCTATTTTCAGCTGAGTGAGTTTAAACCTTTTCATTTTAGTATATCTCTTCTTTTCTGTTTCCTAATTTTATTTTCTCTTTCTTTTCTATTTTCATCTGTGTGAGCTTAAACTTTTTCATTTTAGTATAGCTCTTCTCTTCTGTTTTCCCATTTTCGCTTTCTGCTTCTGTTCTATTTTCAACGGAGTGACCTTAAACTATAATCTTATTATTGCTTTTTTTCGGTTTTCTGATTTTGCATTCTCCTTCCTTTCCGTTTTCATCTGACTGAACTTAAAATTTCCTTTTTTATAGCTCTTCTTTCCGTTTTCTGATTTTTGTTTTCTCTTTCATTTCAATTTTCAGCTGGGCGGGCTTAAACTTTTCATTTTACTATAGCTCTTCTTTTCCGTTTTCTCATTTTGTTTTCTCCCTCTTTTCTATTTTCATCTCGGTGAGTTTGAGCCTTTTCATTTTATTTTCGCTCTTCTTTTTCTCGTTCTCATTCTTGCATTCTCCTTATTTTTATTTTTCAGTTGGATAAAGCAAAGATTATACATTGTAGGGAAATGGAAAAAAAAACAAAGTTTTATTCTCTACTTGGAAATTTTTTCCCGCCTATTCCAGGGTTGCAAATTCAATCTATCAAAGGAGTTTTATTTCAGAGTATATTCATCAGTCATAACCCAAGGGTTACCAAAATCTGCCTAAAAAACCCCCGAAGTTTACAAAAGATAAAAAAGAATTCCCTGCTACCGAAGCAAATTTGATGTTTTAACCTTAAGAATGCAAGTACAGAGTAGTCATGACATTGAAAGTTGTCTCTGACTTTTTGAAAAATGACAAAATTTTAATGGCTGTCCTTGCTTTCATATTTGTCTTAAAACATTTCAATTTTTCTGGTAGCAAGTATATGTTGGTATAAAATGTATTGCTCTGTTCAGTGTATTAGGAGACATAAATTTATATAGCCTAGTTTATATTTTAATAAATTAATTTAATTCATTTACTAGTATTTATTTATTTTATTATTTAATTTATTTTTAAAAAGTCTTCTAGTATTATAATTTTACGCTTCTTGGTCTTCTACAGAATCTTGTTCATACAATTTTGTGCCGAGACCATGCCCCATTCTATTTCAAACAACCATTAACCATATCATCACTGTTATATAGTGAACATAAAACTTGTAAACGGGCACATGATTGGTCAGTCAATAATTTATCCGGTTAAAATGATTAAATTGATTTAAATGATTAAATGGTTAAATTGTTAAAATGACAACTGTCAGGTAGGTTAAAAAACAACGTTTTACTCTGAAGACTCAAAAACTTGGCATCTTTTTAACTTAATTATATTATTGACGGTAGGCATTTAGTAGGCTGGTTTCTCAAAACGAAAGGGTATGTCTCTATTTTTACATTTTACAGGGATAATAAAATGTAGTTATGATGGTTCTCGTGGGCCTTGGATTGTTCTTGGTTCAGCTAAATCAAAGATTCATTCTGGCATAAGCCTACACTGTATAAAATAATGATTAGTAATAAAATTAGCTGAATTATACCTAATTATTTAAGGAAGTTAAGTTTATTAATAAAAATAAAACTTAACAAAATGCATGCATGTATATAAATAATGCATGAAAGACAAAGTAATTCAACTAAATTTTCTTGCCTGACCATGAAGTTGCAAAGGCAAGTTGTCCTTGGAGCGTATCAGCAATTGAAGAAAAAAAAAGAAGTAAATTTTAGCACTACGGTCCTGCGCATGATCGATTCAAAACTGTCTCCTGATCGCACCTTATCCTTCAGGTCAGGCCCAAGCATTGAAAGGTATGTCCTGTTGCTGAGGACCAAGCGATCGTCGGCATCATAGAGAACGAAGCCCTCAGAGATACTCTCGATAGCGTCGGTCAATCGCCGCCGGGCCTCCGAAATTTCCCGCAGGTTCGACTCTTCAACTTCGACGGCCGTGTCGCGGAACCCCTCCAGTGCGCGCGCCATCTGGCTGATTTCGTCGTTGTTCCGAGGCGCGGGAAGCGCCACTTTCAGATCGCCGCCGGCAATTGAGAGCATGCTGCGCGACAAGGCGACCAATCGCTGGATCAGGTTCCGGCTCACATAAAGCCAACCGATCAGAATCGCAAACAGGACGCTGGCAACACTGACGGCCTGCAGGATCCGGGTGTTCCTTTCCTTGACAGCCGTCGCGTCCTATTTTGCCGTATCGATGTCGGCCTTGGCGGTCGCCACGAGCGCAACCACGCTGTTGACAAGTTCGGCTGACAGATCCGCATTCGTATTAAGCAGGTCTTCCGCTTCCACGATCAGCTCCAACTCGCGCTTCCGCAGGGCAGCAAGCCCGTTTTCTCCTTCGGACAGTTCCTTAATGATCGCGACCTGACGCACCAGCCTGTTTCTGGCGCGAGCCGGGGTTACCTGAACCCCTTCTTCGACTTCGTCGATGGCGCGACGCAGGCCAAAGGCCAGCACGTCGACTTCTTCCACGGTCGTCGCTTCGCTGACGCGCTGAATTTCCGCTTTCAGATCACCGATCCTCGTCAACAGGTCGATCTGCGGAAGAATCCCGATGATGTCCTGCGCCAATTCTCGCTGCCGCTCGGTCAACGCGTCAGCGGTCGGCGCATCGCTTGTGTTCCACTCACTCAGCTGGCCACCCAGAATCCGCTCCGCCGGCAGGATCAACCGCGTCGCAACATCCGTGGCTTTCCTCAACCGACCACTGACCGCCTCTCGGTCGCCCGACGTTTCCAGACGCGTTCGGACAAGGGCTTCCAGGGCCAGAAGGTTGGAATAAAACGGCTCGACCAGGCCCTGGGGTTCAACGGCACCGGTTTGTTGAATGATCCGCCTGAGTTGATCGGCTTCTTCAAGAACGACAGCCGATGTGCGTGCGAGGGCATCCTCGTCACTGACGATCAACAACTCGGGCGCGGCGCGCAGCACCCGTTGCGTTTGACCCGAAACGTCGGAGAGAGCGAGCGCTTCAGGGACGCGCTCATCGGTAACGATGCGAAGCGAGGCATCGACGCGGGCCAATATCGCAACGCCGATGATCCGGTTCCCATTTTGGTCCGCGCCAAAGCAGGCGAGGCAACCCCTGTCAGCAAACTACCCTCCCTGGACGTTACCCGGCCGGGTGGTTCACCCATTCCTTTGAGCCAGCTCGCCCAGTACGAACCCGAATGGATTCCCGCAACCATTCATCACCGCAACCGCAAACGAACGGTGACAATTTCAGCCAACCTCATGGCAAACACACCATTTAGTCGCGTCATCAAAGAACTCAAACCCAAAATGGAAGCCCTGAACCTTCCATCAAGCGTGACCTTCACTTACGGTGGTGAATTAGAGGGGTCGGGAGACGCCAACAAAGCCATTATGGCGAAAATGCCTTACACCATGTTCGCCTTGATCCTGTTGCTCCTCATGGAATTCCAATCGTTTCGTCGCACGGCCATTGTGTTGCTCACCATTCCGCTATCAGCCGCGGGCGTGGTGCCGGGTTTGCAATCGAAGACGATTATAATGAAATGTGTAGTCTGAAAAGTGCAATCAGTGTAAATTTCATAGAGGATACGCAGTAGAAATTAAAGACTGTAATTTATGTCTTGAAGTGTTTCGTGACTCTCAGACTAAAGGTTTTCTATGCTCCAATTGCCACTATGATAAATACGATCAATGGGAAAATACTTATCTTTTTTGATCGGAAAAAACCCTAAGCGTGATTATAGTTTATTTCTAAGACACTATTAACGTCATAATTTTAACTTGTTTTGGGAGGAAGAATCAGGTCTACGATTCGACGGTTCGAATAACTAAAGAACCCGGTTTCTACGTCATCGATGTAAAGACAATGACTACTATGTTTATAAACCTACTAATTTTTATTTGGCTGTTACAGAAAGTGGTTCTCCATTTGAAAACACTGCATTTGCCATTTCTTTAAGGAAGCAAATTGAAACATGTAAATTTTACAATATAAATGAAAAAGTATCATTGACTTAACCAAGCGAAACGATAGGAGTGAATTTACATTGTACTGTAGAAAATGTGACCCTGAATTTGCACATTAAGATCCATATACAGTGACTTCAACTGATCTGCCACCAGTGGTTGTTCTCTACAGCTTTCTATACATAGAAGAAGAAATCTAAAGACGATAAACAAAAAGTCATTTTCTATGTATATACATTTTTATTAATAAGTAAATTTACAAATATTTTTACAACATTTTATTCGTAGGGTACTGAAATAAATATTATACAGGTATGATAATGTATTTTCCACTAGGAAGTCATTCTAGTGAGGATTGTCTACGTAGATGTTGAGAAATTCATTGTAAGTATAGACATCGAAAAACTAACTATAATAGTGCATGAAAATCACAGCTTTTAGTCGATGAATCCTGTACTCTCTTCTGGTTTGAATAATAGTTCTCCCGCTCTTTTTAATAAGGTTATCGATGTGTGGAGTGTAGAATGCATTTGGTAGGCCAATAGGACCAGAAATTCTATGTTCTTCACTGTTTGAAAGATGCACAGCCATGCCATATAACAGCATTAATTGCTAAAAACTCATCAGTTCAAAATTGTGTTTCACTGTAATTTTTGTTTTCTGTGATGTAATAAGCAAAACAGACAATATTTGTAATGTAATTCCTTTTCAGTAAAGCCCTAATGACGCAGTAGGCTTTGTACTTTTACAGTCAGGGACGGAGGCGGTAGCCAAAGTCTCATTTATTGTTATTTGTTTATTTGAAATTTGAATTTCAGATTCAAACTAAGTTTTAATCTTTGAAGATTTATTTATACAATCCCAGAGGCATTGTTATATGTTTCTTTGGATTATTTTGAACGAAGTGTCTATCTCGAAATTTTGATCGGATGCATTTGGAGAAAATAGAGATTAAGAGACCTAGTTGCCCTTCAATCACTGATTCTTAAAAAGGGAACTAGAACTTTCCGTTTCCGATCAAATGAGCCTCCTCCAAAGTTTATAGGACCACCCTTTTCATAAAAACCTTATATGCCCCCAGGTTATATACTTGTAACCATCCTCCCTAGTTTTCGGGGTTCTGTCAACCCCGGAGACATCATTATATAATCTTTGGACAAAAATGTCTATCTTAAGATTTTGATCAACTGCATTTTTTGAAAAAGATAGTTTAGGGGGGGGGGGCTTCTTGCCTTCTTATCACTTTGGACTCTTAAAATCCCAACTATAAATTTCAATTCCCAATCAAATAAGCCTCCTCCAAAGTTTATATGACCACTCCTTCAAGCTTCCCGCCGACCAGCCGAATGTCCTGCGGATGCGCACCTTTTCAAAGGCTTACGGTATGGCGGGCGCGCGTGTGGGTTATGCGATCGGCGCGCCGGAGGTCATCTCCGCCTTCAACAAGGTGCGCAACCATTTCGGCATGAGCCGCATCTCGCAGGCCGGGGCACTCGCGGCGCTGCAGGATCAATCCTATCTCGCCGAGGTGCTCGACCAGATCCGGGCCGCGCGGGACCGCATCACGATGATCGGTGCCGATAACGGCCTCAGACCCCTCCCCGCGGCCACCAATTTCGTCACGCTCGATTGCGGCAAGGACGGGGATTTCGCCCGCGCCGTGCTTGCCGAGCTGATCCAGCGCGACATTTTCGTGCGCATGCCCTTCGTTGCACCGCAGGATCGCTGCATTCGCATCAGTTGCGGCCTGCCGGAGCATCTCGACCTGCTTTTGGACCGCCTGCCAGAGGCCCTGAACGCGGCACATACGAAAACGTAACTTTCTTTTCGTAGCCTGGACGCTAGGATTTCAGAGCGACCAAGGAATTTAGCCCGTGCATGATCCACGCGTCACCGAAGCCCCGAACTACACCAACGCCTTTCTCTGCATGGCGGCGCTCTTGCTGTTCATGGGCCTCTTCGCCATCTGGGCGGTCTTTGGCTACCTGATGTCGCTGATCTCAGGCTACGGGGTGCATTTGCTCATCGGACACCTGCCGCGCCGCGGATAACTCAGCCCGCACAGACCTTCGTTGCCGCCACGACGCCGCCTGGCGTGTGCTCGATCTGTAAGGCCTGGAGCCCCGCCTCGATGCTCGCCAGCGTGCCAAGCAGGGAATGCGCGCTCAGATGGCCCATATGGCCGACCCGGAAGAACCCGTGCCATTCCGGATCATCGGGCGGTGCCATGCCAAGGCCAATTCCAAGCGTCACACCCGCCGTTTCCGTCAGCCAATCGCGCAGCTGCGTTCCGCGCGGCGCGCCAATCCGGATGGTGCTCACGGCGTTGCTGCGATGGGCCGGGTCCGCGACGTTCAGCTCCACCGGGCCGGTCTGACCCCAGGTCTCAAACGCCGCCCAGACCGCTTTGGCAAGGGTCGCATGACGCGCCCAGACGGCTTCCAGCCCCTCTTCATGCACGATCATATCCAGCGCCACCCGCAAACCATACAGGTGGTGGGTCGGTGCCGTGCCGCACCAATATTGGTAAAACAGATCGGGGTTCGCGCGCGGGGTCCAATCCCAGTAGCTCGAGACCCGCTCCATCCTGCCGCGCGCCTCTGCCGCCTTGTCGTTGAAGAACACGAAACACATGCCCGGCGGCGTCATCAGCCCCTTCTGCGAGCCGGTCACCATTACATCGACGCCCCAGGCGTCCATCTGCATCTCGTCACAGCCCAGACAGGCGATGGAATCGACCATCAGCAGCGCGGGATGCCCTGCGGCGTCGATGGCTTTGCGAAGCCCTGCGATGTCATTCTTGATGCTCGTCGCAGTGTCCACCTGCACCGCCAGAACCGCCTTCAGCGCATGGTCTGTGTCCGCGCGCAGCACTGACTCGATCCGGTCGAGATCCATCGGTGTGCGCTTGCCGAAATCGAGCATTTCGCCCTCGACGCCCAGACGCTCCGCCATCTCGGCCCAGCCATGGCTGAAGCTCCCGGTCGCGGGCACCAGAACCTTGTCACCGGGCCCAACCACATTGCTCAAAGAGGCCTCCCAGGCGGCATGACCATTGCCGATCTACATCGCCAGATGCCCCACCGTGCGGGCCACGTTCTTAAGGATTTCTCATCTTCAAGGGTTTCTACTTCTTCAGCTCGAGCAGCGAAAGTGAAGGCGACAAGTAGGCAGGCAAACTAAAAAGAAACTGTCTGGGTAATTGCGTATAGATAGACTATGGTAGTCCAGCTAATGGATAAAAGAAGGGTTATGAATGAATGAATAAATTTATTTAGTGATTCGACTCGCAAAGAGTATTCCACTTTCTATTCTAAAGAAGTGTCATTTCCAAACTAAAATTTGAGGGTAGATATTATCAGACCGTTTAGCCAAAAATTTGACATTGTACTGCTCACTACAAGCTTAATTCTTAATGTTAACAGGTCTTGTTCTGAACTGATTCAACTACAGTGTCCATTCCCCGGGTTTCCTCTTTAATGTTCATCTGGTTGTTAATATTTTAATGGTGAGTTTCTCGGTAAAAGGTTTTATTTTGTCAAGTGGCTGTGTAGATTGTGGCTGTGTAGATTGTGGCTGCATAACTTTGAGCCCTCTAAAAGCATTTTGTTTTTATTTTGTCTCTGAGACAAGCATATTTTTAATAAGTTCACTGAATTAAACAATTGCAATGGACAGCTTATAAAAATCAATGTTTTGAAACTATTTTGAGAAAAACGGAAACTCTGTCCACTATATATTTCATCTTATTGTTTGAAGCTGTCGTTGTGAACTAATTTTGCTTTCCTTAAGTTTGCTCTTTATTACTGATCTGACTGTAATCATAATTTTTATAATGAACACCAAGATGAGAATATAATTTTATTGAAGTGGTGCATAATCATGGCAGCCTTTCTTTAAATGCCCTGAAAACATATTTTTGCTCGTGGTAGTAAAAAGGCCGTCTATAGAATTCATATGGTGGAACAATACTGTCTAACGCCCTGTAAGAATCAGTATTTAAAATCAGTTTAAAAAAGAGGGAAATTTGAGATGGAGTGGCAAAGAAAAAAATGGGTGATTTTCAATCTAAAATTTGAATTTCGATAATTTTTTCAATCTTTTTAGTCGAAAATATGAACTTTTACTATTGACTGCAAACTTCATTCTTAATATTAGAAGGTCTCTGTCTAAACCGATTTTTCTAAAAATTTCTTTTCTTGAGTTTACTCTTTACTTCTAATCTTGGATTGGGTATTATATTCATAAGAACATGAACAGTCAAAATTCAGAGTTGTCAAAGTAGCTGAATGGTTTCCGACTGCACAACTGTGAGCCCTCTAAAAACGCATTTTCGCTCATGAAACGAGCACCTTTCTATAAGGTTTAGGAAATGGAAAAATAGTACTTAATAGATTGTAAAAACCAATTTTAAAATCAGTGTTACAAAGAGGAAAATGCGAGATTGATTGGCAAACAAATCAAAAGGAGAATTCTCCGTACTAAATATGAGCTTAACTGCTTTTCAGTCGTTCTAGTTAAATTTTGAATTTTTATTACTCACTACAAACTTCATTCTTATTGTGAGACGGTTCAGTTCTAAACTGATTCTACGAGAAAAATTCTTTTCTTCGAGTTTGTTCTTTGCTCCTAATCCTTAGATAATTGTTATTTATAGTGACTATCAAGAGGAAAATTTAATTTTGTTGAAGTGAAATATAATTTACGGCTCTATATCTTTGCCCAAAAAACGCATTACTCCCTCGCGTTAGTAAAACAAAACTTTTTGTACATTGGATAAAAAAGACGGAGCTTTGAGATTGAGGGGTGAATGCAGAAAATGGTGATTTTCACTATAAAATATGAACTTGGCTGTTTTTCAGTCTTTTGGCGGCCACGTTGTCGGCGCGGGCGGCGGCGATGTCGAATTGCATCTCGTTGCCGAGGATGGCGCGGGTGAACTCGGTGCCGGTCTCGGTTGAGCCGATCGGTGTGTCGGCGGGCACATTTGCCGCGGCGAGGTGCTCAGGCGTGAGCGTTGAGCCGGAAATCGTCAGGATGCCCGCGCGTTTGCCTTTCGGCAGGATGGCGTTGACCTGCGCGACCTGCATCAGCGAGGAGGTGGCGACGGGGATGCTGACGGCCTGCGACAGCGCCTCCTGATAGAGCGAGAGAAAGCCGCAATTCGTGGTGATCCCGTCCACGCCATCGGCCTCAAGCGTGCGGGCGGCGGCGATGAACGTCTCGAGAAGCCCGGCAGCGCCCTGGCGCACGACACGGTCAGGCGAGGCGTCGCGCACGATCTTGTAATGCACCGGAAAAGGCCAGCTGAGCGCATTGCCCATATCGCCGGGGATGCGCGGGAAACGCGCGTCCAGCATCAGGATGCCGACAGAGGCGCCATAGATGGATTTGCCGCCCTGGGCGATATTGGGATCAGGGGTGGTCATCGCAGGGGAGATGACATCAATTTTGCCGACCCGGCAAGGGTGTTAGGGTTTGCACACAGGGCGGGTCCTAGACAACCGCCGCCGAGCGGGTCGCCTGATCATATTGTCCCGACATCAGCCGCAGCAGTTTCGACAGCTTGCTGATCTGGTCCTTGTCGAAGCCCAGATCGTCCATGGTGGAGAGCAGCAGGTGGTCGCGCACCTCCTTATAGCGGGCGCAGGCCTCGTCGCCGAGCTCGGTGATCTCGACCATTTTCTCTTTGCCCGCGCGGGTCGCTTTCACCAGATTGGCCTTGGTGAGTTTCTTCAGCGCATAGCTGACCGTGTGGGTGTCCTCGATATTCATCGTCAGGCAGATATCGGCCATTTTCTTCGGTCGATTGCGGTGGCGCACCGTGTGCAGGACCAGCACCTCGAGATAGGTGAGATCGGGGAAACCGGCGGCAGACATCGAGCGCACCACCCAGCGGTTGAACGCATTGCTGGCGGTGATCAGCCCGAATTCAAACTCGGAAATCTCGGAAAATCCGCCATCTGCGAGATGCGCGGAAGAGACGATGGGGCCGATTTTCTCATCTGACATGGGTGCATTCTGAAAATATATCGACAAAATGTCAATAAATTGTTGACGTATGAGTTCACCTGCGCATGATGACCCAAGGGAGGCCCGATGACGAATCCGTCTGAGGATAAGTTGGACAACAGCAAAACCGTCGCCATTATCGGCGCGGGCATTGTGGGTGTGTCGACCGCGATCTGGCTGCAGCGCGACGGGCATAAGGTCATTCTCATCGACAAGGCGGGCCCGGGCGAAGGCACGTCTTATGGCAATGGCGGCGTTCTGGCCTCCTGCGCCTGTGTTCCCGTCACCGGGCCGGGGCTGATCGGCAAAGCGCCGAAGATGTTATTTGATCCAAACCAGCCGCTGTTTCTGAAATGGAGCTACCTGCCGAAACTGATGCCGTGGCTGGTGAAATACATGCGCCACGCGAATGCAGAGGACACGCGACGCATTGCGAAAGCGGTGGCTGGCGTTGTGGGCGACTCGTTGGAAGAACATCAGGCTCTGGCGGAGGGGACCGGCGCGGAGGGCTTTATCCGACCGTCTGACTACCTGTATCTCTATGAGACCCGCCTACTTTGCCTACCACTAATCTACCTGCCCTTTCTATGCTACCCTACTTTGCCTATCACTTATCTACCTACCCTACTGATGTTGATAATTTTCTTATACCCACTCCTCCTCAAAAAGAGATTCGTAGATCAACTCGCATTCGATCAAGACCTATTTACTTGAATGACTATGTGACAGGCACCTCAAAATAACTGTATGGGACTTTAATTTTAAGAGGGGAGAGAAGAACACACTATTCAAAGAGTGGAGAGATGTAGTGTTGATTTATTCATATTGTTATATTAAGTAGGTGTGGTTATGTTATTGTTCTCAGTTGAGGCAGAATAGATTACGATACAGATACGAGTGGACGTTGTTCTTCATTGCTCTCTTACAATATTATAAGTAGGGTATAGCGGTAGTATAGTCTTTGACAATTTTTTTTGTGCACCCCCAGTGAGAACGGTTTATTCGTGGCTTGCGGGCTTTTGAAGCAGCTCCAGAAAAATTTCCATTCTGATTGCAATTTTATACGTAAATTGCTCTGTAGCAGAAAAAGGATACATAAAGTTTTCTTCCTGTCATTTGTTGTCGTTTAAAGATGCAAGACCTCAGGCACTTGACCAAATTCCCCCATTTCCCTAAAACTACTACTGGCTGAAAAACGTACCACTCTAGTTTGTTTCACGATAGAAAAACTTTCCAAAAAAAGCAATGCCTGTCTTTCCCCCTAATAGTACAATTGAGTAAATCTATCATTTCGGGAAAGACGTCTTGATTCCAGTTTATCATACGAGCCATATAGTTACATTTTATAAATTCCTTTGAACCTCCCCAATAACATTACAAGGCTGCGTTAACCCATGCAAAGAGCTATTTCAATTTTTGTAACGTTGATGCTAGTATACATACGGGATACGGGAGTGGAGACGGGAAAACATACAATGAAAACAATTGCTCAACAGAGCATATCTGAAGTATAAAAAGCAGTGTTATTATTTTAGTATGATGAGATAGCAAATGCCTACCGGAGTTATTTCTTCAAGGAAAGTATAACTGCTTTATTTTTCACGTGCGGGGAAGGCAGTCGTCCCAACGATCTCTCTTTTGTACAGGTCCGATTAAAGTTCTGTATTCAAGGACACATATAAGTGAATTGTAAGATCAAATATTGATTGCTGATTTCACAGTCAGGATGAAACACCGACTCACACGCAGTTTGGACTCGAATCAGGAAGATTAGAGAAAGATCAACTAACATTAAAGAACTTCCCAGAGGGAATTTAAAACGTACTTAAACTTTACAACATGCATTACAAGTATGTTAGCTTGTTACAATATATGGTCAGAAAGATCACTCTGTTTACCAGTTATTTCCTCCAACCACGTGCCACCAATAAAAAGTTCATCTGTGTTTCAACGTCGTAGTAGACCCATATTCCTGTCAATGAGGTACACCAAAAATCAGCAATCAGAGTAAGGTTCTACCTATACTGGTTCTATACGTTTGTTTAGATCTTGTGGTAGATTTTGATCGTAGAGTTAAGATGAGTTACGTCATTATAGAAATTCATTAGTGAGGGGTCCTCACTGGTCCATAGGAAAGCGGAACTATAATAAACTACTTTAAAGTTAGTGGCTGTCAGCTTAATTATTCCGCATAAAGTTGACATAATACCTGATAGACTCAGTGGATCCATATCAGTTACTGTGGGTACATACAATGATAAGGCAGGAAGAACTAGGCTACCAGCTTACTTAACGTTTAGATTTTAACGAAAAAATGTTACTATAAACGTTATTTTAAAGCACTTGTCACCCTCACGATCATATTTTAAACTCAAATAAACACATGCAATAGACTCAGTGCTTTGCATCGACTTCTTCGCAAAGATAATCTTGCATTGACGTATCAATCAACCCGGGAGCCAAAGCCAAAAAATGAGTTTGTGGAAGCTCTTGGGCATAGAGTTTGATGAGCATATTCAAGGCCGCTTTCGAAACAGAATAACCTCCCCAACCCCGATTGCCGTTAACAGCAGCCCCTGAGGAAATGGCCACCACCTGTTTGATTTGAAAATTTTGATGAATCAAAGTATCTAGGATAATTTTATTAGCCCAAACATTAATCTCCATAATTTTTTTGACATCGTCTAAAGCTGTCTCTTGAAGATCCCTGATCTTTCCTAAAAGACCCGCATTAAGAACCACCACATCAAGTTTTTTATGAGCCGATAAAAAATGAGGCAATGTTTGCGAGACAAGCGAAAAATCTGTGAGATCTAAAGTCAAATGATAAAAATTTTGATGTGCTTTTAAATCAGCATTCTCTCGTCGACTGACTCCATAGACATGCCAATCTTCTGCTAAATAAGCTCGAGCCAAACCATAACCCAACCCTGTGCTGACCCCTGTAATCAATATAGTTTTTGAATTCATAAATCAATTAATTTTTAATTTCCTATACATTTTTTTTAGCATCTCACTCGACATTCCTATCATTCCCACTTACCCGTCATTCCCGAGCAGGAGGGAATCCATTTTCATTTTTACTGAATTTGAAGCCACAAATCAATCCACTGTGAATTTTCTTTCTCAATAAGTCTGATTTTCCAGTCTCGTTTCCATTTTTTCATTTGTTTTTCACGCCTTATTGCCGATTCCATGGTTTTATGTTGCTCAAAATACACCAAGTTGCGGACATCATATTTTTCAGTAAATCCTGGCATTTGTTTATTCTTGTGTTGCCAAATACGCTGAACGAGATGACTTGTGACACCAATATATAAAGTCCCATTCTTCTTGTTGGCCAAGAGATAAACGCACGGTTGTTTGTTCATAATAACTCTTTAGTGGATTCCCGCCTGCGCGGGAATGACGGGTATAATAAAGAAGGCAGATAAATGGGAATTACGATCATAGACTTCTAGACTTCATTTTATGTGGCCTCTCCTTTGTTCAGCGTTTCTTGTTTCAAGCCCAATTTTACTCAGTAGAAGGACACTTTTTCCCTGTCTACGGAAAGGAGGAGCATTATTCCCCTTCAACAATACATATGTAACTCCCAAGAAAACATTTTTAAAAACGGCAGGCTAGAGAACCTATTCGCTCAATAAAAGCTAACTCATTATTGAATACCGCCAGCAATTTCGCTGTTGAATCACAACTAGCAGGGCCGCTTGCTGGACTTCGGTTTCTGCTAAAAATGCCATTAAAATCATGCTTTAAAAATCGGGCATAGAATCGGATATGGCAAGCCCGTTAGGAAAGAACCCAAGATCACCGTTACTCAAGATTTTCTCAATCAGTATTTTGATGAAGTGGTTGTACTAAAAAACTGATAGCATCCAAAAAGAACCTTGAGTCACCGTCCTGTCTTCTCCCAAAGCAAAGAGACCTGCGTGGCTCGGATTCAATAATGCATATGTGACTCCCAAGAAAACATTTTTAGAAAAGGCATGCTGGAGAACCGCATTGTGCCCCTCAGCAAAATGTTTTGAGGTTTCACCTGTGCGTCGACGATGGAAATAATAATTAAGCCATGTCAATTCAAGAGTTGTCTTCTCTGAAAGCTGAAAACCGACAGAATATTTTTCAAGACTTGCATTCGTATTATCCAAGACACTGTGGTTCCATGTATTCTTAAAGTGACAAGATGTCTAATAAACGAAGTTTTGATATGGATTCTAATATACAATTGGAAAAGATCTTATTTTGTACTCTAATGGTATGGAGCAAAAGGATTCTTTTGATTGTCAATGACACTGGTTTTGATACAAAAAATTGTAACGGAACCGACGATTGTAATGACTACAACCGGCCAGGTATCCCTTCTGTAATTTAATGGTCCCGAGCACACTTGTTTTTCCATTACCAGGATTGCGTATGAGTTTTTGGCCCCCCATGTTCTCCTTCAGGGTTCCAAGTACATCTCCAGGGCGCAAATGCCCACTCCCCAAATTTTTGCCCTTCTCTTTGCAATATTTTTTTAATTTGAACTGTCTTTAGCTTAGACTTTTCTTAACTTTATTTTTTTAGAACCATAATGCCTCGCTGTTTACACTAAGAGGTGAAACCAGGCCCAGTGGTGTTTTTTGATATTTTTCATAGGCCATAGTTTATTTTTCTTAATAACATTCTAATAGCATAGAAAATAACGATTATTGAGTATCTCGCTTTTTATGCTAAAAGGTGAAATAAAGACCAGTAAAGCTTTTTTTCATGGGTCACAGTTTGTTTTTCTTAATAACATTCTAATACCATGGGAAAGAACAACTGTTGAATACCTACCTTCTTACGCTAAATCCATCCCATAGAAATTTGGGATAGCTATTTTTCTGAAATAGTTCAAACATCAGATAACAAAAACTCCGGGCCGACACAACCCCCTAGAGGCAGGGGGCAAGTGTTTTAAGTTATGCCCAGAAGCGTATTATGGTCTATTATAGAGGTTGGTCGTTTAAACTCCGAAGGGTGCTTATTTGATTTGGAATTGAAAGTTCTAGTTACCTTTTTATGAGTCAAAATTTAACATCTACCCTTCTCCCTGATACAAACATCCTCTTTTCCCAAGATGTACCAAATGAAAATTTGAGATACCCAGTTTGTTTGAAATAGTCCGACGATAAGATAGCAAAGACTTCGTTTTCAATATACCCCCCCCCCCTCTGAACCAGAGGAAGGGCTGTAACTTGTGCTGCGGAGGCATTCAAGATTTATATGGAAGAGGTGGTCGTAAAAACATTGGAAGGGACTCAAATGATTTGAATTGACACTTCTAATTCACCTTTTAAGAGCTAAAAGAGATCCAATGGCGACTAGCCCCCTCCCTTCTAACCTACTGCTTCCCAGATGCGTCCAATCTAGTTTTTGGATAATCATTTTTCTCAAAATAGAACAAAGATAATAGACCGAAAATTCCAGAGATAAAACAACCCTCCCCCCGGAACCCAGGGGCAAGTGATGTAGAATAAGCCCTTGGAGTGGGGCATATAAGGTTTTTACGGAGAGGATGGTTGTAAAAACTTCGGAGGGTGCTTTTTCGATTGTAAATCAGAATTCTTAGCGCCCTTATCAACAGTCAAAAGGGATTAAAGGGCAATAAGCCCTCCCTTCAAGACCTTTTTTCCCCAAATGCATAAAACCAAAGTTTTGAGAGACCTATTTTGTCAAAAATAATGAAAAGGTTAAATAACAAAGCTTTGGGGTTGAAACATCCCCCATAGCCCGGGGGTAAGTTTTGTAAGCTATGCACCGTAGGCATATAATGTCATGTGTAATGGGTGGCTGTATAAACTTCAGAGATGACTCATTTGATTGGAAATTGAAAGTTCTAGTTACTTTTTTAAGAGTCATCAAAAGTGATCGAAGGGTATAACCCCCTCCCGGCACGATTTTTTGTTCAAATATATCCGTGACACATAACTTTTTATTGCAAGAAAATCGTCAAACTCGAAATCGAGTAGACAACCATCATGTATGTATTTATTTTGAGCCTAGTTTACAGGGTGAGTTTGTCGAGAGCGGCCATTCCATACGTCTCACGGCATCGCGGTTAAACTTTACATTAAATGTTGAAGTAATGATATAGAATATAGAATATACACGTTCAACACAACGAACGAAAATATATGGTAACGTCATGAGAGGCAGTACCGGTAGGTTGGGGTATATCCAGATTATCTTTGTTGTGTAGTACAGGGTGCCTCAGTGCTTTTGATGCCCGCCCGAGGTGACGTCCGGAAAACTCACTTCTCATAAAGGTTTTGTGACATAAATAAGGAAACGTTTTCTAATGACCCTAACGCAGGGAATATACCTGATACAGGTTATTAAAAACGACGAGTCTGCTATGAGTATCTAAAAAATTAATTTACAATTTAAAATCCCTAAGTAGATATCAATATAACTGATTAATGTAATCTTAAAACTCTATGGATAAAATGCTGTCTTAAAAGAATGTGTATTTAATAGTGATTTAAAATTGTCGAAAGATTTCGCATTGCGAATGTAACTTAGTGCCGATTTCCGTAGTTCAGATTCCGCGGATGCAAATGCAATATTGCCTACGGTTTTCAGTGATATAACTTTGGAAGCTGAGAAGAGCAGTTTTCTATTAGTTCTGAGATATAGGTTTCTGGGATCTAAGACGAACTTGAACTTCAGCACTTGATCAGAAGTGAGGAAGAATTACTTCTTCAGTGACCACCTTCCCCATGCCCCTCCCCTTTCTGTGACACTGCCAGTTATCTCAAAGAAACAATCAATGGCTAACTTCTTAGTAGTTCAGACGGAGCGTAGCGCCCAGAAGCTGCACACAGAAGACAAGCTTGTACATTCGTTGCCGACAAAGTTATTGTTCCTCGCTACGCGACGGCTAGTGGTTATGCAAGTGTGAAACCTGGAAACTGAAGAATCCGGGCATGCTCAGAAGGCATCAAGGCGCTCGGGGTTTCCCCTCTTCTCAGATTTGATAACAATAAGGAATTGTGGTCTTTGTTAGCACAAATTGAGGAAGAACGAGTTAACTGGATAAACAGTGATTAGTTTAACAGTTTCATAGATTACGTATTTCCCTCACTTGACAATGCTTCACAAATACTTGCTTGGAAACTAAGCCTCGTATAAACGCAGCTGCGAAAACTTCAATAGCAGTAACCAAGTTCAATTAGCAGTGTAAAGAGTTTTGCAATAGTTGACATTAGTGCAACGTGATCCTTACAGGCGTGGGTTAGCTTAACGGATTCTAGTAAGAGAGTCTCGATGAAAAAAGCTAAACTGTTTCACTGAATGCACAAAATGATAAACAACGTCTACTGGTATGAATCGATACACCTTTCCAATACAAGAATACAAAAGAGACCCGAGGCATACATACATACATACATACATACATACATGCATACATACATACGTACATACATACATGCATGCATACATACACACGTACATACATACATACATACATACATACATGCGTATATACATACATACATACATACATACATACATACATACATACATACATACATACATACATACATACAAACATGCGGTTTGAGCACTCTGGCATGGTACCACATGAATCTTTTAAATTGCCTTGTTGCAGGCGTGCTTGCTTCATAGCTAAGATTCAGTCTCTTCACTCTGTGCTGCACTGATGAGCCCACAAAGGGCGAAACAGTAAAAGCCAATTGGTTGCAAATTTGCTATAGCTATGAATGTAATAAGTATAACTAAATTAATCTATACTATTATTGATTACATGTTTAAAAAATTCCTTTCCAAAAATCTAATTAATAGATCTTTATCAAGTTTTACCCGGTTCGGCGCACGTTATTTAACCATAGAAAAGTACCTGGCTGGAAAAATGTGTTTTTTTGGGAAAGTATAAAAAGTAAAGTTTTTTAGTTTTGGCGCTTGTTTTTAAGTCATTTGTCGTCTAATTATACTGCAATCAAAAGTATATAGCATAAGTCTTAAGTAAGTGTGGTTTATGTTTTGTTAGGCGTTTTTATAAGTGTTATTGGTTGTCTCGTGCTTGCCCTGCATTTTCAGTTAATACAGTAGTTGAAAGAGAACCTTGGATTTCCTTAGTTTGAACTCGGTCAGGACCAACGCATACTTGTCTAGGCATTTGGGATCGACTGTGGTGTTGCAGTTATCTACGCCTGCGGCTGCTAGCACTGGGTGTTTCGAACCCGGCGGGCTCGCCTTAACAAGCGTTAAGGACCCCCGAAAAAGATTCACGCCAGGCAGTTGACCGTTGGGCTAGTACAGTCTTCAGGCGCAGCGAACCGAGTGACCTAAGAGCATTACAGTGGTGGCAGCGGTACTGAGTTAAAAAAAGGACATCCAAGGGCTAGGTCTCTTCCGTCATGTCTTTGACGGAAGAGCAGGAAAAGAAAATATCCTCTCTCACTACGGTATTAGAGATAGCGAAAAGTATTCCTGAATATACGGGAACAAGCGACGTAGACTCAAAATCTTCAATGAACTTGTGCAGCCGTATGACTAAGACTAAGAAGCAGTGTCTAGCGACTAGGCTACGAGGGAGTACCTTGCAATATTTTGATTCTGATCGAGATACGGAAACTGCATATGACTGTATCGACAATTGATAGAAACTTTTAAAGCTCGGTTTATTGAAACAAGTACAACCAAAAAAATAAAAACAGAAGTAGTAACATTTGATAGCTCCATGAGAATTAGGGAGCATGCAGACAAAATTCGTAGAGCAGTATGTTTACAGCTAGGAAAACTGGGGCAGATGAAACAATCCAAAAAGTACAATTACACGCATTTACGCAGAGACTGACAAACAAAATTAATTAGACTTTTACTTTCTCAAAAATCAGATTCACTAGAAGAAGCCATAAGGCTCATAGAAAGAGAAATACAAATAGATGAAACAATGAAAAAATTTGAACAAATGTCGATCAATATAACAGAAGGAGAGCATAACAAGGATCTGGGTAAAAAGTGAGTAAGATTTTTGAAAAGGAATGGTTTTATACATTTAATCAATAATAGTTTATATTCATTTAGTTATACTTATTACAATACTCACTAGAATCATCAGATTCATCACTTAGTGTCCTAGGAAGACTAAGAATTTACCACGAAAATTCGTAGAAGGTCAATATATGCTTAGGTTGACATGGAAAAGATTCGAATAGAGGGTCTGAAATAGCTACATGTTTAAAAGATAACACATACCTGGATTTAAATGTGTGTATTACATACGAAATGAACAATAATTAAGTGAATATTCTTAAGGGTGTGCTTCTAAGGCCAGTTGAAAAAGAAACACTAGCGCCACAGGAACTGCCCATAGAAACAGAGGAGAGAGAAAACCATCAGTGCATCTATGGGATATAGGAAAACCTGGCATACATCCTCCAATCCAGATTAAATTTATCAGAAAAGGTTACACACGTATTTCCAAGAACTGGTCAAAAGACCGGGGAGGCATCTTGATGGCATTGGACGAGCGCAAGGGCGTTTGGAAATCGGGCAAAGGCAAAGGACGGCGTCACACGAAGGGCCGCCAGTTGGACGATCAGGCTTGGGGCGAGGTGAAGGCGCTTCTGGGCGACCGGCCACGGCGGCGCGATCTGTTGATCGAATTTCTGCACCTTATCCAGGACGCCCATGGCTGCCTGTCTGCCGCGCATCTGCGCGCTCTGGCGGAAGAGATGCGGCTGGCGCAGGCGGAAGTCTATGAAGTTGCGACGTTTTATGCCCATTTCGATGTGGTCAAGGAGGGCGAGACCCCGCCACCCGCGCTGACGATCCGGGTGTGCGATTCGCTATCCTGTGAGCTGGCAGGGGCGCAAGCTTTGAAATCCGCGTTGGAAGACGGGCTCGATCCCTCGGAGGTGCGCGTGTTGCGCGCGCCTTGCATGGGGCGGTGTGATACGGCACCGGTGCTGGAACTCGGACATGCGCATATTGATCATGCCACGCCCCAAAAGGTTGACGCGGCGATTGCGGCGGGCGAGACCCATGCGCATATTCCGGAATATGAGGGTTTTGAAACATACCGGAAATCAGGAGGTTACGAGACGCTCCTGAACCTTCGTGAAAGCGGTGATTGGGAGAATGTGCAGGACACGGTTCTGGCCTCGGGCCTGCGGGGCCTCGGTGGGGCCGGCTTCCCGTCGGGCAAGAAATGGGGCTTTGTGCGTGCCAAAGAGGGGCCGCGCTATTTGGCGGTGAACGGCGATGAGGGCGAGCCCGGCACGTTCAAGGATCGCTACTATCTCGAACGCGTGCCGCATCTGTTCCTCGAGGGCATGTTGATCGCTGCCTGGGCGGTCGAGGCGGAGACCTGCTTCATCTATATGCGTGACGAATACCCCGCCGTTCTAAAAATTTTAGTAAATGAAATCAAAGCCTTGGAGGACGCAGAGCTCGTATCTAAGGGCTATATCGATCTGCGGCGCGGCGCGGGCGCTTATATCTGCGGTGAAGAAAGCGCGATGATCGAAAGCATCGAAGGCAAGCGCGGCATGCCGCGGCATCGGCCACCTTTCGTGGCGCAGGTCGGGGTCTTCGGACAGCCGACGCTGGTGCATAATGTCGAGACGCTGCATTGGGTAGCGCGGGTCTGCCGTGAAGGGCCCGAAGTGCTGAGCGGGACCGAGAAGAACGGGCGCGTCGGCTTGCGCAGTTACTCAGTCTCGGGCCGTGTGGCGAACCCGGGCGTGCATCTCTTGCCTGCGGGCTCGACGATCACCGATATCATCGAGGCTTGCGGCGGCATGGCAGAGGGGCATGTCTTCAAGGCCTATCAGCCGGGCGGGCCGTCTTCAGGGCTTTTACCGAGCACAATCAATGACGTACCGCTCGACTTTGACACGCTGCAACCACTGGGAAGCTTCATCGGGTCGGCGGCGGTTGTGGTTCTGTCGGACCAGGATTCGGCCAAAGCGGCGGCGCTCAACATGCTGCGATTCTTCGAGGATGAGAGCTGCGGGCAATGCACGCCCTGCCGTGTGGGTTGCGAAAAGGCGGTCAAGCTGATGCAGGCCGATCGCTGGGATCAGGGCCTTCTGGAAGAGCTTTGCGTTGCCATGGGAGACGCATCGATCTGCGGTTTGGGGCAGGCGGCACCGAACCCGATCCGGCTCACCATGAAGCACTTTCCGAATCCGCTGAATTTTACCCGTGCCGAATGGCAGCAGGCAAAGCGTACGCAGAACGATCCGCGCATACTGAAACAATTGCAAGCCCGAACGATAATAGAATGTGCTAGAACAACGAAGGCCCACTCTCACTTACCACAGCATTTTTGGGCAGATGTAGTGAAATGCGCAGTTTATTTGAGAAATAGAAGCCTGTGTAGAAAGACAGAATACCACAGCTTTCACACCTAAAAGATTTGGGATGCATTTAATTTATGCATATCCCAAAGGAACTCCGGAAAAAGCTTGATGTCGACTAAGACACGTCGTATTGGACACTCTCCAGAGAGAAAAGCTTACCGACTTTGGGACTCCAAACCAGGAAAGTTCACGTAAGCAGAGACATAATCTTTGCAGAGAACAACTTCGATAACGATACCGAAGTTACAGCAGACATTTCCAAAAACATCAAATGAAAGAAAATCAGATGCGTCAACTGAAACCATCACTAAAGTAAAAGATGTAAGCAGCATTAAATGGGAAGGTGTAGATAGTCAGAAGGAGCTTCATATGTCTATGCAAGACAAGAAAATCACGCAAAGATATACGCCAGAATCAAGCCAATGGAGTAATTGTATCGCTTCTTGCCTAGTCTGTACTGTGAATTGCTAGAGGACCAAAACAAGTTCGTCAGTATTGCTGTCACACCAATAACAGTTAGAAAGGAGGGACGTCTGGAACAAACAAATGCCGAATACACCTTGTTGACATGCAGAGTTTAACAAATTTGTAAACATCTTAAAAACAAATTTGGCAAATTTACAACAAAGGCCAACAAACAAAAATTCACCATCACACACATTACAATCCACAAAACCACAATCCGATCAAGCCATATCCACAAAATCACTATCACACATGCAAAACCATTGAACCGACAGAAACAAAACGCAGATTCAGTGGACCAGCACAAAATTTATTTAAGAACGTGGATTCATCATCACATGCATTTGAAACCACTATAAATCGCTCAAATGCTAATACAGTTTATACTCAATCACCACCTTCAACCCAAAGCACAAAACAAACACAATGTGAAACCACA
Source organism: Alatinidae sp. Z8VKAUB7J3 (assembly GCA_010016025.2). Lineage (NCBI taxonomy): Eukaryota > Metazoa > Cnidaria > Cubozoa > Carybdeida > Alatinidae > Alatinidae sp. Z8VKAUB7J3. The sequence goes on along the minus strand of JAAAKM020073195.1, from coordinate 26,880,122 downwards.
TTCATTGCAGCACTCAATTCTACAGATAATAATAACAAGGATTTGACCGCAATTCTCTCTAAACTCTTTATGCTCAACGAAAAACTAAACTAATTGTGAGCGAAAATGCCTTCGTCTCACAATAAGATTGCTCCATAGGCTTTCTTTGGTTGACGGGCTGGATTGGTGTATTAGAACATCTGAAGGAGATGAAGTATTTAAATAATGGGGTACACAAAATCCTTAACAAGCAAGCCAATGCTTACGTACCAGGAAGCGTATTCGAACCTTCTCAATTTCTACCAAACATGCCATGCAGAACATGAAAATAGAAAGTATACAATACCATTCTGCAGCGAGAAAAAACGGGAACATGACGCTTAACACCATGGGCTCAAGTTTTAAAATGTCAACATATTCGAGACGACTTACATGGATGTGATCCAAAGTAAACCAAGGGTTTGTGAGAAGGGCACGCTGCATGCCTCTACAAGGCATATTCTTACATAGGGAGACTAACGAAAATGCCTAGACCTCACTGGAACAACTCATCTCAAAATCAAGACTACTACTTGTAAATGTAGTGACTGATGACCACATACAAAGATGTAATTCGGAAAATGCGAAACTCTTCACTAGGTTATGCAAATATGAGGTCATACTAATTGATGACAGGACATGCTTCTCTTGGACTGTCTATATGTGCAACATAATAAATTTCAATAGGAAACTACTTGAGAACTCTTAGATCTAAAAGAGGCGAGGAGTTTATCTATAAAGAATCTGAAGAAAAGCAGTCGCCAACAAAGATAGCAACGATTAAATGACATGACAAATACATGTGCAAAATGAAAACGGACGTGATGAGGTTAAAAGGGTGTTGTGGTAAAATACATATGAACATCTATAGTACGTTTTGCAAATTAAGAGCACTTACTTTATAGTGTGGTTTTCAAAGTTTCCCAAATTTAAAACTTCGGTGTTGACTAACACATTTCTGTCAATGGTTACATCGTTCTCAATTTTCGATCCCTGAAGTTTGATTTCTTTCTGTCCTTGTGCATCGTGACCTTTAACATAATGGGACACTTCTCCGCATAACGTTCGGTCGAACGGTATATATATATTTGCACTGAGGATGGATTCTGTTCAATAAAGAAAAATCTCACTACGTCAGCTACAGGTAATGTATAATAATCAAGCAATTGCAAATAACAAGAAAAGGCTTACAAAATAACTCATATGGATGATGTGGAAGTAGTTATACAAGTTACCTACACGTAAGCCGATTAAACTTATGTGTAAATTTTTATGTGTTAAATGTTTTGGCAAGCACTTCAAGATATGATTGGATTCTACTTTTGTAAGACTTTGTTAACGAGTATAGGGACTGGTGTCCAATTTATACCCGTACAGTAATACTTTCAATCTAAGGGCCGTCGGATTTCGCTGGAGGAGGTGGGGCGCCAAATGTTAGGACAATTGGGTCAGCAAGGTGCCGTTAGTACGGAAAACTATTTAATAGTGTGTTTCAAGTTTACGAAGAAGTCGCGCCTTTTTGTGGTACGAATGTTATGCGATACGAACGGATTTCCATATCGTCTGTGACAATTATTGCTTGCTTTCCAGGCATTTACATCGAGGTGAGTTCCTTGAATTTTGTCACAGCAGGAAAATCCTACCTACTATATTACACATGTAAGAATGTTGCTTCGTTTTGCAGGATTAAGCAATGACACTGTATGATTGTAAAATTATCAGCCAACGTATTTACAAGGAGAAAAAGCCACAAATATTTACATTGCAGAACTTGACGACCTCCACCGCGATGCTGATATTCTCTGGTCCTTTTCTGTCTACGAATTGCAATTTAAAATAATGGGGTGGAAGTTGAATTTCTCAAACTTCATGAAAATAAGCAGATTAATTCCAATTTTTTTTCAAAAAGACCTCTGCCGAGACATAGACCTGATTCTATGAGACAACATTCTCTGTTATGTTGCCTATCACCACTAGTTTGGGCAACTGAATGGTCTTAAACAACTAAATTGCATACTCCATGTCAGATATCATTCACACCAATGCGGTCTCATCTCCAATTCGATTAGGACCAGTTCTAGCCATGTCTCTAATTTTAACGTGTAAGTTGTACTTTACTTAGTAAATATAGTCTTAGGAAATAAAATTCTGCCATTTCTTTTTTCTCTTTTTTCGCGGGTTACAGGGCTAGTGATAATGCCATAGCCCATAAAAGCCATAAAATATCTTAACCCTATATGACTGTCTGTGATCGACGCAGGAGTTTCGGCGCTATGAACACTGATGCGCGAACCAAGGAATGACAACGATCACTTCATCCCCGGTAACTCTTCGCGATAATATTCTATAAAATTGAAGATTATTACATTAATTAATATAAAGTTGCTTACACAAAAGGCTAAAACGACGATACACAACGACGATACACAACGACTTCGATAATATGAATAATGAAACATACCATTTGGTGCCATGTCACAACCTAGATCAACTAGGACTCCTTACGATAGGACAGCTTCCTGATTATAAAGGTATCGTATATAGAGTAAAGTAATGTTGCATTGCCGCGTAAAATATTTCATAAGTAATGCTATTTCAAAACTCTTCCCTGTAGGAATAATTTTTGCTAAGACGCCAAAGCATAAACTCACAAAAGAACGGCAAACGAAAACAGAAACAGGACGAACTTAATAATTAAAATTAGTAATATGGTCTATTCGAAAAGCATCAGAGTAATTAGATGTGTAATAATATCACATTTTTTAATGCAATATAAGTGATAAATCAATCATTCAACAATTCTTCAAAATAAGGCATCGACAATGGAAAAAGAAACACAAGGAGTGCCTGTTGATAGTTTCGCTTACTTCAGTGGTGTTTTGTAAATGTTTCTTTACTATCGACCTGGATAGTTTAGTGCTTATTTTCAATACGTAGGGGTATCATCTCTTAGTATACTTCAGAATGGTTCAGGTTATTAAAATCTTTAGCCGAAATTAGTACTTATGCAGATGATTTAGATTTTATTTTTTGTAGTGATAGTTCTTGTTCTTAGTCTATTCCTGCACATTTCTCGTTTAGTAGGTATTGTAGGAAGACAAGGGATCACGAGGTATGAATTTTGATATCCTTTGTTTATCAATTGTAGTGTGTTTTGGTAGAATTTTTGTTATATTTAATTAATATTTATGCAGATAATTTAGGAAGTTTTATTTGTAACGTAGTTGTAGGATTTTATTTGTTTGTAGTCTTTCTTCTTGTTATTAATTTAGTCCTACACATTTCTTGTTTAGTAGGTATTGTAGGAAGACCTGGCTTTACGAGGTATGAGTTTTGATATTCTTTGTTTATCAATTGCAGTGTGTTTAGGTAGAATTTTTGTTATATTTAATTAGTATTCATGTAGATAATTTAGGTAGTTTTATTTGTAACGTAGTTGTAGGATTTTATTTGTTTGTAGTCCTTCTTCTTGTTATTAATCTAGTCCTACACATTGTTTTTTAGTAGGTATTGTAGGAAGACCTGGCATCACGAGGTATGAGTTTTGATATTTTTTTTTTTATTAATTGTAGTATGTTTTGGTAGAATATTTGGTATATTTAATTAGTATTTATGTAGATAATTTAGGTAGTTTTATTTGTAACGTAGTTGTAGTATTTTATTTGTTTGTAGTCCTTCTTCTTGTTATTAATATCTATTCCTGCGCATTGCTCGTTTAGTAGGTATTATAGAAAGACGTGGGATCAGGAGGTATGAGTTTTGATATTTTTTGTTTATTTATTGTAGTATGTTTAGGTAGAATTTTTGGTATATTTATTTAGTACTGATATACTAATTTATGTTTTTTGAATCTTTGACCGAGGTATGCTTTCTATAATTGGTACTTCGTAATACTTTTTTGCTACATTTTTGTGTATTGATGTAATTGGTGTTTGCATTCCAGTTTTAGTTGTTGGTGTTAAGACATATTTTATCCTTTATTTGTTATTTACTGTAGTTGTATGTGTCGAAGTTCTAAGGTACAAAATTTGATATTTTTCAGTAAGTTTTTTATGATGTTTATTAAATCATTTTTGTGTTAGGATTATGAGTGTTTTATTCTTCCCATATTACAGAACAGATGTTGTATGTGCGCATGGATTTCTCAAATATCATGGATAAAGAAGATGGCTCTCATTTATCAAACTTATAATTTATACACCTTGACACTTTATTTCTCAGGTATACTGAGTACATTTTCAAAGAAGTGACTTTCACTATAACCAAGAATGGTAGAAAATTAGAACTGTAATATATCTCATTTGTGTCAGATAAAGCTGAATTTTCAATAGAAACCAATGAAAAGAAGGTGAAATAAACCAGAGACGTAACTCTACATTACAGTGATTTTGGATCGAGTAATAGATAGAGCATGTTCAGCGTCTGCTGTATACAATGTTTATCATTATTGTTAGTATTATTATCATTAAAACTACCCTCTGAAGCATTACAACCATAATTACTCTGATCTTCATCTGTCTTACTAAAGAGTATTGCTTCAAGGACACAGTAAGCAGTTTAAACGTGAAAAAGTAGATCTCTAAGAATACCAGATTTTAAACCTTGATGCAAAAGGAAAACGAGAAGTTCCTTTTGAAATAAGGCACTGTGATTATTTAAGAAAACCTAGAAGACCCAAAAACCTGCTGTATATCATAATACAGTCGTTAACAATCATATTAGTCGCTTTGCCAGCTACTTGGTAAGGTTGGATTTGACATTGTTCCCAGCCCCATTATTTTTGGTGCCGTGATATTCGAATCTTGAAAAAGGTTAGTTTATGACTTTTTAGGGTGGGCCTTTTGACATTGTTCCGAGTCTTATTATTTTTGGAGCCGTGATATTCAAATCTTAGGATTGTTTTATGACTTTTTATGGTGGAGCTTAGGTTGATATAGGTGAGGGCACTCGTATCCTACTCGTATGCTCCATAAGGAATCATGACTGCTACACTACGGAAAGGGTAGAAGGCACGTACTCTTCGACTTTCCTTGTCTCAGCCATCGCCTAGCAGTATGTCCCTTAATCTGCTCCTTACAGACATCTGTGAGGTTTTAGATGCAATTCAATAAGGTTCTTTTAAAAGTCACATCAATTCCCGTTCCAGTCAGTTTAGGTTTATTAGAGTACACAGTTGATGATAAAACCAACGTTATCATGCGGAGTTTTGCTCAGAATCGTTGATATTACATAACAAGCGTTTATCGTTTGAGAAAAGGGTTGTACCCCCCTTACAATTCAAACAAAAGGAGACAACGGCATTTGTTGTTCTTGTTTACCGAACACCCAGTCTAAGTTGATATATATATATACAACTAAAGACAGATTCTTAAGCCATAAAAGTTAAACATATATATATAATAAAAACACCAAACTCTGGCTCTCGCGTGATTTCGGAAAACTAGTTTCCTTCATCAGGATGATGAATATATATATATGAATATATAAAAGTTGTCATGACATAAAATTTGTTAACATGTCCGCTGTAACATCTTACCATGCTATCTCAGCGCCCCTTCCTCCCGGCCTCCCGGACACACAGACACACAAACACACAGACACACAGACACACAGACACACAGTCACACAGACACACAGACACACAGGCACACAGACACACAGACACGCAGACACACAGACGCACACAAATACACACACGCACAGCGCATTCACGAACACAAACGTTTCCTCCTCTTCCTCCTCAACACCCTATGGGTCATATATGGTATTTTAGTATCTTGCAACTATGAATGAAGGGGTCTGAGCTTACCTTGGCTTATTTTCACTACTTTCAAAGGAGATACAGTGGAAGGTACTTTTACGAGAAAAAAAACTTCGCTGGTCAACGTTAGTAAAATTCATTCATTACTAATTAGTTTCTGTTATTCATATAGAGAAAGTGCAGAACTGCTCCTCAATAATTAAGGGCCATTACATTTGATAAAAAACTGAGTACTTCATAGACCCAAAGTTTAAGAAGAGTTGGTAATGAAATAAAATCACTACCGAATTACTTTTGAAGAGCAAAGAGATTATATTGGGCATAGCCGTGTACACACTGGAGAAACACCGTATACTTGCAGTTTATGTGACAGGAGATTTCCTACGAAAGGAAGCCTAGGGAAGCACGTTAGAACGATGCATGGTGTAAAACGAGAGAAATGTCACTTATGCCCCAAAAGCTTCCATTTTAAGTATCAACGACGCAGGCATTTTCAAAGAGAGCACCCTTCAGAAATTCACGTTAAGTGCAGTCGATGTGAGAGGAAGTTTTTGGATGAAGACGATTTACGCAAACACATGAAAGTCTGTAATGGTTGACAGGAAAACAGCATTCGTTGGGTGACTTTCAAGGTATGGTTAATCTGTAGTATTCAGTTGTAGGAGGTTTGGATATGCATCATTTTATTCATGCAGATCGTAAAAACGCTGGTAAACAATATTACACTTTGGTGCCTAATAGACGTCCCCAACCCCGCTAATTATCTTTTCAAAGATTTTCCACCCAGAACATTCTTATTCCAACTTCCCCGTCTTTGGATTTTAAGTAATCTCCCACCCATGACAATGTTTTTGAGGAGATACTTTGGCATTCAAGTAGAAAATTTATTTATTAAAATATGAAAACCACGCATTATAAAGATGAAAGTGGCCTTTATGAGACTCGAAAAAATGTGATGGAGCGCAGAACATTACACATAAACACTGTCATTGAACAGGAGGATGAGGGGAGGATTTTAAATCCTGGAAGGCATGTAGAAGACAACCATGATTTCGAATAGCTGACTATTGTTTATGATGTATTACCCTGCGTTTAGGACATTGCAGTTGATTCTAAACATTGGTTCTTAACTACATTTTTTACACTTTTTGTCCAGGCCCCCCGGCGCGTATGTACAGTCGCCCCGCTTCGCCAGGAGTCACAAC